>CAMRHE010000493.1:0-595000 GCA_947044405.1 Leptodactylus fallax
ATGATGTTCTAGTAGGAGTAGTAATACTGTCTTACCAGTGTGATGATGTTCTAGTAGGAGTAGTAGTACTGTCTTACCATTGTGTGAAGATGATGATGACAATGATCATGAACAGAAGAGGTAAGAAAGAATACTTGTAGACATGAAACATATGAAAAGATTCCCTGGTTTCATATTTTTTATCTTTGATAATGTTAATGTGTTTTTGCTAGGGATCTGATGTCAAACTCGAGTGAGGACCAATTTTAGGCGGAGCTGAAGTTGGAAAAAAATTATCATCTATGACTCAAGCTTCAAATAAAATGATTAATTATTTTAAATTATATCGAAGAATTAATAATATTGTATAATTAATTATATGAAGATTTTCTTACATTGTTACTTTTATAGGAATTCAATTTAATGAATTATCAGATATTTATGGCTTCTGACTGACCAAGCTGCCATGCACAGAGGATTCACAGTGTGGCCTTTCTAACTGCACAGCCCTGGCTTTTGCCCTGCCACAAAAACTTTTTTGAAAACGATAGATAGATAGATAGATAGATAGATAGATAGATAGATAGATAGATAGTGTGACAATTTTGGGGGGATCAGTCTCAAATGGCGGCAGACTCCTGGTCCCGACAGCAGTGGTTCGTGGTACTGGACGCTGGAGAGACAGCGTTCAGACGGTGCCAATTTAAAGCAAAATGGCTTTATTTCAGCTTAAGTGCAACATAACAAAACAACAAAAAAAACCTAAGCCACGCATAGGCCCTGACTGACTTCTTGACCCCTATCTGGCCTGTGGGGCAATGAGCGGGCTGACTACTGCTCAGCTCAAGCCAAAGTACCCTGTGGACCCCAGCCCTCCTGGGACAGACCGCCTCTCTATCCTTGGCTGGTTCCAATGTACGCCTGCTACCTGCAGGCCCTGACAGCAGCTCTACCGCTGTAACCACTCCCTTTGAAGTTACGCCCCCACCCAAAGGTGTGGCTGAGGGCCTTTTGAGGGCTGGCCCTGGGTTGCTCCCTAGCGCCCTCTAGGATGATACTCTCACAATAGATAGATAGATAGTAGATGCTACTTAACATGTGATATGTTATGGATTTTCCCTACAGATGCCGATAACTGCATGAAATGTCAAAGTGATGAATGGTCTAATGAGAAGAGAGACCGATGTCTGCCCAAAGTAATAGAATTCATCTCTTACAAAAATGACCCCATTGCTTCTGTATCTTCCTGTGTCTCGGTCTTCGGATGTCTTGTGACTGTCTTCATATTAGGAATATTTATTTCCTACCGGGACACTCCTATTGTTAAAGCTAATAACCGGAACCTGAGTTATCTCCTCCTGGTCTCCATCATCCTCAGCTTCCTCTCTGGCTACTTGTTTCTTGGTCGTCCCAGTGATGTCACTTGTAGATTACGTGAAACCAGTTTTGGAGTTTTCTTCTCAGTCGCCGTCTCTTCACTTCTGGCCAAGACTGTTATGGTTTGTGTTGCTTTTAAGTCCACCAAGCCTGGAAGCCCCTGGAGAAAATGGCTGAGTGTGAAGCTGCCCTATACCATAGTGTTGTTGTGTTCATCCTTCCAGGTTGTCATCTGTGTTCTGTGGTTGTCTATTTCTCCCCCATTCCAGGACCTGGACACTCAGTCTTATCCTGAGAAGATCATCATTCAGTGTAATGAGGGGTCAGATCTCTGGTTCTACTCCATGTTGGGTTATATGGGGCTCCTGGCCGCTGTCAGCTTTCTTCTGGCTTTCATGGTGAGGACGTTACCGGACAGTTTTAATGAGGCCAAGTACATCACCTTCAGCATGCTGCTGTTCTGTAGTGTCTGGATGTCCATGATCCCGGCTTATCTGAGCACCAGAGGGAAATACATGGTGGCCGTGGAGATATTTGCAGTAATGGCTTCCAGTGCGGGACTTTTAGCTTGTGTGTTTTTCCCAAAATGTTTTATCATTTTATTTAGACCTGAAATGAACAGAAAAACTGATCTGCTGGGGAGAAGAAAGGAAATGACTGCGGAATATTAACCCCCAATAATAGTGAATAACTCTGAACATTACAAATATTGAAATCATATTATACTAAAATCAAAGCTTCTCTACATCTCGTATATTAATGACACACATGTATATATAGGATTATTATGATACTGGCTACAGTAATTTCTGCATTAATTAGAACATTATAGAATTGATAATAATTAGTAACATTGTTCTCCCCATGTTTGTGCGGGTTTTCTACGTGTACTCCGGTTTCCTCCCATACTCCACAGACATACTGATATATATAGATTGTGAGGTATATCATCTATAACAACATAGATTGTAAGCTCTGTGTGGTACAGTAAGTGATGACAATGTCTATAAAGCTGCGGAATATGTTAGCGCTACATAAGTAATGAAAATTAAAAATTATAAAACAAAATAAAAATCTGTGTAATAGTATTGTAAAAAAAAAAAAACCAATGTCTATAATTTTTACTGCAATGCAACTCATGTGAGAAGAAGAGATGATCAAATTGATATGGCAAAAATTGAAGTCAGCCCAAAATTCCATATTTCACCAAATCCGTTAGTTCAGAACAAATCACTAAAAATCATGTCCTCCATTTTACCAATCAAATCAAAAAGGAAAGAGGATCTCATAACTTAGGGTGGTGTGCCTCCCCATAATGCCTTGCACATAGCTCTCAGCCAGTCATGAGGGACTGTAGTTGTGTGAGGTCACCGATAATGACTCAAATCCATTTAAATAAGGGTTTGTTTTTTGTTTTTAGAGCAATTGCCACAAAACAGATTCAGAATTACATGCTTTTGCCACAATTTTGCATAAAACACATAATTTCCATGCAATCTTCTAGTAATTGTGTTAAAACACTGTAACTGAATCATTCCCAAGACTACATGCTCATGTGAAAGTGCTTGCTGAAGATTTTCTGCACCAAAATTTATAACTAAATCAGCAACAAAATCCACATGTCTGACATGGTTGCAGGTTAGGTCTCAGATTGTGGTGGTAATTTCACCCCTTTAATTGAAATAGGTGAAATCCGCAGTGAAAATCTGCACAATAACTTTGAAAACTGCAGATTTTAAAATGAGGTTATGTAGAAGGTAACACCAGTGGTCACTTCATCCACCAGTAAGAATGTGGGTAGAGCAAGTAACAGCAGCAGTACAGTTAACACCAGCAGTTCCACCAGTAGTAGCAGGCCACAGGTGTCTGTCATCTCCTGTAGGTGTAATACTATGGAGGGAGTGGATGAGATTGTCTACTTGTAGTCTCATCATTCATCTCAGTCTCAACAGGACATTGTTACCTCTGACAGTGACACTGTGACTTTGAGCCAGTGTTCAGTGCATCCCTCCATCTCATCATCTGCCTAAACAGCTCATTTCTGGCCATATAGAAACCTTTCTCTGTCTTCACTGACCCATAGGGGACCAAGGTGCCTTCTCTTCTCTTAAGAGGAAACAACCTGGGTGCCACTGCTAAGGACGATATGTAAGATGTGAGAAAAAAAAATGCAATAAAAGCCCCCCCAACACACACACACAACTTTCTTTGACTATTTTAGTCACAAAACAGTGATCATCATCATAATGCACTGAATCTACAAAGTAGTTCAAACAATCCTCAAGAACCTGAAAAGCAAGCAAAAAACTCAACCACAAAAACAAAGAAAGTTAGCAATATGAAAAAAAACGAGCCGAAACCTAATCACCCCTCTCTACCTTTGTGCATTATTATCAGAGGGGCCATGGGGAAGTTTAGTATGTCTGGTTCCCACTGTGCTCCCCGCCCCAGTATAAAATGAAGTAATAAACAGCACCTGTAAGAACCCCCCTCCCCCATCATCACAGGTACGTATCATATAAAAGATAAAAAACCAACTTATACATTGTGTATCTTGTATATTACTGTATATGTTCTAGTCAATGGTCATTGTGTATATGTTGTGAATTTTACCTTGACATATGACTATAAATAACTGAAAACAACAGCAATGTATAATAACCATAAGTATGACATCAGGTATAAGTGATAATCCAGCTCCGAGTTTGTGGGTACTCCAGTTATCACATGATGCCACTATGAGTTGTTTAGAGATTGGGGTTGCGATATTTATTTTTGGAAGCATTTCACATATGCCATGACTATGCCAGGGGGGCGCTGTGTACCCCTGAAACATGTCGGTATTACATACCACTCCAGCTGCTGTTGTTCTAGTCAGCACACAATAAAGATGAACATTTAGTTGTGCTATTTAATGTCAGTATAAGTTATGTTTTTCTTAGGGGAAAAGGGGGCAATGAGAACTGTAGCCTATTTGGGAAGCACATTGGGGAATTACTATTATATAGTGTTTTTTATTTAATAAGGTCTTATTCACATGAGCGAGTTTCTCACCTGTGTGATGTCTGTGATCTGTGAATACGTAGAGCGTGCATTACTTTCTCACAGATCAGACTCTTGGGTCGGTTTTCATGAACATGATTCACCCATTCATGTGAATGGATCCCACACAGATCAGTGAAAAGAACATGTGAATATAACCTTACAGTGTGGTAATATTATTGAGTCTGTATGTGGGGGTAATGGTAGTGGTCACATTGTGGTGGAATTATGTGGGCTTTGTAAATTGGTATTAGTGGATGGAGGAAATATATAATCTGTATATCTGTAGCAGATTCCAGTGACTATATTGTCTTCTGTGATAAGATATCACCCTGCAGAAAGTCAAGTTAATTCTGATACACCTGACAGGAAAAAATATGTGTCTGTGGGGAGGGGGTGGCTTGGTGCTTGTACCCCTGATCATTAGAGTACATTAAATATATTTGGTGTTATTCATACAATATTTTATTTTTGCCACCGCTTGTAATTTTCTCACACTAAAGCCCAACCGTTCCTCTATCTAGTCTATATGCATGGATATAATTCTTCACTTCTGTCCATTACACCTCAGTGTGTGCCGTGGACTCTTTACTACACAGGAGAGGCTGACATTCTGTCTACACCGGAGAGCAAGCTCTGGACTGGTAGTCAGACCACCATGATATAAAGAAAGGACTGAAAATGTGTGGATCTAACTGAGATTAAGGAAACAACACTTGGGTTCTCTCGGGTTCCTCCAGTCAAAACCCTAAACCCCAGAAACACAAAGCTATGTCCAGACTGAATTGGTCTCCATTTTGGAGTTGTATCACTATGCAGTAACTTATCACAGTTTCATGTTGTCATTACAGAGTCTGCTTCACATGTGACACATAACTGGACATGTCCAACCAAGAGGAAGGTAAGGGAGGACACATCTATATGCATCTTATGCAACCCGGGGTCTGGCCAGTGACCCCAGGCTTCTAGTAGCCCCCAGTACCTGGTTGATCCTGCCCAGAAGTGAGGAAGTCTGTCTATGTGTCTGCATAGACTGACTTCCTCTACAGACTGCAATACACGTGTATTGCATTCTATAGTACTGAACCAGCGCTCAGTGCATCGCTGGTTCAAGTCCCCTAGTGGGACATCACTAAAAACTACTGCAAGGCAAAGTGTTCTACACCACTATACAGGCTCTCTGCAGCCAGGAAATAGCTGGTTTTTAACGCAATTCACCGTGAATTAATTCGGATCGAATCAAATCATATTGGAAAATTCAGCGAGGCTGCGGAATCAAATTTTTGAAATATTCTCTCATCTCTAATTGTAATCTCAGTGATGTCAGGGGTTAATGTGAGTGATGACAATCTTTGTATAGGGCTGTGGAATATGTTTGTGGTATATTCTGTATAACACAAGGACGGCTGAGAATGGTTATTTCTTCTTCTTCTTCTACAATTCTCTATAGTAAGGACAGTTCAGAGCACAATCCTCCGGGAGCAGATCCAGAATGATGTGTGATGAGAGCAGAGAATGGAAAATCTATCCCATCATACTGTATAAAAGGAGGGGAGATGAGAGCAGTCACCATATAGCATGTCCTGATCCTGGGGGCCGTGCTCTGTGTGTCACTGCTGGCCTCACTGCTTACATCTATTATATCTTACTGAGGACTGGATATACATCATCATCATCATCATCGTCCTATTCCACAATAAGATGTGCAGTTTCCTTATTCTGTTGCTTCTTCCATGGCTTCCTCTTGCACAATTATTCTGTCCACTAAAGATAAGGAACATTGATGATGATATAGAGGAACATTACTGGGATGGAGATCTCATCATTGGGGGGTTACTGACAATATATCAATCTACAGAAGATATAGAAATCCCAGAGATAAATGTCACAACTATACTGTGTACAGAGTAAGTTCTACTTATGTATGTATTGTCCATAGGAGAAGTGCTGAGTGTAAATATCCATATGGTACAGGCTTCTATGTATAATATTACCTGTAATACAGGTCTAAGATCTCTCCACAGGTGTTCAATGAGATTTAGATCCGGACTCATTGCGGCCACTTTAGAACTCTCCAGTACTTTGTTTCATTAATTTCTGGGAGCTTTGGAACCATTGTTCTACTAGGGAGCAAAATCCATCTTTCTGACACTGGGCCCTACACTGAGACCCAAAATTCTTTGGTAATCTTCAGATTTCATGGTGTCTTGCACACAGTCAAGGCACCCAGTGCCAGAGGCAGCAAAACAACCCCAAAACATCTTTGACCCTTCACCATATTTGACTGTTGGTACTGTTTTCTTTTCTTTGTAGGCCTCATTCTGTTTTCGGTAAACAGTAGAACGATGTGCTTTACCAGAAAGCTCTATCTTGGTCTCATTTGTCCACAAGACATTTTCCCAGAAGGATTTTGGCTTACTCATGTACATTTTGGCTGTAAACTGAAGTCTAGCCTTTTTTTGCCTCTGTGTCAGCAGTGGGGTACTCATAGGTCTCCTGACAGATAGCTGGCACTGACAATGATGCACCCTGAGCCTGCAGAACAGCTTGAATTTCTTTGGCACTGGATTAGGGGTTACTTATCCACCATCCTGACTATCCTGCATTGCGACCAGAGATGAGCGACTTTTTAAAAAATTTGATTTGACCAATTCTCCAAAGTTTCCAAAACAATTTGATTCAATCCGAATTAATTTGTGGCAAATAAAGTTAAAAAATAGCTATTTCCTGGCTGCAGAGAGACTGTATAGTGGTATTAGAACACTGTGCCTTGCAGTAATATGCATAGGGAGTCTGCTGTTGTAGTGAAACAATATTGTGAGTCAGTATGACATACACATGACAGGCGTCGCTCTTAGAACCACTGGACACTTCACTTATTTGGCTAGTTACGGGGCCAAAACTGACCAACTAACTCAAGTGTGAACTCAGCCTTACAGGTTGATGTTAGTGCCAGGTAGAAAGAACCGTGCAGAGGCCCAAGATCCTACTGTAGCATGAAAGAGTGCACTACTTTTACACCGTCATCTGCTGATTCCACATAGATGTCTACAGAACCTGTTCTAATAAAGGGAGTCTATCATTCGCAAAAACACTTTTAAGCTAATGGCACGTTGGAATGGCCTTTAAAAAGGCCATTCTTCTCCTATCTTTCCTTGTTTTCTTCTCCCAGCCGATTCCAAGATAATTTGTTTCTTCATATATGTAAATGAGTACCACGGAGCACCCAGGGCGGACCTTCTCTTCTGCGAGCACCCATCGCGTCATCGCTTCTCACCGCCCTTTTGGCAATTGCGGTGACTCCCCTCTTGGGCTTCTTTCTTCTCAGTTCTCGGTGGCAGCGAATTCTCACGGCTGCGCATGCGCAATCGGCTCTGCCACGCTCTTGTGACAGACCACTGGAAAATGGCGGCCCGATTGCGCATGCGCAGTGGCCAGAATTTGCTGCCAGCAAGAACTGAGAAGAAAGAAGGCCAATAGGGGAGTCACCGCAATGGCCGAAGGGGCGGTGAGAAGCGATGACGTGATGGGTGCTCGCAGAAGAGAAGGTCCGCCCTGGGTGCTCCGTGGTGCTCATTTACATACATGTAGAAACAAATTATCTTGAAATCGGCTGGGGGAAGAAAACAAGGAATGGTAGTTGAAGAATAGTCTTTTTAAAGGCCATTCCAACGTGCCATTAGCTTAAAAGTGTTTTTGCGAATGATAGACTCCCTTTAAACGCTTATACAAGTACAGCCCCCCTGACAGAGTGGAGAGTGTAAGTTTGTGTTTGACGTCACTTATTCTTTTGCCCTTCATCTGATCCATTAGAACAATAACCCCCCAATAAAACGGATCATGTCTGTTGAGCATCTGCCTTCACTTGGTCAGGATTTGGTCAGTTATCCATCAGTATCGCAGATGCCCAAAAAAAAACAGGAGTGGATCCAAAACAGAGATGACACGTAAATGGAATATTTGCATGTCTTCTGTGTTTTGCACCCACTCCTGCTTTTGGCTACCAAATCATAAGCCAATTCTGATGGGACCATACAGGCCTTACAGCTGCTACACAGACAGGATCCATTGTGCGTCTCATTTTTCCTTCCTTCTGACAGATCAGAAGAAGGGTCAAATAAATGATGATGTCAACTAGGCCAAAACGGCAAAATAGTGGCCCAGTCATAGAGTGGGGAGGGTGGGAACAGCATGAGAAGTGACATAGTGTTGAGGTAGCAGCAGCATGTGGAAGTGGCAGCAGCATGAGGAGGCCATATAGTGACCCGCTGGCAGCAGCATGAGTAGGCCACAGAGTGGCAAGGCGACATAATGTGGAGGTTTCAGCAGCTTGAAGAGGTCACAGAGCGGCAAGGCGACGTAATGTGGAGGTGGCAGCAGCACGAGGAGGCCACAGAGTGGCAAGGTGACATAATGTGGAGGGGCATACAGTGACCCAGTGACTGCGGCATGAGGGGGCCATACAGTGACCCAGTGGCAGCAGCATGAGGAGGGCATACAGTGACCCAGTGGCAGCAGTATGAGGAGGCCATAGAGTGACCCAGTGGCAGCAGCATGAGGAGGCCATAGAGTGACCCAGTGGCAGCAGCATGAGGAGGCCATAGAGTGACCCGGTGACAGAGTGGGGAGGTGGGTGGCACAAACAGTACCCACTGATGATGGTGACTGTAAGAAGGAGCACTTAGCTTCAGATGTGTGGCATCAGGCGGGTGGCAGCATCAGAATAGTAGCTGAGGCAGGTAGCCAGAAGAACCTGGTCTCTTTTGTCAAGGTTTGTGTGAGGCAGCATGAATGATTTAATCTGATGCATCAGGCATTGGTGGGTGGAAATCCTGGCGGCTGATCCATGCCTGATTCATCTTGACAAAGGTCAGTCTCTGCACATTTTGGGAGGACAGGCGAGTTCTCCTTGGGGTAACTATGGCCCCCGCCACACTAAACACCTGCTCTGATGCCACATTACTGGCCGGGCAGGACAGCTTTTCCAGGGCAAACTTGGCCAGATGCGGCCACACATACAGTTTGGCTGCCCCATAGTCCAGCGGATCTTCGCTGACGGGTGGCACAGTGCAATCCAAGTATGCCACCACCTGCTGGTTCAGATTCTGCTCCATGTATAGCTGCTGGTGAGTAGTTTCATCAGTATGTGGTAAATAAAGCTGCTCATCAGTGACTCTAGGCTCAGGATGCTGTTAATGGAGCTGGTACTGCTCCTGCTCCCCTACCCCTCCACAGCAGCCATGACAGTGCAAGGTGAGCGCCCAGGGTCCTCCCCCGGTCAGACCTGCGAGAGGATGGACAATGGCACAGATAGGCAGCGGCCAACTGACTACATAGGATGTCTCTATAGTAGTTCAGTTTGTCCTCCCTCTAAGCAGCTGTAAAAAAGGACCCATATTTGACCGGTAGCGAGGGTCTAACATGGTGGAGAGCCAGTAGACATCCCTCTGCCAAATGGTGGCAATTCGGCTGTCACTACGCAAGCAAGTGAGAATGCCTCGGGCTATCTGCGCAAGTGACTCGGAGGGACTACCTGCATCCATCTCCACTGCATACTGCCATGGTGTATCTGGATTATCTGTCTCATCTTCCTCATCTCCCTATTGCTCTTCCAGCTGCTCCTGCTACTCCTCTCCTGTCACCTGTGTAATAAAAACACGCATTTCACTATACATTGCTTCTGCTCCAATGTCCTCCTCCTCCTCCCCCTCTGCCAGTTCAGCCCCTACAGGGCTCATGTGGCCGTGAGATGTAGACACCATGTCTCCAGTTTCATGACCAGCCAAATTTTCCAGCATCTTTTTCAGGATATGAATCAGTGGAATGAAGTTGTTCATCCCGTAGTCATGGCGACTGACAAATAAAGTGTTATCCTCAAAGGGCACGACAGCCTATGTTGGGGGACACCGTTCAGCCGCTGAAGCTCAAGGAGGGTGTGCTTGGCGGTGTACGAGTGGCTGAAGTGCATGCAAAGTTTCCTGGCCATTTTTAGGATGTCTTGCAGCTAGGTGGAAGACTTAAGGAAATGCTTGACCACTAGATTGAACACATGCGCCATGTAGTGTGCATGGCTCAGCCCTCCTTGACGCAGCACCGACACCATGTTCTTCCCATTGTCGGTCACCATGGTTCCAATTTTGAGTTCTCGCAGAGAAAGCCAAGATTCAATTTCTTGATGAAGGACACGGAGCAGTTCCTCCTCTGTGTGACTCCAGTTACCCAGGCAAACGAGGTGTAGAACAGCGTGACACCGCTGTGCCCTGCACATGTGGTATGCTGGAGGAGCACTGTGAAATGTCCCTGCAGTGGAGGCTGAGAACACAGTGGAGGATGAGGCGGACATTGTTGCAGGACCAACGACGTGAGAACGTGGAGGCAGAAACTGCGTCACCTGTCCAAGTTGCTGGTGTGTATGGGCAGGCACCACATTAACCCAGTGGGCCATAAATGACATATATTGTCCTTGACCGTACAGATCCACACGTCAGTGCTGCCGTGCACTTTAGCAGACACCGACAGGCTCCAGGACTGGCCCACTTTCTCTTCTACATATTTGTGCAGGGCTGGTACTGCCTTTTTGGCAAAGAAATGACGGCTTGGGACTCTCCACCTTGGCTCGGCACAAGCCATCAGTTCTCTGAAAGGCAGCACTGCAGCACCAGCAACTTGGACAGGAGCACGTTCGGCTTCTGTACCGTTGCATGAGTGCACGCATACTGTTGTCCCTTCAAAATCGCTTTGGTGATCGATTACTGATGTAATTACTGACTAGTGCAAATAACCTGGCCACTGATTTCCATGACAAAATTGATAAGATCCGTCAGGCCCAATCCCCAGGTGGCATTGATCCCCTCACCAACCACACTTCAGACTCTTCATTCTCATCTTTTGAACCTGTTACAGAAGTGGAAGTATCTCAGCTACTTTCTTCTTCTCGCCCTACGACATGCAGTAGTGACCCTTTCCCCTCACACCTTCTCTAGTCTCTGTCTCCTGCTGTCACGACTTACATTATTAAAATATTTAACTCTCTCTCTCTTCTAGAATTTTCCCATCCTCTTTCAAACATGCTGTCATAACCCTGCTACTATAGAAATCCTCCCTTGACCTGTCCTGCTAACTATTGACCTGTCTCTAACCTCCCCTTCATCTCCAAAATCTTGGAAAGCTTGGTCTATTCTCATTTAATCTGCTATCTCTCTGCTAATTCTCTTCTTGACCCCTTACAATCTGGCTTCCGCACTCTGCACTCTACTGAAACGGCCCTCACAAAAGTCTCCAATGATCTCCTGACGGCTAAATCCAAAGGTGACTTCTCTCTTCTTATTCTTCTAGATCTCTCAGCAGCATTTGACACTATTGACCATCAACTCCTCCTCACTATGCTCCGCTCTGTCGGACTCACGGACACCACGCTCTCCTGGTTCTCCTCGTATCTCTCTGACCGCACTTTCTGTGTATCATTTGCGGGCTCTGTTTCTTCCCCTCTTCCTCTTGCCGTCGGGGTTCCACAGGGCTCGGTCCTAGGCCCCCTGCTCTTCTCCCTCTACACCGCCCCCATTGGACAAACCATCACTAGATTTGGCTTCTGGTACCATCTTTATGCTGATGCCACCCAATTATATACGTCATCCCGTGACATCACCCCTGCGCTTATACAGAACACCAGTGACTGTTGTCTGAAATATCATATCTTCGCTCTATCTGAAACTGAATCTCTCAAAGACCAAACGCCTGCTGTTTCCACCATCTAATAGATCTGTCCCTGATATCTCCATTGCAGCCTCGGGTTTATGTTTGACTCAGACCTTTCCTTCACCCCCCATATCCAATCACTCGCACGATCATGTCACCTCCACCTTAAAAACATCTCCAGAATCTGCCCTTTCCTTTCCACAGATACATTAAAGACATTTATTGTTGCCCTTATTCACTCTCGACTTGACTACTGTAACTCCTTACTAATCGGTCTTCCCCTTACTAAACTCTCCCCTCTACAATCTATTCTGAATGCGGCGGCCAGGCTCATCTATCAGTCTAGACACTACAGCGATGCCTCCGGTCTGTGCCAGTCACTACATTGGCTGCCTATTCAATACAGAATACAATATAAACTTATCACCCTCATCCACAAGGCTCTCCATAATGCTGCACCTCCCGACATTTCCTCCCTCATCTTTTTCTATCGCCCATCCCGTACTCTCCGTTCACTCAATGACATAAGACTAACATCCTCTATTATCAGAACCTCCCACGCTCGTATACAAGACTTCTCCCGAGTTGCACCACTTCTCTGGAATGCTCTATCCAGGACTATCAGATTAACCCCAAATTTCTACAGCTTCAAGCGCAAACTAAAGACATATCTTTTCAGACAGGCCTATCACAACTCCTAATGTAAACCCTTCCATAGTAAGATTCCCTAAAATGTACCCTCCTCTGTTCACGCTCCCACATTACCCCACAGGATATGATGCCGTTTCAGACTAACTTTTTATGTCCCGGCACCATATGCACGTTAAAGGACACGACTGGTGACGGTTCATACAGCTTTATATATGTGTAATGACAGTAACCTCTATTACAAAATTGTCTGACCATTGTATAAGCAATGTTACCTCCGTTGCCGCCCCTGCTACCTCCTGTGTCACCCCTCTACCTCATAGATTTTAAGCTCTTGCGAGCAGGGCCCTCAGTCCCATTGTGTGAATTGACTATTTTTTTGTAATGTATCTTTTTGTCTGTACTTGAACCCTACAAATTGTACAGTGCTGCGGAATATGTTGGTGCTATATAAATAAAATGTATTATTATTATTATTAGGAGGAGGAGGAGTAGCAGGAGCATCAGGACCAGCAGATGATGGGAAGGACACACAGCTTCCTTCGCTTCAGCTGAGGTGTTGGAGCCTTCACTGCCTGAAATTGGGTGCGTGCCTCTGGTCGATGCATCTGGACCACCATACTGGAGCCACGGTTCTCCCAGGCCACTTTATGGAGATTCTGAATATATTGACGCAGGGCTGTGGTGCCAACATTGGCACCCTGGCCACGCTTCACCTTCTGCCCACAGATTCGACATATGGCCATGTTCAACTCCCAACTTAACAAAAAAGTGCAACACTGCCGTGAAGATGATTTTACCCCCAACACTCCGCACTGACTGACTGCTACTGCCACTACCTCCGTGAACCCCTTCACCACTCCTTTCTGTGCAGGTAGACACCTGCGAAATGGGTGGTCCACACCGGGCACGTTTGGCTCCCGACCTCCCACTGCTGCCACCCTGCTGACTTCTGGCCATGCTACCGACTTGATAGCTCCGCCACTACCTCATGCGCAAGCTGCCAACCTCTTCTCCCGATGATGAAGCCCCTTTGTCACCTGGCTCCCAATTGTGATCAGCTACATCATCATCGAGTACTGTCTATAGGACACTGATGTCCACCTCAACGGTCTCTGAGCCAGGAGCCTGACCGCTGGCAACACTAGCTCCTATGCCATTCTCCTCATCACTACTTGCCTGACTACTGGAGGAAACGGTGGATGTCTCCTCCAGATTTTGGCTGGGCAGTAGCTGCTGACTGTCCTCTAGTAGCTCGTCCTCACTGTATAGTGGTTCTGAGCCCACAGCATAGAATACTTCTCTGGCTGAGGGACCAGAAAAAGACAGAGGCAAGTTGAGGACAGGTGAGGGCACAGGGCCTGCTACCTGGCCATGCCAACTAAGGGTTGTATCTGATGAACCCACCGACTCTGGGCTGGGGGTGTCTGATGTGACTTGGATGAAGTAGATGACCAAGTCAACCATTCTAGAACTGTTGGGTTGCTGGTCAAGACACGACCGCTAGCTGACACTGGGTGCTCAGGCCTCTGGAAATGACCCCTGCTGCCACACCTCCTTACTCTGCTGTGACCTGTGCCTGTGCCAGAAACATTTAGGCCTGTGCCCCTCCCCTGTGCAGGACCTGTCGCTTCTCTGTCTGACATACTGTTAGATCAAATAAGTAAATGAAAAGGAAATTAATACAGGGCAAAAAGACCTGTAATTTTCTCTTTTTAACACACAACGGCTAATAAGCCACTTATTTTTTCCCCACTAATAAACGCCAAGAATAAACCGCCAGAAAAGGCTTTATAACAGATTACTGCGGAGATTAATGGATAACAATCCTTTTTTTTGCCACTACTGCATGGCAAAAAGGCCTGTAATTTTCTACCTTGAAGAAAACGGCGAATAGGCCCCTTATTTTTTTCCCCACTAATAAACGCCTTGAAAAGGCGTTATTACAGATAACTGTGGAGATTAATGGATAACAATACTTTTTTTTTGGCCATTAATGCACGGCAAAAAGGCCTGTAATTTTCTCCCTTGAACACACAGATATTGCAAACCTGCAATGTGCAGCAGGATAACGGCAGTCAGTGCAGCAAGGTGTAGTAGGATTCTTACTATTACCCAGGCTGCAAACACTCCAAATGAACCCTGTTCTACTTCAATACTCTTGTATAAATTCCTCCCTATCCTTTCCCTACATTTCCCTATATGTGGACAGCATGGTGGCTCAGTGGTTAGCACTGCAGCCTTACAGTGCTGGAGTCCTGGGTTCAAATCCTGCCAGGGACAACATCTGCAAGTATTTTGTATGCTCTCCTCGTGTCTGTGTGGGTTTCTTTCCACAGTCCAAAGACATACTGATAGTGAATGTAGATTGTGAGCCCTATATGGGACAGTGAATGTCAATTTCTGTAAAGCACTGCAGAATATGATGGTGCTATATAAGTAAGCTAAATAAATAAAATACATTTCTAATGCTCTTTCCCTGAACTTTCGATTGAGCAAACTATCAGTTTTGAACTGTTTTTTACCACTTTCCCTAGCTCCTGCTGACATCTCTCCCTGCACTAAGTACACTGGAAAATGAGTCTAAAATGACAGAGGGTATTTATAGGGCTGTGACATCACAGGGCTGGATGGCTGCTGATTGGCTGCACGCATGGCATTGTGGGTGATCCCGCGTTCCCAGAGTTCCTTGCCCCTTGTCCTAATATGTGCAGCAGCCATTTTAGGAAAAAATTTAATTTGATACATCGAAACGTGAGGAAATCCAGATTCGCTCATCTCTAATTGTATCCTTTCATCAATTTTTCTTTTTCTTTTCCTTTTTTTTTTCTTTTTTTATACATATTTTATTGGTTTTTATAAAACAATACAATACAACAATACAGCAAAGAACAGCAGGATAGAAATAAGGTTAAGCTGAGATGGCTGATATTGGGTCGAGGAGAGAGACAGCAGCACCATCAAGAGTGTGATCTCAAAATCAGGCTGAGAGCGTTGTCTAATTGTAGCTTGCACCTCTTGCCAAAAAAGCATTCTGTAGAGCCAGTTAGGAGTGTGGTACCATCTAGTGAGCAGTTTGTAATGAGTCTCTTGGAGACGAACACATGGAGAGAAGCCATTTGAAATACTCATAATCTGTTGCACTTGATCTTCAGAAAGCTGGATATTCAGATCGAGTTCCCAAGATGTAATATAAGTAGGCTTGGAGGTTTTGCTTGGAGTGATAAATCTTGTGAGAACAAAGGAAGTTTTTGAGAGAAGCTTGTGACCAGCTAGTAATGTTCGTTCAAACGGGGTGAGCTCACTCCGCAATTTATGCCCTGAAAACCAATCTTTTCAATCCAGGTCATATGTGTTTTATGGAGAAAAGAGAGGTTCACATTGGTCAACAGGGTCTCAAGTTTGGGAAGGTCCACTTGACAGTGATGTCAAGCAGTCGGAGAGGCATAAGACGACGCCAAAGGCAAGAGTAAGCCGTGTTAGATTTCCCTAGTAGGTTTGGCAGGAGTCCAATCATCAGCATTGGCGAGGGTATAGGAGCTAACACTTCTTTGAGGTCTCGCCAAGTCTCACAGGCGCCTTGAATGAGCACACAACCAAAGATCCGAGTGGGTGTCAGAACCGAATAAATGGAGGGACATATCTTACATTAGCATCCCCGGGGGACAGGACACCGATGCGATCCAGCGTTTCAGTTGAACAGCTTTATAATATTCATATACATCCAGGAGACCCATGCCTCCTGCTGCCTTTTTCTTCATCAGGAGCGATAACGGGAGACGAGGATGCTTCCCACGCCATAAAAAATTTGAGAACATGCTTCTGATTGTTTTGAAGAATAGCAGAGGGAGGTGTATGGGAACCATTTGGAGGCGATATAAAAGCTTGGGGAGAATGTAAGTTTGTAACAAATTCCATCTGCCAAACCAGGAGAAGGGTAGAGTTTGGAAGGACACTAACATAGTAAGAAGCTTTTTCAGCAGAGATATGAAGGTTTCTATGTAGAGATTGGCAGGATCTGCAGTTAAATGAATCCCCAGGTATTTTATAGTTTTCGAGGTCCAGCTGAATGGTGTAAGCGCAGATACACAAGTAGCTGTCTTGGGAGATAAGTAGACACTTCAGACTTGGTGAGATTTGCTTTATAACCAGAGATGGAGCCATATTGCGCGAGTAGATCAAAAATGGCCGGGAGACCTTCAGAAGGGTTTGACACCAGGAAGAGTACGGCATCGGCGAATGCAGCGGAGTGGAGAGTGTGGGAGACAATTTTGAGGCCTTGGATATTCGAATGTGAGCAAACCACTTGCAGTAGAGATTCCAATACCAGAATAAAAAGGGAGGGTGAGAGAGGGTATCCCTGACAAGTACCATTTCTGATATTAAAATTGGGGGAGAGAGTATCGTTATTCTTTCAGCGTGCATATGGAGAGGCATAAAGCGTGAAGATCACTGCAATGAACTGAGGCGGAAATTTGAATTTTTGTAACGTCGCCTTCATAAAGAGCCAGTTCACCCTGTCAAACACCTTTTCGGCGTCTACGCCTAGTAGGACCAATTTGGAGGAAGTCTTCTATGCATAGGCTATGGCATGTAAAAGACGCCGCAAATTTTCTTTCCCCTCATGCCCTTGTACAAATCCTGTTTGGTCTGCATGGATCAAAGATAGCAAAAAGCGCTTAATCCGAGTAGCCAATATGTTCGCCCACACCTTGAGGTCGAGATTAAGGAGTGAGATAAGACGGTAGCTACCACAGGACAAGGGATCTTTTCCCTCTTTGGGGATCAGCGTAATGTGTGCTTCTTCCGCGTGCTTGGGTAGTTGCCTCCCAGCGAGTAACGCATAGCAGGCCAAGGAAAGGTGGGGTAACAGCTCCGAGTGAAATACTTTATAATATTGCAATGGAAATCCATTGGGACCAGGGCTCTTTCCTTTAGGGAAACTATGAAGGACTGTTTTTACCTCCTCCAAGGAGATCGGGTCAGTCAAGGACGACGCATCTTCATCAGAGAGAGTAGTGTCATCGGAACCCAACCAGTTCCACTCTCTAATTGTCAGGAGATGTCCAAATTAATTAATTAAATCTCGCTCAGCGAATCAACACAGAGACAGGCAATTCTCTATGATAATTTTCTTCTTTATTGAGGCGGTGCACAGGATTATAAAGGAAAATAATGGCTTTATGCCAGCTTACAGCTCACTGAATACATCGCACAAAGCATGCAATACAATTGGTTAAGGATAAGTGGCCATTCTGTATGACCCGCACGTGGCTAGCACATGGACTTCCGGTATCCGCCATCTTGGATGCGTAATTAGCTATCTGACCACATAGGCTCTTCTTTGTCAGTAGACCTTGAAATGTTACATTAAAACATCTTTACTGAAACCTCGCTCCTGTCCCATACAATACATCTTGTTCCCACATGAAGAGAATAAGGGAGTAAAGGGGAGGCAAGGGAGTAAAACATACAATAGGACACTCTTATCAAAAGACCTCGTCTATGAAGCGTGAGAAGGGCTTTTAAACAATAGTACGTTTTAATGTCCAAAGGCATTCTGGGCTAAGTAACACTTTCACACAAAATCAGCTTTTACTGGAATATATCCTTAAAGCGATAGACACAGTTATTGTTAATTATTGATTCTTAGGCCATTTTCTGATACTTTTCCATAACAGTAGGTAGAGTCAGGGATTCCAAAAACTCTTTAGTTTTGCCAACCTTCCGTTCCTGATCTGCAGGAGAGGGATCTGCATCAAGATTATAAAGATCAGTGTAGAATGAGAGGAATGCAGACGTGATGCCATCTGTAGTCTTGTAGGTGCGAACTGACCTGTCCTTGACAGCAGAGATGAAGCATTTAGCTTTTTCCTTGCAGAGCATAAAGGTCATAAGTTTTCCTCCCTTGTCCCCGTGAGCATAGATTCTATGTTGGTAGTGGAGATAATGCTTAGCTGTGCGTGCATTTATGATGTTTTTCAGCTTTTCTCGCAAACGTTGTAGATCATCGCGCAAGGGGATTTGCTGACTGGATTTCCACAGACGTTCAATCGATGCTATATCATAAAGAAGTCTATCTAGTTCTGCTTGGCAGTCTTTCTTCACTTTCAACGCCAGAGAAATAAATATCCCTCTAATAACAGACTTGTGCGCCTCCCAAGAGATGATCGGGCAGGTGTCACAGGAAGAGTTAATAGCAAAGTACGAATCAAGGTGCTGCTTGACAGTTGACACAATATCAGAGTAATCCAACAAAGCCTCGTACAGATGCCAGCATCAGTACTTTTGTGGGAGTTGCTGAAGTGTCATCGCAGCCCACATCGGAGCATGATACGAGACTGTTATTACCTCGATGCTTGATGTGACAGAGGACGGGGCTAGATCTGAAGATGTGAAGATATACTGTAGTCTAGTCTCTGAAAGGATTGGCGCGGATTTGAGAAAAAAGTGTAGTCCTTGGTAGAAATGTTATGTAAGCGCCAGAGGTCAACCAAGTGGAGGTCATGGAGGGTTTGCATCAGTTTACCAAGAGCTTTCTGGGTTGTGGCCGAAACACCAGTGGAAGAGTCCAGAGATGGATTCAGAGTGAGGTTAAAATCTCCTGCCAGAATTATCGGGCCTTCTGCAAAAAGCTTGAGAGTTTGAAGAGCATCTATGAGCTAGCAGACTTGTTGCCTATTTGGAGCGTACAGATTTGCGAAAGTGTACTTGCGGGAAGCAACTGTATCTTTGAGTAGCAAGATTCTGCCCTCTGAGTCTTCATAGCGTTGCAAGCACTGAAAGGGTACGGAGTTATGGAAGAGGATGGAAACACCTTTGGAAGAGGAAGTGGGGTTCGTGGCATGAAAACAGAGTGGGTAAATCTGTGTGGGGAGTCTAGGGAGTTTGCATGTCTTAAAATGAGTTTCTTGGAGAAATGCAACATTAGTACTGAGCTTACGCAGAATAGTGAAAATCTGAGACCTCTTATTTGGAGAATTGAGGCCATTTACATTGAAGGACATGAAGACTAGTTTAGACATAATGAGTGGGGAGGTTTGCAGTCCAGTCAGGTAGTAGACAGTAGGGGAAGTTGATGGAGAGAAGGAAGGAGAGAAGAGGAAGATTAGAGGTAGGGTTGAAAGTGGGGATAAGTGAGAATATGAGGCTATGGAAGAGGGTAGGAAGAGCACAGACAGTGCGATCGGTGTAAAATTAGCGGCAATGCCTGACAACCGCCAACTAGGTATCGAACTTCCGTCTGACGACAGAAGCAATGGGGCACAGAGTAGGTCCTAATCAGTACAGCCTAGCACCATGTTTACACATACCATGTAGATGAAGTTGAGACAACATTTGGGCTATTTCACATGTAGAATAAAGAGACAGCTGAAGGGGGGGGGGGGTGGAAGGAAAAGGGAAAGGATGGGGAATACAGCAGGAAGGAGGTATACAGAGTGTAGGGAAGTACTGAGGCAGGGAAGAGGTAGTCATGAGCAATGCAATAAAACAGTTTAATTCAAAAACCATAACCGATTATAACAGGTAGTTATCCACAATCAGGGGAGGCACCCTCAGAGCATCCACCCCAACTATGGATCAGGAACAATTAGGTCAAGAACACATCAACCATGAACCCTGAGCCGGCCCGCAACAAAAAAAAAAAAAAAAAAAAGCTTAAAGCAGAAAGACTGCAGCACAACACAATATCAACGTAGTAACATAGTGCCCGACCCCCCACTGTTATCATAATATAGTGCAGATCACCTCAGGACGTTAGTTCCAGACAGTAATAGATCCCTTTGTAACCAGTCCAGAAAGAGTTGCTCCCCAGAGCAGGGGATGCCTCTAGAGAGTCCCGCAGCCTGCTCATATCACAAGTGCAAGGAAGAAGCCGGTAAAGAGATCCAATGTGGGGGGGGGATGGGGAACAAGGAGGGGGGGTGACGCGGTGATGAGAATTGTGAGAGACAAATAGGTAAGCCACCGGTCTAGACTATGAATAATAATGTAACACTCTGAGTAGTGAGGGGGAAAGGGTCAGGGATGGAGCAGGATAATGTGGAGCAAGCGTGTTTACCCTGCACCTGGCCTAGAGTCAGAAACCGTAGCGTAGACTCAGTGAAAAACAGCAATGATGATGATGATCATCCCCCTTTTCGGAAGACTGGGGGGAGACCTGGGGAGGGGGGCTGAACATCACAAAGTACACAGCAGTGATGAGCCGCGGGACAGATACAGGAGGACACATCAGAATAAGGTCACAATAGCGATGTGCAGCAGGACAGGTACAGGAGGACACATCAGAATAAGGTCACAACAGCGGCAGACCAGATGTGCAGCAGGACAAGTACAGGAGGACACATCAGAATAAGGTCACAACAGCGATGTGCAGCAGGACAGGTGCAGGAGGACACATCAGAATAAGGTCACAATAGCGATGTGCAGCGGGACAGGTGCAGGAGGACACATCAGAATAAGGTCACAATAGCGATGTGCAGCAGGACAGGTACAGGAGGACACATCAGAATAAGGTCACAACAGCGATGTGCAGCAGGACAGGTGCAGGAGGACACATCAGAATAAGGTCACAACAGCGATGTGCAGCAGGACAGGTACAGGAGGACACCTCAGAATAAGGTCACAACAGCGATGTGCAGCGGGACAGGTGCAGGAGGACACATCAGAATAAGGTCACAATAGCGATGTGCAGCAGGACAGGTACAGGAGGACACCTCAGAATAAGGTCACAATAGCGATGTGCAGCAGGACAGCTACAGGAGGACACATCAGAATAAGGTCACAATAGCGATGTGCAGCAGGACAGGTACAGGAGGACACCTCAGAATAAGGTCACAATAGCGATGTGCAGCAGGACAGGTACAGGAGGACACATCAGAATAAGGTCACAACAGCGATGTGCAGCAGGACAGGTGCAGGAGGACACATCAGAATAAGGTCACAATAGCGATGTGCAGCAGGACAGGTACAGGAGGACACATCAGAATAAGGTCACAACAGCGATGTGCAGCGGGACAGATGCAGGAGGACACATCAGAATAAGTTCAACACAGCAAGACAACGGGAACTGTAGAGAACTTTAAGTGAACTTTAAGTGAACTTTAAGTGGTGGGGATATGGGGGGGGGGGGATGGCAGAAGAGTCCGTAAGAGCAAATCTTACGGTGTCCGCAGACAATAGAATTCAAAACTTCAGCTAACCAGAGTCCTGCAACGGCTGTCTCAAGGAGGATTTCCTTGCTTTCGTAGATTTGAAGCGCTGAGGCAGGCTTCCTGGTACCGGAGTTGGGAGCGGTGGTAAGGCATGTACGTTCTCCGGGAGGGTCAGCCAGGATGGGATGGTCATTGGAGGAATATCCAGCTGAGCCCAAGCAGTTGAGAGATCTTCTGGCGAGCGAATAACAATCCTGCGCTGCTGTTTTAGGACAGAGAGCCCGAAAGGGAACAGCCAGGCATATTGCAAGCCCCATTCGCGCAGGGCTTCCAAGAGGGGACGTAGTACTCTCCTTTTTGCTAGCGTGGACGGAGCTATGTCTTGATAGAGATGGAGTTCCGCTTGTACATAGAAGAGAGAGTGCTTCTCTCTAGCTGCATTCAGTATTGCTGAAGTTTCAACTGAAAGGAAAGGAGAGGGGGGACTGGAAATATGTCTTTGAGTCTGTTGTTCCTATGTAGCACAGGTTGGAGCTCCTTGGCAATCCTTCATAGGATCTCCAGCTGTGCTACAACCCACAGCCAACAGACTCAAAGACATATTTCCAGTCCCCCCTCTCCTTTCCTTTTGACAACCACCAAACCTATGGCGTATTATTGTCTGGAGTGCCCTGAAGGCCCAAACTGAAAATGGCACCTCACCTTGCCTGCAAAACAGGTGCAAGACCTGCAGGCACATCCACACCGCTGACAGTGTACCTATCCCACAGTCACAACAGGTGCACAAAATTAGGGGGGCATTCTCCTGCAGGTCTTTCAATGTGGTGTATCTCATAATGTGTGTGCAATGTTCCACCACAGACCTCTATGTGGGAGAAACAGGGCAGAGACTTGGGTTGTGGTTTTAATGGGACATTTTAAGACACAGAGGGCAAGAAAGGCAAAAATTTCAAACTCTGCAATTTGGACTTAATATTCATGCCAGTTTCATGTCACACTATGTATTAACTGTGAAGGTCACAAATCACCACCTGATAGCAAACAGATAACTGATCCCTCCGTCACGCCCCACAAGTTTTCCAGACTGTTTATTTCCTGATCTGTTGTAAATAACTTCTCTACTTAGATTGCATTTTGTTATTCCAAGATCCTTTGAAGGTCCATGTCTTGTGTGTGTATAAAAAGTCTGTGAATTTTCAGTTTCTTGTATTACACCATGTCTGAAGAAGAGGGCTAGCACTCTCGAAAGCTTACTATGAAATATACTCAGCCTCTAAAAGGTATCGCCTGATTTCTTCACTCTTCCACTATAATATAGATAGCACTGCAACCTTAGTGTCATATAAAATAAGACAATCTCCTCTTTCATGTGACACAAAAAGCAAGTTCCGTTTTATAACACCTAAGATATAACTATTTGTAGTGACCCTCCCCCCCATTATTTCTACATGTTCCACAGCCCATACTCCAAGCCCGTCCTCCATACACAGTAACATTCAGTAAGAGGCAGCAACATCTCAATACAGAAGGAAGGGGAGGAATAAAGAGAGGCCGATGTCACAGAAAGGAGACAAAATGTGTTAATAAAGTCTATTACAGAATATATTAATGACACAAATACTGCCAGAAAATCACAAGTTGTCAGAAAGTTTACTTACACTTTCATGGATTAGGTTCCATCATGACCTACATAGACATCATGTCCCCTTTGCCACTTTCTTTTTATTGATCTGCTCTTCTTATTCACCTGTTGCACAGAACACAGTTCAGACCAGCAGGTCGTGTCAGCTCTTCAGGTGTTTTATCATTAGTTCTTTTCACTTTTATAGTTCTTTTTCTTTCCTCCTCATTTTCCAACTGGACACAATATGTGAGTGTAAGGTAAAGCTATTAGGAGGGGGCACATACTTTTTACTGCATCTTACTGAGGCAGTGTAGTGGGTAGTCAGTTCCTCACCTGAATATATTTTTATCTATTACCGGCCACAACTTCGGGGAACTATAAATTATCTAATTTTTCTCTTTGTCATTGATGACATCAACCGGAATCCAGACATTTTACCCAATATTACACTGGGATACCATATTTATGACTCATGCTTAGATGGACGAGTGGCGGTACACCGTGTATTACATCTTCTGTCTGGTCCGGATAAGGTGATACCTAATTACTCCTGTAGGGGCCATGGCCAGCTGGCTGGTATCATTGGAGACCACCACTCATCTACCACTATTCCAGCAGCACAAATCCTCGGACTATATGGATATCCTCAGGTAGTAGATACTCCGGGCATTGTCTATTAGTGTTTAGCAGACATGTTGCAATATGACTGGAACAAGATATATTAGAGATGTATGTCGTATGAATGATGATGTTAGTAATCTACACTATATGGAGAAAATTATTGGTCCCTAGCTTGTTGGGGTTAGGGGGCAGTAGACAGTGAGGAGGGAGGAGAAGAAGTGAGGTCAGCACTATGAAGGGATTAATGCGGGAATGTGATAATTATATTGTAATCTGTGGGGGATGGGAAACCATTGCAGCGATAGACACAAGGTAGATACATCTGTGTACCAGTTTGACAGAAAGATGAGTTTGGTGGCCGCATTCATGACAGATTGTAGAGGGGAGAGTTTAGTGAGAGGATACAGTGTCCATATTAGGACATCCTCAGATATCAGTGTCAAACATCAGATTAATAGCAGTTTACAACAGTGACACCTGACTTTGACTTTGATTCTGACAACGACTTTGACTTTGATTCTGACGACTTTGACTTTGATTCTGACAACGACTTTGATTCTGACAACGACTTTGACTTTGATTCTGACAATGACTTTGACTTTGATTCTGACAACGACTTTGACTTTGATTCTGACAATGACTTTGACTTTGATTCTGACAACGACTTTGACTTTGATTCTGACAACGACTTTGACTTTGATTCTGACAACGACTTTGATTCTGACAACGACTTTGACTTTGATTCTGACAACGACTTTGATTCTGACAACGGCTTTGACTTTGATTCTGACAACGACTTTGACTTTGAGTCTGACACCTGACTCTATGCAGTTTCTGGGCTGGTTGTAAAACTTAGATGACTTCTGACTTTCATATCTGATTGAGTCACAACTATAGTGAAACCGCAAATGCCGTCGGTTTCACTATAGGTATAATGGAAGCAGAAAGTCCGCAGAGGAAACCTCACCTCAGTTTCAGATAAAGAGAAGACATAATGTTACAGACATCAGAGAGACAGTCACTGGTGTTCTGTAGTAGTGCAGGAGTGATGTCACAGGATGAGGTATATAGTTGGGTATCATCTGCATAAAGATGGTATTGAAAGCCAAATCTGCTGATGGTTTGTCCAACTCGGGCTGTGTACAGAGAAAAGAGGAGGGACCTAGGACTGAGCCTTGAGGAACCCCAATGGCAAGGGGTGGAGGGAAAGAAATAGCACCAGCGAATGATACACTAAATGAGCCATCAGAGAGATAGGAAGCGGTATCCCTGAGGCCAATAGAATGGAGCATAGTGAGGAGGAGTTGGTAGTCTACAGGGTCAAATGCTGCTGAGAGCTCGAGAAGAATAAGAAGAGAATAGTTCATTTTAGATTTAGCCATTAGGAAAACATTGGAAACTTTTGCAAGGGCCATTTCTGTTGAGTGTAGTCCACGAAAACCAATTGTTGAGCAGCTGCATGAAATCCTTACAAGCACTCCAAAGCACAATGCCAAGCATTGAATGGAGCGCTGTAAAGCACAATGCCAAGCATTGGATGGAACGGTGTAAAGCACAATGCCAAGCATTGGATGGAGCGGTGTAAAGCACAATGCCAAGCATTGGATGGAACGGTGTAAAGCACAATGCCAAGCATTGGATGGAACGGTGTAAAGCACAATGCCGAGCATTGGATGGAGGTGTAAAGCACAATGCCGAGCATTGGATGGAGCGGTGTAAAGCACAATGCCAAGCATTGGATAGAACGGTGTAAAGCACAATGCCACCTCTGGACTACTGAGCAGTGGAAATGTGTTCTGTGGAGTGTGAATTAGGGTTCTCTATCTGGAGGTCTGATGGTTGTGTCTCGTTTGGGGAGTGCCAGGAGAATGTTACCTACCTGACTGTATTGTGTCATCTGTGAAGTTTGTTAGAGGAGGGTGTGATGAAATATGTATATATCATAGTGTGTTATAAGTTATATGTTAACTTTTGTGTTCATTGTTGAAGTGGGTTCTGGTACAATGTGTCAGTGTAGATCCTGTGTAATTTGTATGGAGCTGCCAATGTTCATGTAAGGCAGATAGCTACCAATTAGCAAGTCATTGGGGGGATTTATTAAGCAAAATGCAGAAGAATTCTGTTGTATTTTCCAACAAAAAACTGTCTAAACTGTCTAAAAACTGTGCCATAGTTATCAATTGTTTTAGACCCTTTATAGACACTTTCCCGACTTGACCGAAAAAGTGGTATAGCTTTACGTGAAAGAGGCCTAATGTTAACTTGCACCTCTGTGAGACAAAAATGTAACATAAATGTGTCAAGAACTTTTTTTAGCCAACTATTAGGAGGTATAAACTTAGACTAGACAGTTTAAGAATACACCAGATTTATCAAACAGCATCAGACACTTTAATAAATCTGATGCTGGTTAAGATTATCTAGTTTCTTTCCTTTTTGGTCTGAAATTAAACAGGTGGATAAATCTCTAGATAATGGAGTTGATTTCTCAATAAATTAATACAAAGAGATAAACTAACTATCCTATATGAATCTATGTGGGCTACTCTGTACTAGGGATGGGCCAACCAAATTGTTTAGAATCTGATTCAACCCAAAATTTCCAAAAGTTTTGGGTCACCTAAACACAAAACCTTTGAGGTTCATCACCCAGGAAACACTGTTATACTCTGGGGTTTCCTCAGACTTCAGAGTATAAAAATTGGAGCCCCAGGGGACGTTAGGGAGAATAACAAACAGTAATAATAATTTTGTATCATCTCTCCTGAGCATGCTTGTGGCATCCAACAATCCCCGGCATCCTATTCAGGCCTCTTCAGCCCTATGGCTGAAGTAAAAACTTGTTTATGTAAGGTGAATGTGTTAATGTGAAGAACTGCAGACCCCTGCATTGGACTATATACAGATAGTGCTGCGCCCAGTCTGATGAGACCGGAGGATGGGAGTAGTAGTGGCGGATGCTGTGCCATCTAGAAGGCCGAGCACACTCACCAACCACTCCAGTCCCACTCCTAGGCCGGACAAAGTCGAAGGGTGTCCTGCAGCACTACCGGATGGTGGTGGTAGTAGTTCTTTACCCCGGGGCACTTCCAGTTGAAGAGGGGACCTCTCCTACCTGAGCCGGTGTGGTGTTGGTCGGAAGAGCCCTGATGGTAAAGCAGGCACGACTCAGGAGTCAGCGATGTAGGGAAACCAAAAAGCCATTTATTAAGGCAACTGGAACAGAGGGTCAACAGAAGCTTCCAGGTGGGGGTTGTAGTCCTACAGTGTCCAACCCCCAGCCTTGGCTCTAGGAGGGCGCCCAGAGGTGGTATAGGCTCCACAGGATGGCTTTCTCTACTCCACCTTTCTGCCCCTCCCAGCTAGGTACACTGAGGATGGAGTTACAGGGAGCCCTGACAGGGATCTGGTTACCTGTGTGCTAGGCCCGAGTACGACTCTCCTGTCAGGGTCCTCTCCTGCTCCTCCTGGCATGGCACCAAATGAATACAGCCACTTGGAAATCTTTACTACCTTGCTCTGAGCTGTCTTCAGGTGAGCCTGGGGCTGATGATGTCCCTCCTGGGGCTGTAGAAGCACCGGTTGGCCCTCAGTTCAGAGGCTGGTGGCAGGTCAGCTCTGCACACCTAGTCTGGTTTGCTGCATGCACTGAACTGCCTTGACCAACCGTCGCCGGGGAGATAATATCTCCCTACAACCCCGCCCAGTGGCCTGTGATAGGCCAGGGCTGAACAAAGTCTGGGTTTGAACACTGCAGGGGGGAAATGCCGAGGGGAAAGCTGCACAACAATGACACTTAACATGGAACAGAACATACAAACATGAAACCCAGAGGCACAATGACAAACACACAAAAACAGTAGCACTCTGGGATGCTGCAATAGTCTCCTGGGATGGCGATATGCAGTACTGAAATGACAGTATATAAAAATTGTGTGAGGAATGATCTTTGTGTGTTGTACAGATCAGCTATGGAGCCACCGAACCCTCATTATCTGATAGACTCCTCTATCCACATGTTTTCCGGACAGTCCAAAATAGCTACATCCACAATATGGTGATCACCGAACTGTTGGAGCACTTTGGCTGGACCTGGGTTGGGATTTTAGTATCAGATGATGAAACTGGAGAGAATGAACTGCAGATACTGACAAAGTACATGAGAGAGCGCGGGATCTGTGTGGTCTTCACCATAAAACTTACAGATGAGAATAAACAATATAATGAGAAGATATTACATGTGTTAAACAATCCACAAGTCAGTGTCATTATAATGTGCGGGACCTTTTCTGTGGATGGAGCTGATTTACTGTCTAACTATGAATCTGTATTTTCGAACAGAACTCTCATCCTTCCACCGTCATGGGCCTCTAATTCTATCATTACAGAAGATCAGTACTCAGGATTTTTTGGAAGTTGGGCCTTTTTTTTTTTATAAAAACCTTTTACAAAAGGGGAGGTTTTTTGGAAAAATGCCGGGAAAATCCCAAAAAAAATTTTATAAAGGGTTTTTGGGGGGTTATTAAGGGGAAAAAAAAAGAAAAAAAAAAGAGCCCTCCCTTTTGCGGAGGCGAGGGGGGGGGTGGTGTTGGGGGGGGGGTGGGGGGGGGCCGCCCGCGCCCCCTTGTCCCGGCCGGGGGGGGGGGGGGCGCAGCGCTGGTGCTGTCTCACGTTACCACCACTGGTACCGGTGATGAGGGGGCTGCACAAATGTTGGCGGTGATTGTTCCCCCGGGGCGCTTCCCCTATACTGTGCCGACTGGTGGTGTTTGGGGCGCCCTGATGTTGTCGGTGCAGAGTCAGACACAGAAACGGTTGTAAAGTTGAACTTTTACTTCCATGGGTGTGGAGGCACAAATGCTTAAACAGTTTCTTCAATACAAAACAACGGGGTACGCCTGGTGACACAGCAAAGTCCTGGGGTGCAGGGTAGACTTGATGAAAGGTGTTCCTATCCCCTTATACTTCAGTGTTACAGCCCTGAGGTGCGTCTGGGCTCCTATTTGGCTCATAGGAGGATGCCCACCATGATACTAGTACATAATATTCCCCACTCACGTTATGTGGTCCTGATAGCTCAGAGTTTCGGGGTGCAATAGTCAGGGTGGCAGGATATTCCACAGGTCTGGCCTTGGCCCCTGGATCCTGTGATACTTGCTATGGAGCTCGTGTTCCAGAATGTTCTCTCCACAGTCTCAGGCTGACAAGATAATGATGCCTTGACTTCCTTCAGGGCGATGGCTAAGCAGACAGGGGACAGGATCTTCTGAATAGCTGGAGTATGTCAGCTCTCCAACCTTCCTGGGCCTGTCTAGGACTTGAGATTCCTGCACTAAACTCACTGCTTTCTTCACAGGACATCACACTTCTCTCCTCACCTCCTCCTCCTAACACTCCACACTTCTAACTCCTCACACGCAGGACCTTCCTGCAGGGGTGTTACCATGGGGACCCAGTGATCAGCTGACTCCTCCCCTTTTCCCAGGCAATGTCCTCCCATTGGACATTTGGTTACTATTCAATCCTATGGGAGGTGTAATGCATGTGTGAGGCTCACTAGGTGGCGCTGTGTTGTGTGAGACTCAGGACCCCCTGCTATGTCACACAGGCTATGAAGCAACAGGAAATAATACAATGCACAGAGATCACCCTCAGCCCAGCCATAGCCAGCTCTGGGATGCCACACCTTCATTTCATTAAATTACACCAATGAATGGTTTAATGAGAGTGCTACGTGTACTTTGCCAAGTCTGAGATATCTCCTCTCATCCGGTGTCTCTCCAAGACTGTATGAGGCAGTAGAAGTCCTGGCAAAAGCTCTGCATGAAATGTTCTTATTTATAAAAGACAAATATCAAGACAATCCAATATCTGAGCTTACCCAATTCACACAGAAGTTACAGCGCCAGCTACAGATGACAAAGCACTCACTGGATCCAATGAGACCTGCATATTACTTCAATGACCAGGGGGAAGCCGTACATCCATATAGGATCTTAAACTGGATCATTGTACATGGAGCCACACAGCCCATACGTGAGGTCAATGTAGGAAATTTTACCCCATGGGCTGTCAGTGGTCAGAAGCTTTATATAAATACCCCGTCTATAAGATGGAGTCACACACAGGAGGTAAGAAGCCTTCCATTATACATGTGATTATGTAAAGCTTCTCTCTGCCCTTATACATCATTATATAGCTCACAAATACAATCAATCTATGTAAGCAGTTGAATTACTTTGTATATACATTATACTTGTATTTTTGCTTTAGTCCATAACAAAATACAAACAGATTAATATAAAAAGTAATAAATCTGGCTAAAATCTTAAACAAAACCTTAAAAAAATGATAATGAGGAGTCATTCGGAATCAAATGAAGACAGAGCTACTATATGGGCATAGTTATGAGTATGCAAAAGTAGAAAAAGAAGTTGTGTCCACCCTTAACTTAGCTAAAATATGGTTAAAGACTCCATCTTCTTATAAAACCAATTCAGTATAATTACATCACAACATGCTAACAAAACCCTCGACAGGCTGCAATCAACAAAACAACCACTTGGGGAGGGGGCACATATAGGATATCATTATGTGATACAATATCACAAAACACCAATCTCTGGATATTTCCAGGCAAGAGGAAAGATAAAATGTTTGTAAATTGTGCGTAGTTTGGATAATCATTATAGATCCAAGAATGAAATATCGCCTTTTTTGCTTTTTAAAATCAATTATATGTGTAAATGTTTCATATAAAAAATATTGTGAAGGTTTATATGTCAATGAAACAATGACTAGATCATGGATTTTTTTTCCTAAAATTTTAAATAGCGAGGCAGACTCCTCTACAGTGCCAGAGACCAACTAGACATCACAAGGCATTATGGGAAAAGGAGCTGGGAGCTCATGCGCCCTCTGTTGGATGTAACAGATCCTCAATTTGCTTTTGACCCACTGAGTCTTGAGACAGCAAAAGGGATTTTAGCCAAGCCAATTTCACTCATCTGCATACAGCGCTGTTTCGGGATTTTTGTCCCTCATCAGTGCAGAGCAGAGTGAATTGGCTGGCTTTGTGGGAGGCAATGAGACCAACTAGGGTGGCATTTATTTGTTAGGGCTATTATTACTAAAGCCCCAGTTTGACAGTTTCTATTATCACTTTGCCCTGCATTATCCCCTTAATGACAAAGCCCAAAAGTACCTTAAGGACCAGGCCTCCTTTTTCAAAACTGACATGTGTCACTTTATATGGCAATAACTTTAAAACTTACACATGTGATTTTGAGATTGTTTTTTCATGACACATTGTACTTCGTGTTAGTTGTAAACATTGATCAATAGTTTTGTATTTATAAAACAATAGAAAATATGATGGAAATTTTGAAAAAAAAATTGCAATTTTCAAAATGTGAAATGCTCTGCTTATCAGACAGTCATACCACCCAAATACAATAATACATATTATCTACCATATCTCTGCTTTATATTGGAATCATCTTTTAATTGTCCTTTAATTTATTTTGGACGTTAGAAGTATAACAGCGATTTTCCAGATTTACAAGAAAATTGCCCAATCTAATTTTTTAGGGACCACTTTAGTTTTGAAGGGATATATATTAGTAGGCCTATATATTAGAAATCCCCCATAAATCATCATATTTTCAAAACTGCACCCCTCAAATAATTCAAAACATCATTTGAGGAGTTTATTAACCCTTTACAAATTTCACAGGAATTAAAATAATATGGAGGTGAAATTTAAACATTTTTTTTTCAATAATATGCTACTTTAGCCCTAAGATTAACACATTCACAAAGGGTTAAAGGAGAAAATGCATCACGCAGTTTGTTATGCAATTTCTCCCGAGCACAGAAATACCCCACATGTGGGTGTAAACTGATGTTTGGGCACACGGCAGTGCACAGAAGGGAAGGAGCGAGACTGGATGTTTGAAAAGCAGATTTTGCTGGAATAGTTTTCAGGTGCCATGTCTCATTTGCAGAGCTCCTAGAGTACCAATACAAGGGAAACCCCTAAAAAGTTACCTCATTTTGGAAATTACATCCCTCAAGGAATTTAGGGGTATAGTGAGCATTTTGACCTCACAGTTGTTTCACAGATTTTATTAGCATTGGGACATAAAAAATTAAAAATATTTTTTTTTTCAATAAACCATTTAACCCAAATTTTTCATTTTTATAAAGGATTAAAGAAGAAAAACACACCACAGTTTGTTACACAATTTCTCCTGAACACAGTCGTGGTTGTAATCTGCTGTATGGGTACATGGTGGGGTGCTATTTGGCTTTTGAAAGGCAGATTTTGCTGGAATAGTTTTCAGGTTCCAAGTCGCATTTGCAGAGCCCCTAAAGTGCCAAGACAATGGAAACCCCCCAAAAAGTGACCCAATTTTAGAAACGAGACCACTCAAGTAATTTGTCAGGGGGTATTATCATTTTGAGCCCAAGAGTTTTATCCAAAAATTAATGTACAAAGTAAAAATTTTAATTTTTATAGAAATATACCATTTCAGTGCTCAATATGTTGTGCCCACTTTGTGGCATCAGAGACATGCACTCCTAAAACTATTAAGAGGGCTAACCTGGGTACGAAAAAGTTGTATATGTGGGTGCAAACTGCTGCTTGGGCACACAGCAGAGCTCAGAAGGGAAGGAGCACTGTCCTTTTTAGCTTTTAGAGTACAGATTTAGAGGGACTTTCTTGATGTCATGTTGTTTTTGCAGAACCTCTTTTGTAGGTGCAACTTTAGGGTCTCTGCAAATGTGGCATGGCGTCCAAAAACCAACAATATAATTAAGAGGTCCAAAAGCACAAACGTTTATATCAACATATGACAGTAAGTACGTTACCCTGGGTACACCAGTGTCATACATTTGGGCATACACTGCAGTTCGGGCACACAGCAGGGCACAGAAGGGAAGGAGCGCTATGTGGCTTTTGGAGTGCAGATTTAGATGTTTGGTATCTGGAGGCCATGTCATGTTTGCAGAGCTTTTAAGATACTAGAAAAATGGAATCCCCTAAGGAGTGACCTCTTTTTGAAAACTGCACCCCTCAAAGAATGTATAAAGGGGTGTAGTGAGCATTAGTATCCCAGATGTGAAGGCACAGCAGATGGTGAAGAGTGAATATGTAAGTTGTGCGGAGGACATTGGGAACACCAAATTCACTCCTATTTCCCCAGTAGCTCCTATGATTAGGGGGTCACTCTGGGGGTCACGTCTGTTTTTTTTTCTCATGTAATCTTTAAAATCTGGGGTGTCCCCTAATATACGCTTGCACAGGTTATACATTCCTTTCCTGCCATTGCCAGTTTTGTTCTAATGTTTTAGCAATTTTCATGTTTTTGTCTTCACATTATACAAGCTATATTGCTTTATTTTTCTGGTGATGTAGCCATATGAGGGCTGCTTTTTTGCGGGATGACACCATTTTTGGGTGCCTTATTGAATAAATTTTATATTTCTTTTTCTTTGGTGGATTAAAAAAAACATCAATTTTGGCACTGCATTTTACCTTTTTTATTTATGCAGCGTACAGCATATGTCACATGTTACCTTTATTTTGCAGGTCGGTACGATTACGGCTAGAGATGAGCGAATCTAAGCTGATGAAGTGGAATTCGATCCAAATTTCAGGAAATATTCGATTCGCATCGAATTCGGATTTCCTCATGTTAGGATATGGGGCAAGGAACTTTGGGAATGCGGGATCACCCACAATGCCATGCCTGCAGCTAATCAGCAGTCAGGCTTGTGATGTCACAGCACTATAAATACCCTCCGCCATTTTAGACTCAGTAATTTTACAGTGTACGTAGTGCAGGGAGAGACGTCAGCAGGCACTAGGGAAAGTTGTAGAAAAGACTTGAAAACTGATATTTAGCTCAATCGAAGTTCAGGGAATGAGTATTAAAAGTGTAGGAAAAAGGATAGGGAGGAATTTATACAGAATATTGAAGCAAAATGGGGTTCATTTGGGGTGTTTGCAGCCTAGGTAATAGGAACAATTCTACTACACCTTGCTGCACTGACTGCCATTATACTGCTGCTCATTGCAGGTTTGCAATAATAATAATAATAATAATAATAATAATAGTCCTTTAATAGTCCCACAATGGGGAAATTATGTGTGTTACAGCAGCAAAGATAAGCAGATCCAAATACAAATACAACATGTACAGGAATGTTCCAAGGTAAGAGGCATTACATTGATAGTAGACAGACAGATAGGAAGTAGCAGAGGGGGGGGGGGGATTAAACAGGCAGAAAGTTATTTCAGTTCTCTGTGTATATTGATCTGCGCTTAGGTCGGTGTTGGTTGTACAGCCTGACCGCGGTGGGGAGGAAAGACTTCCGATAGCGCTCCTTCTCACACCTAGGGTGGAGCAGTCGGTCACTGACAGTACTGCCCAGCGCGATCACATTCTTCTGCATGGAGCTCACCACGGACAGTATCCTTTTGTCACCCACCACCTGCACTGGGTCCAGTGGGCTCCCCAGGACAGAGCTGGCCCTTCTAATCAGCTTGTCAAGTTTATTTCTGTCCCTGGTTGATATACTGCTCCCCCAGCAGGCCACTCCAAAGAAGATGGCTGATGCCACTACCGAGTTGAAGAAAGTTCTAAGAAGTGCCCCCCGGATTCCAAAGGCTCTCAGCTTCCTAAGCAGGTAGAGCCTGCTGTGGCCCTTCCTGTACAGGGCCTCCATATGATCTGCCCAGTCCAGCTTATTATTAAGGAGCAAACCCAGGTACTTATAGGTGTTCACAATCTCGATGCCCGTCCCCAGGATGTCCACTGGTTTAGGAGGGCCTCTGCCTTTACGGAAGTCCACCATCATCTCCTTGGTCTTCCCCGCGTTAATCTTCAGGTGGTTCCGGTGGCACCAGTCCACAAAATCCCGGTTCAGTTCTCTGTAATCCCTGTCATCATTGTCTGTGATGAGGCCTACTATTGCAGAGTCGTCAGAATAATTCTGTAGGTAGCAGCTAGATGAGTTGCACCTAAAATCTGCAGTGTACAGTGTGAAGAGGAAAGGGGCGAGAACCGTACCCTGAGGTACCCCCGTATTACAGATCACGGTACCTGACACACAGTCTTGGGCTCTCACGTATTGAGGTCGATTTGTGAGGTAGTCTAGGATCCAGTTGGAGAGGTGGTGGTCCACTCCAGCAAGGCCCAGCTTGTCCCTCAATAACCTGGGCTGTATGGTGTTAAAAGCACTGGAGAAATCAAAGAACATTATTCTCACCGTGTTCCCTGGTTTCTCCAGGTGAGACAGAGCCCTGTGCAGAAGATGGATGATGGCATCATCTACCCCAATGCCCGGCCGATAAGCAAACTGGAGGGGGTCCATAGCGGGGCTCACTAGAGGGTCTTATTAGGGTCTTATTAGTCCTTGTGTGGTGCAGTTATATGTTGTAAAGCCTTTTCTTGGCGTTTATTAGTGGGTAAAAAATAAGGGGCTTATTAGTCATTGTGTGATGAAGGGAGAAAATTACAGGCCTTTTTGCCCTGTATTAATTTCCTTTTTATTTACTTATTTGATCTAACAGTATGTCAGATAGAGAAGGGACAGGCCCTGCACATGGGAGAGACACAGGCCTGGTGCAGGCACAGGTCACAGCAGAGTAAGGGGACGTGGCAGCAGGGGTCACTTCCAGAGGCCTGAGCTCCCAGTGTCAGCTAGCACTCGCGTCTTGACCAGCAACCCAGCGGTTCTAGAATGGTTGACTCGGTCATCCACTTTATCCCAAGTCACATCAGACGGGGGTGTCTGATGTGACTCTTGGCTGGGGGTAGCCAAGAGTCGGTGGGTTCGTCATTCACAATCCTTAGTTGGCATGGCCTGGCAGCAGGCCCTGTGCCCTCACTTATCCTCAACCTGCCTGTCCTTTTCTGTTCCCTCAGTCAGAAAAGTACTCTACGTTGTGGGCTCAGTTCCACTATACAGCAAGGATGAACTATTAGAGGACAGTCAGCAGCTACTACCCAGCCAAGATCTGGAGGAGACATCCGCCACTTCCTCCGATAGGCGGGCAAGTAGTGGCGTGGGAGCTGGTGTTGCGAGTGGTCAGAAATCTGGCTCAGAGACCGTTGAGGAGGACATCATTGACGTACAGATAGAACTCGATGATGACCCGATTACAATTGGGAGCTGGGTGATGAAAGGGCTTCATCATCATCGGGAGAAAAGGGTGGCAACTTGCGTATGAGGCAGCAGTGGAGCCGGTGAGTCGATAGCATGGTCGGGAGTCAGCAGGGTGGCAGCAGAAGGAGGTCGGGAGCCAAACGTGCCCGGGGTAGACCACCCACTTTGCAGGAGCCTACCTGCCTGAAAAGCAGTGGTGTGGGGGTTCATGGAGGCAGTGGCGGTAGCAGTCAGTCAGTGCGGAGTGTTGAGGTAAAATCACCTACTTGGTAGTGTGGCAGTTTTTTGTTACTCTGCCGGGGGAGTTGAACAATGCCATATGTTGAAACTGTGGGCAGAAGGTGAAGCGTGGCCAGGGTGCCAATGTTGGCACCACAGCCCTGCATCAACATATACAGCATCACCATAAAGCCATAAAGTGGCCTGGGAGAACTGTGGCTCCTATGTGGTGGTCCAGCCTGCTGCAGCAACCACTGCATCACCCAGTGGCATACACCCCATTTCAGGCAGTTAAGGCTCCACCACCTCAACCAAAAGAAGCTGTGTGTCCTTCTCATCATCTGCTGGTCTTGATGCTCCTGCTCCTCCTCCTAGTCAGTCATTGTGTCAGCAATCGATCACCAAAGCGATTTAGAAGAGTCAACAGTATGCGCGTACTATTCCAGTGGTGCAGAAGCTGGACGTGCTCCTGTCCAAGTTGCTGGTGCAGCAGTCCCTCCCTTTCCAAGTGGTGGACTCTGCGCCTTTCAGAGAACTGATGGCTTGGACCGAGCCAAGGTGGAGAGTCCCAAGCCATCATTTCTTTGCCAAAAAGGCAGTACCAGCCCGGCACAAATATGTAGATCAGAAGGTGGGCCAGTCCTTGAGCCTGTCGGTGTCTGCCAAAGTACACAGCAACACCGACGTGTGGAGCTGTAACTACGGTCAAGGACAATATATGTCTTTTACCACCCACTGGATGAATGTGGTTCTTGCCAAGACACACCAGCAACTTGACCAGGTGATGCCGCTTCCACCTCCATGTTCTCACACCGTTGGTCCTACAACAATGTCCGCCTCATCCTCCACTATGTCCTCAGCCTCCACTGCAGGGACAATTCACAATGCTCCTCCAGCATACTACATGTGCAGGGCATGGCGGTGTCATGCTGTTCTACACCTTGTTTGCTTGGGCAAACAGAGTCACACAGGGGAGGAACTGCTCCGTGTCCTTCATTAAGAGATTGAATCCTGGCTTTCTCCATGAAAACTCAAATCAGAACCATGGTGACCGACAACGGGAAGAACATGATGTCAGCACTGCATGGCGCATGTGTTCATTCTGGTTGTCAAGCGTTTCCTTAAGTCTTCCACCTATCTGCAAGACATCCTAAAAATGGCCAGGAAACTTTGCATGCACTTCAGCCACTCGTACACCGCCAAGTACACCCTCCTTGAACTGCAGCAGCAGAACGGCGTCCCCCAACATAGTCTGAAATGCGACGTTTCTACCAGTTGGAATTCCACCCTCCATATGTTGGACCGACTGTACGAACAGAGAAAGGCCATAAACGATTTCTTGATTATCTAAGCGGACAGAGGTACTCCCCTGTATAACTTCGTTGTTAGCCAGTGGCAGCACATGCGTGACACCTGCCGTTTGCTTGTGCCCTTTGAGGAATCCACTTTATTTGTCAGTCACCTGGAATACAGGATGAACAACATCATTCCACTGATTCATATCCTGGAAAAGATGCTGGTAAATCTGGCTGGTCAGGGGACTGGAGACGTGGCGCCTACATCTCATGGCCACATGAGCCCTGTGAGGGCTGAAATGGAGGAGGAGGAGGAGGACATTGGAGAACAAGCAATGTGTAGTGTAATGGGTGGTTTTTCTACACAGGTGACAGGAGAGGAGGAGCAGCCAGAAGAGAAAGAGGGAGATGAGGAAGACGAGGCAGATGAGCCAGACACACCGTGGCAGTATGCAGTGGCGATGGATGCAAGGAGCCCCTCCAAGTCACTTGCACAAATGGGCCAATGTATGCTCACTTTCTTGCATAGTGACAGCCGAATTGTCACCATTCGGCAGAGACAAGACTACTGGCTCTTCTCCATGCTAGACCTTCCCTACTGGTCATAAATGGGGTCCTTTTTTACACCCGCTGAGACGGAGTAAAAACTGAACTACTATAGAGACATCATATGCTACTATAGAGACATCGTATGTAGTCAGTTGACTGTTGCCTATCTGCGCCATTGTCCATCCTCTCAAAGGTCTGACTGGGGGGGCCCTGGGCGCTCAGCTTGCACTGCCATGACTGCTGTGGGAGGGTGGGGGGGTCAGGAGCAGTATCAGCTCCATCAGCAGCAGCCTAGACATAGAGCAGAACCTGAACCAGCAGGTGATAGAATACTTGGAGTCCACCCTGCCAAACTGGATTTGTGGCCACAGCTGGCCAGGTTTGCCCTGAAAAGCTGTCCTGCATCAGAGCAGGTGTTTAGTGCGGCGGGGGCCATAGTTACTCAAGGAGAACTCGCCTGTCCACCGAAAATGTGGAGAGACTGACCTTTGTCAAGATGAATCAAGTGTGGATCAGCCAGGATTTCCACCCATGAATGTCTGATGCATCAGATTTAATCATCCATGCTGCCTCAGCCATACCTTGACAAAAGAGACCGGTTTCTTCTGGCTACCTGCCTCAGCTAATATTCTGATCCTGCCACCCGCCTGATGCCACACATCTGATGCCAAGTGCTCCTTCTTACAGCCACCATTATCAGCAGATACTGTTTGTGCCACCCACCTCCCCACACTGTCACCGGATCACTCTATGACCCCCTCATGCTGCTGCCACCTCCACATTATGTCACCTTGCCACTCTTTGGCCTCCTCATGCTGCTGCCGCCTCCACATTATGTCACCTTGCCACTCTGTGGCCTCCTCCTGCTGCTGCTACCTCCACATTATGTCACCTTGCCACTCTGTGGCCTCCTCCATGCTGCTGCCACCTCCACATTATGTCACCTTGCCACCCTGTGGCCTCCTCATGCTGCTGCTACCTCAACACTATGTCACTTCTCATGCTGTTCCCACCCTCCCCTCTCCATGACTGGGCCACTATTTTGCCTTTTTGGCCTGGTTGACATCATCATTTATTTGACCCTTCTGATCTGTCAGAAGGAAGGAAAAATAAGACGCACAATGGATCCTGTCTGTATAGCAGCTGTAAGGCCTGTATGGTCCAATCAGAATTGGCTTATGATTTGGTAGCCAAAAGCAGGAGTGGGTACAAAACACAGAAGACATGCAAATACTCCATTCATGTGTCATCTCTGTTTTGGATCCACTCCTATTTTTTTGGCATCAGCAATAATGATGGATTACTGACCAAATCCTGACCAAGTGAAGGCTGATGCTCAACAGACAGGATCCATTTTTGAGGGGATTATTGTTCTGACGGATCAGAGGAAGGGCAAAATAATTAGTGACGTCAAACACAAACTTACTGCTGACTCCATTTCCACTCTATCAGGGGGGCTCTACTTGTATAAGTGTTTAATAGAACAGGTTCTGTAGACATCTATGTGGAATCAGCAGGTGTAAAAGGAATGCACTCTTTCACGCTACAGTAGGATGCTGGGCCTCTGCATGGTTTTTTCTACCTGGCACTAACATGGACCTGTAAGGCTGGATTCACACTTGAGTTAGCTGGTCAGTTTTGTCCCCATAACTGGCCAAATAAGTAAAGTGTGCAGTGGTTCAAAGAGCGACGCCTGTCATGTGCATGTCATACTGACTCACAGTATTGTTTCACTACCACAGTAGGCTACCTATGCGTGTTACTGCAAGGCACAGTGTTCTACACCACTATACAGGCTCTCTGCAGACAGGAAATAGCTGTTTTTTAATGCAATTTGCCGTAAATGAATTCCGATCGAATCAAATAGTTTTGGAAAATTCGGCGAACCGGCCGTATTGAATTTTTTAAAAATTCGCACATCTTTAATTACGGCGATACCTAATTTATATTATTTTTTTTTGCGATACTAATTTTGCAGAACAAAAACCAATTTGGGACATAAGTCAATTATTTTTGCATTGCCATCTTCTGAGATACGTAATATTTTTAGTTTTCAGTTCACAGAGTTGGTTGAGGGCTTATTTTTTGCAGGACAACTTGTGTTTTTTATTGGTATATTTGACTTTTTGATCACTTTTTATAGCATATTTAATTTTTTTTTCCAACGTTCACGGTGTAGGTTAAAGGCATTCTATCATTGAGAAACCATTTTTCACTAACACCACGTCGGAATAGCCTTTAGAAAGGCTATTATTCTCTTACCTTTATTTTTCTGCTCCGCACAGCCGTTTCTGAGAATTTTCATTTTTCTTCTTTATGTAAATGAGTCTTCAGAAAGCACAGGGGGCATCCCCTGTGCTCAAAGAAGACGCTCTTCTGAAGGTCCAGCGCCGCCTCTCTCTTCTTCTGCTGACATCACTCCGCCGCATCATCAGCCGCCAAATCTCTGTTCGGGATCCAAATCCACATGAAAATGGCTGTATGGACATGCACAGTTGAATCTGTTCAATGCGAAATGGCTGAGCATGCATGGGATTTGAATCTCGAACAGAGACTCGGCGGCTGATAACACGGCGGAGTTGCGTCAGCAGAAGAAGAGAGAGGCGGCGCTGGATCTTCGGAAGAGCATCTTCTTTGAGCACAGGGGAAGCCACCTGTGCTTTCTGAATACTTATTTGCATAAAGAAGAAAAACGAAAATTCTCAGAAACGGCTGCGCGGAGCAGAAAAATAAAAGTAGGTAAAGAATAGTCTTTCTAAAGGCTATTTCGACATGGTGTTAGTGAAAAATGGGTTTCCCAATAATGGAATCCCTTTAAATAAGTTTCAGTTTTATTGCACGGGCTATGGGTTGTTTCAGATACAGCGATACCAAATAAGTATTGTTTTTATTAATTTTTATTTTTATTTTTTTTATATAAATAATTTTATATAGGAAAAGGGCAATTTGGGGGCTTTATTCATTTATTAATTTTTTTCACAGACTTTAATTTTTTTTGCACTTTTTTTTACTTTTTTTTTTATATGTCCCACTAGGACACCTTGTTTATCCCATGCAATGAACACCAAATTGGGATAAAAAAATTGAAAATAACCAAATTGCCTTTTCTTGCCATTTCACTTCTCAAAAAGAAATTTCAAAAATAAATGATCATCAATTAAAAATTACATTAAATTATATCAAGAAAAACGAGTGATGTAAGAAATTTTTATTCTTTCCAAGATTTTTGTTTTCTTAAATATATTAAACCTTGAAAAAAGGTTGAGGCCCCACATTTCGGAAACGCAGCTTTTTTTGTGGCAGATTTTGCTGCATTCTTTTGAGCCTAGGTGAAGAATGGCTCCAAAAGGAATAGGAAATGTATAGGAAGTTCTTATACTTCTACCTTCTGCTGTGTACGTCCTTGCAGATTTAAGCATCTGCACGAAATCGTGCAGCTGTAGAAATGGCGGGCCGGCTCTAACTACAGCCAGAGCTCCCCTAGAGAAGACTCGATGAGCTCTTTATACACAGCTTTGGGCTCCATCATCATGCGGCTCCCCTGTGACCCGGCGGTCACATGATCGGCCAAGACCAGAGTCTGTTAGAGCTGCTGGGTCCTACAGGACCCAGATCAGCTCTATAGTAATGGGCAGGAGGCTACATTCCTCCTGTAACTAGGGCTAAATGTACCAGCCCCAGTTACAGAGGAAATCAGCCTCCCCTGACCTTATGAGGACACAATGTAAAAAATAAAGAAAATTAACAGAAAAGTAAAAAAAAAAAAAATGTCAAATAATTTAAAAAATAAATAAAATAATACGCCAATAACACGCTGTTATTACAGGTTTTAGCCTCACCACTGACGACACAATACAAAATAAAAATTACCGTAACAGAGAGGAAAAACTATTTTATAAAGTTTTTTAGTAGCACTTTGTGCTATTAAATAAAAAAAAAATTGAAAAGTAAAAAACAGACACATTTTCCTTCCTTTTTTGTTTATATTTTCCCGGATATAAAAAAAAATTAAAAAACATGCAAAAATAAAAACAACATAAAAATAAAGCCCTATGTGTCACTGAAAAAAGATGCAGAAACCTCGAAAATGTGTCTGGTCCTGAACCAGAAATTGGCCCGGTACTGAAGTGGCTAAAATCAGTATAAAAACGGCGGAAACCAGGCAGACTCTATTATAGTCCAAGGGTTTCCATGGGTAACTGCTTTTTAAGCGGACAGAGTCTCCATCTTTTGGGTCCGTATGCAGACACAAACGATGGAGACCAAAAGCTAGTGTGAGCCTAATGTAAGCCTTTAGAGGTCTCATTTTGGCTGTGGTTATAATCATATTTTGGGGTGTCTGTACTTATTGTGAGGTCAGGATCATCTACTTCATATGACTGGACACTTCACCTTCTATAGTCCATCCTCCGAGGTCACCTCATTCCTTCTATCATACATGTCCATTCTGTGTCACTGCAGTAAAGGTTCTTGTCTTCTTCTTCAGATCCCAGTATCCCGCTGCTCAGAGCCATGTTCACCTGGAAGCAGGAAGAAGCCAAGAGAAACTATTCACACCTGCTGCTATGACTGCGCGCCATGTTCAGAAGGAGAGATCTCCAATATAACCGGTATATGGTAGTAGGAGTAGTAGTACTGTCTTACCAGTGTGATGATGTTCTAGTAGGAGTAGTAGTACTGTCTTACCAGTGTGATGATGTACTAGTAGGAGTAGTAGTACTGTCTTACCAGTGTGATGATGTTCTAGTAGGAGTAGTAGTACTGTCTTATCAGTGTGAAGTTGTTCTAGTAGGAGTAGTAGTACTGTCTTACCAGTGTGATGATGTACTAGTAGGAGTAGTAGTACTGTCTTATCAGTGTGATGATGTTCTAGTAGTAGTACTGTCTTACCAGTGTAATGTACTAGTAGGAGTAGTAGTACTGTCTTACCAGTGTGATGATGTTCTAGTAGGAGTAGTAGTACTGTCTTATCAGTGTGAAGTTGTTCTAGTAGGAGTAGTAGTACTGTCTTACCAGTGTGATGATGTACTAGTAGGAGTAGTAGTACTGTCTTATCAGTGTGATGATGTACTAGTAGGAGTAGTAGTACTGTCTTATCAGTGTGATGTACTAGTAGGAGTAGTAGTACTGTCTTACCAGTGTGATGATGTACTAGTAGGAGTAGTAGTACTGTCTTACCAGTGTGATGATGTTCTAGTAGGAGTAGTAGTACTGTCTTACCAGTGTGATGATGTTCTAGTAGGAGTAGTAGTACTGTCTTACCAGTGTGATGTACTAGTAGGAGTAGTAGCACTAATTAGTAGTAACTAGTAATTATTTTTAATTATCAAATTGTATAATTAATTATGGGTAGTGTTTGTTACATATTTACTTTCATAGAAATTCAGTGTAAAGAATTAGAAGTGTGGCCTTTTTGACTCCACAGCCCTGGCTTTTGCCCTGCCAAGAAATTTTTTTGCAAAAGATAGATAGAGAGATAGATAGATAGATAGATAGATAGATAGATAGATAGATAGATAGTAGATGCTACTTAACATGTGACATCTTCCTACAGATGCCGATAACTGCATGAAATGTCAAAGTGATGAATGGTCTAATGAGAAGAGAGACCGATGTCTGCCCAAAGTAATGGAATTCATCTCTTACCAAAATGACACCATTGCTTCTGTATCTTCCTGTGTCTCGGTCTTCGGATGTCTTGTGACTGTCTTCATACTTGTAATATTTATTTCCTATCGGGACACTCCTATTGTTAAAGCTAATAACCAGAACCTGAGTTATCTCCTCCTGGTCTCCATCATCCTCAGCTTCCTCTCTGTCTTCTTGTTTCTTGGTCGTCCCAGTGATGTCACTTGTAGATTACGTGAGACCAGTTTTGGAGTCTTCTTCTCAGTCGCCGTCTCTTCACTTCTGGCCAAGACTGTTATGGTTTGTGTTGCTTTTAAGTCCACCAAGCTTGGAAGCCCCTGGAGAAAATGGCTGAGTGTGAAGCTGCCCTATACCATAGTGTTGTTGTGTTCATCCTTCCAGGTTGTCATCTGTGTTCTATGGTTGTTTATTTCTCCCCCATTCCAGGACCTGGACCCTCAGTCTTATCCTGAGAAGATCATCATTCAGTGTAATGAGGGCTCAGATCTCTGGTTCTACTCCATGTTGGGTTATATGGGGCTCCTGGCCGCTGTCAGCTTTCTTCTGGCTTTCATGGTGAGGACATTACCAGACAGCTTTAATGAGGCCAAGTACATCACCTTCAGCATGCTGCTGTTCTGTAGTGTCTGGATGTCCATGATCCCGGCTTATCTGAGCGCCAGAGGGAAATACATGGTGGCCGTGGAGATATTTGCAGTAATGGCTTCCAGTGCTGGACTTTTAGCTTGTGTGTTTTTCCCAAAATGTTTTATTATTTTATTTAGACCTGAAATGAACAGAAAAACTGATCTGCTGAGGAGAAGAAAGGAATGACTGCAGAATATTAACCCCCTGATAATAATGGTTACCTTAGAATATAAATATAGAATGTACATTGTACTAAAATGAAACCTTGTTTGTGCATCAATGGAACATTAAATTGGCCTCAGGATTCTGGTGTAATTTGAGCCAAAAATCTGTCGAACATGCAGTGAACCACATTAATCAAGTTATTTATACACTTTTTAGACAGTTTTATACCTTGAAAGAAAAAATGGTGTGGCCTTGTGAAAGGGGTGGGGTCTTGTGGAAAGAGGCTTGGCCTAAATTGGGATACTGTGTCCCTAAATGCAGCAAGGACCTTTAAGTCAAATAATAACTAGTGAAATATTCGACCAGACAGTCTAACAATAAGCAGATTTATCAACCAGCATCAGACATTTTGATCTGGCGCAGTTTCGGACAATCTTGGGTAATTTGTCTAAAATTAGACCCTATCTGCAAATCTGCTCTAATGTCTGTGTGATACATCTAGGATAAATAGACAGACATAATGGAGTAGATTTACTGTAGTGTTTATGACTAGTCCCTGGTGAATCTTTGGCACATCTAGTTTGGACTAAATTTTTTTGACAAGCTAGGCATGTGGGTGTGGATTCTCAGAGAAAGGGGCGTGGCTTAAATATGTCATGATACACCGAAAGTGAGCTAAAATAGGGCTGAAAAATTCTGGCTCAAAGTAAGTCAACTGATAGGTGGTATAAACTTACATAGATCTGGTGTAAAGATTTATCATCCAGCATCGGTCAGTGAGATACATCTGGTGTATTTACAGTCTGTGTGAATTTACACTATTGAGCTATTAGTAAATCTGGGCCAATGAGTCAATGTTTTATTAGATGAATTGTGTCGGACATGGCGTCTCTATATTTATCACTCCTTTAAGGTTGTGCATTTGGCATTAACTGTTCATTTTGGTTTGGTGGGTTTTCCTGTTGTTATATTCTATATGTGTAAGAAATGTAAAAAGATGCAAATAAAGATAGAAATCTCATCAATAAAATCTATTACAAACACCACAAGTAGTAACAGTCCAGTATTTGTACCAACATGTACAGTCATGGCCAAAAGTTTTGAGAATGACACAAATATTCTATTTTCACATGATCTGCTGCCCTCTGGTTTTTATGTGTGTTTGTCAGATGTTTTTATCACATACAGAAATAGAATTGCATTCATATTATGAGTAACAGAAGCTTATATTGACAGTTAGAATGAGTTAATGCAGCAAGTCAATATTTGCAGTGTTGACCCTTCTTCTTCAGGACCTCTGCAATTCTCCCTGGCATGCTCTCAATCAACTTCTGGACCAAATCCTGACTGATAGCAGTCCATTCTTGCAGAATCAATGCTTTAATTTTGTCTGAATTTGTTGGTTTTTGTTTGTCCACCCGTCTCTTGATGATTGACCACAAGTTCTCAATGGGATTAAGATCTGGGGAGTTTCCAGGCCATGGATCCAAAATCTCTATGTTTTGTTCCCTGAGCCATTTAGTTATCACCTTTGCTTTATGGCAAGGTGCTCCATCATGCTGGAAAAGGCATTGTTGAGCGCCAAACTGCTCTTGGACGGTTGGGAGAAGTTGCTCTTGGAGGACATTCTGGTACCATTCTTTATTCATGGCTGTGTTTTTAGGCAAGACTGTGAGAGAGCCGATTCCCTTGGCTGAGAAGCAACCCCACACATGAATGGTTTCAGGATGCTTTACAGTTGGCATGAGACAAGACTGGTGGTAGCGCTCACCTCTTCTTCTCCGAATAAGCTGTTTTCCAGATGTTCCAAACAATCGAAAAGGGGATTCATCAGAGAAAATGACTTTAGCCCAGTCCTCAGCAGTCCACTCCCTGTACCTTTTGCAGAATATCAGTCTGTCCCTGATGTTTTTTCTGGAGAGAAGTGGCTTCTTTGCTGCCCTCCTTGAGACCAGGCCTTGCTCCAAGAGTCTTCGCCTCACAGTGCGTGCAGATGCACTCACACCTGCCTGCTGACATTCCTCAGCAAGCTCTGCACTGCTGGTAGCCCGATCCCACAGCTGAAACACTTTTAAGAGACGGTCCTGCCGCTTGCTGGTCTTTCTTGGGCGCCCTGGAGCCTTTTTGGCACCAATGGAACCTCTCTCCTTGAAGTTCTTGATGATGCGATAGATTGTTGACTGAGGTGCAATCTTTCTAGCTGCAATACTCTTCCCAGTTAGGCCATTTTTGTGCAGTGCAATGATGACTGCACGTGTTTCTTTAGAGATAACCATGGTTAACAGAAGAGAAACAATGATGGCAAGCACCAGCCTCCTTTTAAAGTGTCCAGTGGTGTCATTCTTACTTAATCATGACAGATTGATCTCCAGCCCTGTCCTCATCAACACCCACACCTGTGTTAATGGAGCAATCACTGAAACGATGTTAGGTGGTCCTTTTAAGGCAGGGCTGCAATGATGTTGAAATGTGTTTGGGGGGATAAAGTTCATTTTCTAGGCAAATATTGACTTTGCAAGTAATTGCTGTTAAGCTGATCACTCTTTATAACATTCTGGAGTATATGCAAATTGCCATTAGAAAAACTGAAGCAGTAGACTTTGTAAAAATTAATATTTGTATCATTCTCAAAACTTTTGGCCATGACTGTACATGTAGTGCAGAATAATACATCAAGGTCAGATAACTGAGGACACAGAGAGGAGGGATCAGGGACGGAATCCAGTTGTATATGGTTATCTATAAAGCCGGTTCTATTTGGTTACATACAACCATATCTGGGTCTCTGGATGTAATAGACAAAAAACACTGTGTGTATAGTGTTTTTATGTTTTACTGCTTTTGTACAATAATAGCTCAGCTCATGGGAAAAATGTTTTTCATATTCCCACAGTCCAAGAACCTTAAAGGTTTTCTCCAGTTCCTTTTTATTCAGGACTAAAGATGGGCGAACCTCTGGAACTTTGTTTCAGGTTTGGGTGATTGGATCCAAAGATTTGTTTTGGATTGAAAAGGTTTAGTATGAATCAGAGCTTAAATTGACTTAAAACATAGTGTGTGACACTGTCAGGGCTCCTAGAACTCTATCTATAAATCATACTGTATAATTAGAGATGGGCAAACCTCTCAAGATTTGTTTTGGTTTAGGTTCGGATGGTTCGGGACCAAGATTTGTTTCAGGTCTAACAAGTTTGGCACACACCACACCTTAAGTTTGCTTAAACATAGTGTAGAACACTCTTAGCGCTCCTAGAAACATATCTATAAAACATAGTGTAGAAAACTCTTAGGGCTCCTAGGAAACCTATCTATAAAACATAGTGTAGAAAACTCTTAGGGCTCCTAGGAAACCTATCTATAAAACATAGTGTAGAACACTCTTAGCGCTCCTAGAAAAATATCTATAAAACATAGTGTAGAACACTCTTAGGGCTCCTAGGAACCTATCTATAAAACATAGTGTAGAACACTTTTAGGGATCCTAGGAACCTATCTATAAAACATAGTGTAGAACTCTCTTAGGGCTCCTAGGAACCTATCTATAAAACATAGTGTAGAACACACTTAGGGTCCTTAGGAACCTATCTATAAAACATAGTTTAGATCAATCAGGGGTCCATGCCTGATTCATTTTGATAAAAGTAATTTTTTGCACACTAAGTTTGCTCCTTTTAGATGTTACAACTCCACCGACAGCACTGAACACCCTGTTAGCCATTATGCTTAAGGTTGGACAAGATTCAACTCCTATGGCTAACTGGGACAGCTCATTCCACTGCGCTAAACCTATTGGCCAGGAATTTCATGTGGTCAGAGTAATCTGGTGAACTATAGGTGCACTTAGGTATGACTGTACCTGCTGCTTGAATGTCAGTTGCCTGGATGGTGTTGCAAGCTGAAAAATTTCTGGTTCATCATCTTACAGATACTGTATTGGGCCTGGCTGCTGCTGCTATTGCTTTACTCCTCCTGACACTTGTGGCACTGACAGAGAAGGTGCACGCTGGCTGAAAGAGATGGACTGGGAGCAGACAGAGGCCACCTGGGTATGCGTGCAACTGGCAGTTGCAGTGTATACAGCCTATCCAGATAATATTTAAATTTTTCTTCCTTTTGGAAAGCAGAGAATTCCTCTTTTTTGTCTTTATAGCGAGGATCTAAGAGCACTGCCATCCAGTACTCATTCCCATGCTTGATGCTAATAATACACTTGTTGCTGTGTAAGTAGCGGAGCATACAGAATTCCATGATTGCCAGCATATGTGCGGAACCATGGGCCTGCAATGGTTGGTATTCTTGGCCAGCGTGGTCATCGCCATCCTCATCATCTTCTACTTGAAACAGAAAAGGGTCAGCCACATCACCTGCCTGTGACATATTAAGGGCCTCTCTGCATCCAAGGGACAGTCTTCCTCCTCTTCCAGTCTAGGAGATCCAGCTCCTTTACCATAATTAGCTCTGACCCAGATCCTTATCCTCCTCCATCAACACAGGGCGATGATGTTGACTAAATGGTGGAAGCTATTCCTCCTCTTCCATCCCTCGTATCCCCAGGCTGACGTATCCAAGGAAGGCCTTTGTTTTCTGACACATGGTGATATAAAGCAGGGACAGCTTTCCTAGAAAAATAATTGTGGATAGGTAGCTGCAATCGAAGTTGAGTATATGCTATCAATTGGTGTAACACAGTGGATTTTGCTGGTAAGTGGTATGGCAGCGATTGCACCGCCAGCAGCTTGGCCAAGTGCGAGTCAATTTGGAAGACTGACATTGTTGTGGAAGATGAGAAGTTGGAGAAACAGATGGTGATGATGATGTTAGCAACAACAATGTGCTAGGTGTAGATGTGACCTGCCTTCAAAGCATATCACAGGGAGGCATAAGAGAACAGCCTTGCACACTTCCACTGCCAGTGCAATTGTCAAACTTATTTTTCCAAATAAGAGAGTGATGCCTTTTCATGTAAAGATGTTGTTCCTACATTTGTTCCTGCATGTCCACGGCTAAGTTTCTGCAGATCTTGCACATTGCCATTGATTTATCATTTCAGAATGTCCAAAAAAATACCCACACAGGAGATGAACACATGTAGTTGCTGATGCCAGCAGTAGCGGAAACATGTCTGCCACTTCCACCACCAGTGCCACCAGCCTCACCCTGCGAAGTTCCCCTAGGTCTACCCTATGCAGGCCTTGTGGATGTTGGGCCTGCACAATGGCTGGAATCATTACTATCACCACTGCCACCACCCTCTTCATCTGATGTCACCCTGACCCGATTGTCAGGTTGTATCTGCAAAGAAAACATCATCGACAATGTCATCATCTTTCCTGCTTTTTTTCTGACACATCATCATGAGTATGCACACCCTTAGACTCTCCACCTTCGAATATTCACCTAGCTCCCCTACCAGAACGTCTACCAGACTGAAACTACTACCTCCACCACCAACAATCATTATGTCTTTCTCCTCTGCTTTCTCACAATGCTGACTGTTCTTAACCAGCTCATCAAAAAGAGGAGGAAGACAGCTCTGACTAGGAGAAATAGATTGCTCAGCAGGTGCCACATCACTACCAGGTAGTGAACAATGTGAAGAAGACACAGTTGACACTCCAGAAAAGCCCTGAGGTAAATGACATGTTATGTAGGAGGAGAAACACACAGAAACCTGACTAAAGATCATATCACTCTCAGGTGCAATATCTTCCTGTGACTGAGATGAACCAGCTAAATAATCAAAAACTTTATCTTCATTCTCAGGAACTACAACAATCCTGCGGCTACTGGCAGTGCCACCAAGACCAGAAGTATTGTTGCTCTTGCCACCCACATTCTTAACCCCTTCCCGACATCCGCTATAATACTACTATGGCAGAAGCATGATGCACACACGAAACTGTATGCACACTGTGCTTGCGGGTGTCAGTCGTATGTAACGGCTGACACTGTCCTCTAACTCCCCCCGGTCGGAGCTGAGCTCCGATCGCGGGTATTAACCCCTAAGATCAGTCATCTCAGGGATTTTATTATATATCAGGGTCCCGATCGCCAGGCCACATTTTAGGGGGGGTGTCGGAGTTCCTATTAGGCAGTGACTCCGGGTCTATTCCACATCTGTTCCTCCACGTACCTTGTTGATCCTGCCCTGATCAACAAGGTTGATCATGTGTATTGCAGAGTATACCTATTGAAACAGCATAAGATCGCTGCTTCAATTCCCTATTGGGACAAAAAAAAGTAACAAAAAGTGAAAAAAAAAATGTTTATACATGTTAAAAAAAACTAACAAATGAATAAAGCCCCAAAAATCTCATTTTCCCATATAAAATATTTTATTATGTAAAATAAAGAAATTTGTTTTAAAAATTACATATTTGGAACCACCACAACAACTAAAACATTATTTAAACCGCACGCTGAACGACATAAAAAAAATGTTGAAAGCCACAGGAAATAATGATTTCTCACCATCCTGCCTCACAAAATGTTCAATAAAAATCGATCAAAAGGTCAGAAAATAAGCCCTCAAACAGCTCTGTCAACATAAAAATAAAAATGTTATGCCTTTCAAAAGATGGCGATGCAAAAATAATATATTTTTTTCCCCAAATGGAATTTTATTTTGCACAATTAGCAACGCATAAAAAAATAACATAAATTAGGTAGTTACGTAATCGCACCAACCTGCAGAATAAAGGTAACATGATATTTAAGCTGTACACTGCACGGCAAAAAAATAAATGTTAAAAAGCTATGGCAGAATTGATGTTTTCTTTTACATCCCACCCAGAAAGAGTTAATAAAATTTAGTCAATACGTTATAGGCACCCCAAAATGGTGGCATTGAAAAGAAAATCTGATACTGCAAAAAACAAGCTCTCATATGGCCACATTGACAGAAACATCAGTTTTCCTCCACATGTGGGGTATTTCCATAGTGAGGAGTAATTGCGTAACAAATTGTTGGATACATTTTCTCCTTTAACCCCTTGTAAAAATGAAAAATTTGTGGCTAAAGCAACATTTTATTGCTAAAAATACAGTATAATGTTTCATTTTCACTGCCTTATAAATCTAGTGCTCTTTCCTTTCTAAGCTCCGCCATGTACCCATACAGCAGTTTATAGTCACATATGGGGTATTGCTGTGTTCAAAAGAAATTGTGTAACAATCAGTGAACCAGCACATATGGGGTATTGTTGTGTTCAGGAGAAAAAGTTAGTTGGTTATTCTCCTTTAACTCTTTGTGAAGATGAAAAATTTGAGGCTAAAGCGACATTTGATCGGAAAAAAAGGAATTTTTCATTTTCACGTCCCTATGGTAAAAAATTCAGTGAAAAACCTGTGGGTCAAAATATTCACTATACCCCTTAATAAATTCCATGAGAGGTCTAGTTTCCAAAATGGGGGTCACTTGCTGTGGATTTTCACTGTTTTGGTATCTCAGGGGTTCTGTAAATGTTACGTGGTACCTGAAACTGATCACAGCAAAACCTGCCCTCCAAAAGCTCATTGACGCGCCCTCCCTTCTGCGTCTTGTTGTGTGCCCATATATCACTTTACACCCACATGTGGGGTACTATGGTAGTCGGGACAAGTTGCATAACAAATTGTGGGGTGCATTTTCTCCTTTAACCCCTTGTGAATGTGTAAATACTAGGGCTAAATGAACATATTAGTAAAAGAAAATGAATCGTGTAAATTTCACCTCTATTTTGTCTAATTCCTGTTAAACGTTTATACTTTTTATATGCTGTTTTGGCTTATTTAAGGGGTGCAGTTTTGAAAATGGAGTGATTTATGGGGGTTTCTAATACAGAGAGCTTTCAAAACCCTTTCATAACTGGATTAGTCCCTTGAAAAATGGGTTTTGGAAATGTTCTTGAAAATGTATAATTTTGTTGTTTGACTTGTAAGCTTATAATGTCCATAACAAATTAAAGGCTGATTAAAGTTTGATGCCAAAATAAAGCAGAGATCTGGTACATTAGTTTTATGATCTAATTTGCATGGTATGACTATCTGCATGTAAAGCACATCATTTAAAACTTTTTAAAATGCATATTTTTCAAAATTTCCACCAAGTTTCCTATTTTTTCATTATTGAACACAAAACATATTGACCAAAAATTAACACCAAGACAAAGTACAATGTGTCACAAAAAAATATCAAAATCACTTTGGTGAGGTAAAGTGTTCTGAAGTTATTACTGCATAAAGTGACACGTCAGATTTGAAGAAATCGAGCTCTGTAAGGAAGTCAAAAACTTCGGTGGGAAGGGGTTAAAGTGTTCCAAATTTATTACCATATAAATGGGCATGTCATATTTGAAAAATGAAGTTCTTTCAGGAAGTCTAAATCTGACTGTGGTGACAATAGGATAGGCCATCATTTTTTAAATCTTGGATAACCCCTTTAAATGGCAGGTTATCATTTGTCTAGCTGAGGTTGTTATGGACATGATGGTAATCCCTACAGTATTATATGCAGTTATTTATTTTTAATAATATTTTGTATGGTATAACATCTTTAAGATCTATGTATCTGTCCAGGGAATCAAAAAGCTTGCTCAATTTCAACAAAAAAGTCAATTCTTAACATTTTTCACTATGAGTTCCTTTCTGGGTGTCATCTCCTACTGTACTTACTACTCCCAAATTGTTCAGGAATCCTTAGGCACCTCACGCCAGTCGCTATTTATACCCCCTCTTTACTCTTAACAAATACTTTACAAATATTTTCTTCCTGCCCCTTCCTCACATAGTTTTCAAGGCTTGAATAAAAACAGAAGAACTACAGACCCCTTTGTGTCGTCTTCCCTCTAACCTTTATGCTATCATAATAAAAAAAAATGAAAATTAATTAAACTTTTGGTTGTGTTGTTTTCTTTTGAGATTCTTACTAGTCATACTGTTCAGGTATTATCAATCACATGTCAAATGTAAATTTTTTTAAAGCTATTGCTCCTAATTTCCCTGCATTTGTCTATCATTCTCCCGTTCTTGGAAACATTTCAACAACAAAAAAAAAAAAATTGAAAGGGAAAAATAAATAAATTAATAAAAACATATTTTTGTTTATTATTTTTATTTAGATTTTTTTACTTGAAAGTTTATTTGACATTTTTTTAGTTTCAGAAGGGGACATGTATTGTAGACAGTATAAAAAAAAAAAAAACAAATAAAAAAAAACAGCCAGAGCTCTTTGTTTAATGTTAAAAATCAAAATCACAAAAAATATTATTACAATCGTAGATCGATAACTCTGGAAATAACAAGTGAGTTGTGGTCAGTTGTGCTACAATACAGAACCATCATCCAGCTAAGATCATGACTAGGCAGAGTCACTTTTGATGTCTTTGAACATAATAAAACATTCTCATTCTCTGACAGCAAAAACATATCATGAAATGTCAAGAAATGGAAACACAACATTTATTAGAGGGTCTTAGAACTTTTTATTATACAAAATTAGAAAAAATTAGAAAACCAAATTTATCAAAAATGTCACTTTATAGATATTCTGTAGATATATTACATTGCTTTTTACTTCATTCATCAATTTCTTGCATGTTACAGACGGGTTAAGATAAAACTCAATACTGTATCTATTTCCCACTAGACAGAAGAGAAAGTTTCTGAGTTGTAAATAACTATAAGTTTCTCCTTGTTCTCTCGAGTCCTGACCCCAGAGACAATATGGTTCCTGCCCTGTAATTATGATAGTGAATGACGCTATATGGCGGGGGCATTGTGAGATGTGAGGAGGGGGCCGCTCCTCTCACCTGAGTCAGTTTTACTATAGACTTTGATTCTTTGTCGCTGCTGTGTAATTATGTATCCAGGTGACTGACTCCGGGATGTGTTACAGATTTATCCATGTAGTGAGGGAGGGGGGAGCGCAGGGTGACAGCTGCGACTGCAGGTCTGACATGTCATCTGGTTATACACCAGGATTCAGTGTAATGTCTAATACAAGGAATAATACCATAAAATCATATCATGAATAATACAATACAATGATATAATGTATAATATAATAAAAACATACAATAAATAAATAATACAATAAACTAAAACAGTGAATAATAAAATAATGTATAATACAGAGAATAATACAATATAATGATACAATGAATAATAATATAATAAACTCAATTAAACACAATGAAGAACACAATAAAATGATACAATAAATGATAAAATAAACTTATACAATAAGCACATACATTAGGTCTGGACTATGTAGATATAATACAGTAATAAAATAAACTTGTACTGTAAGTCTGGACCCCAGTATTATACAATACATTTTAGATCTGGACTATACATTGTCAGCCACTGCCCTTGGTGCTGTACTGAACAGCGTAAATGTGACATCATCACAGTGAAACCTAGGCCAGCACATTTGTGACATCATCACAGAAGATCTTAGGTCAGCATCATTGTGATAACATCAGGTTAGAACATAAGCAACCAACATTGTGACATCTTCACAGAAGAATCCAAAGTAGCAGCTTGGTGACATCATCACAGCTGAGACAAGACCACCAACTATGGAGAATTAACATAGTAAAGAAACATTTTAGAAAACAAAAATGGACGGCACATCCCAGCATGCTTGTCATTTAACCCCTTATAAGCTAAAATCAATGCTGACTGCCCCACCTAACTTGTTTTACAGGAAAAAGTAAAAATAGACTTTTCTTCCCTTTTTTGTTTCCTATGTATTATTATCTTTCCAAACTGAACAAATAATAGGCAATTAGGGAAGGAGGGGAGGGAATCGGGGGAGCAAGGGTTATCCAATAGTGTAGTCCAATAGGGGATGTCACAGATGTAGAAGTCTATAGGTAACTCTGGAGGGAATAGTGAAGTGTCCAAAGGGGAGGACATGAGGTCCTAAAAGGCGAGACATATGTAGTCTAATACAGAGGGCAAAGAGATATGAGCTTCAGTAGAAGGAATACACCAAAAGGGATTGGAGGGGGCAGGGGAGGAGAGAAGGAGGGTACGGAGGAGAAGACGGGGTGATGAGGAAGGGAAAGAGAAAAGGGGGGGCAAAAAAGGCAGTGACAATATCAGAGCCACAAGTGTACACAGTGTGGAATATTACGGCGGCCGCTGCCCATATGTCCCCGCATCCCAATGTTCCCTGAGAAGGGTCAGCCATAGGGTTAGGGGACAGGATTAGGAGAGGATAGAAGTGATTTATGTGTAGGAAACTCTGGAGACAGTTATAAGCCCCACCAGTGTGGGCAGGTCTATCGCCAAAATCTCCATTCTCTGGATATGAGAACGAGATTTTAGATTGACTTCAGTGACCCAAAGATCCCTGAGACACAAGACCATCAAGAGATTCATTAAAAAAACAAAAAAAATATAACATTTATGACACTTAAATCTGATTTGCATAATAATTTGGAACACAGCAAATATTTTGAAAGCTCTTTAGAGAGTTTTGCATCCAAATGTTCTAAATCATCTACACAGTCCGCAATGGCCGAGGTTAGGACCAGTGTCCCAAAAATATAAATCCAAAAATCAAGCAGCACTTTAGCAAGTATTCTGAACTACAAGGAAGCGGCTTCATTTACATCAAGTTCTATAAATTGCACATTAGTTACAGTTATAATGAACATCAGTTCAGAATCTGCAACAACTTCCTTCCTTCCATCTTTCTTTCTTTCGTGCAGAAATGCTTGTTTTGTTTTTTTTTTTTTTTTTCTTTTTATACATTTCAAGAAGTTTTGGAAGTCTGAAGCTACCAAGTGGTCAAAAATGGGGAAGTGTTAAGAAATTGTGCCTGTAGTGGAAATGGTCAAAACAGGAGGATCACAAACAGATGTAGCCGTCTTCAACTTGTCTCTGATAACTCGCTGCCCCGCAATATCTCACAACAAGAGCCATTGAAAGAAGTGGAAAACCAGTCCTGATAAAGTCCTTAGTAAATCTTGTGTAAAACAGGATGGATATGGAGGTCTCAGCAGTTACAGACATGTTCACACTTACTTTACCTCACATTTGGTTGTCCCTTCCTGAGGCAGACATTTTTGGTTTATATATATATTTTTTTTTTTCAGCCAATTACCAAGAACCATACATTTTTTAATTTTTCTTCATTTAATTTTATTCATATAACCACATGCAGGTTTTTTTGTGGGATAAGTTGTGTTTTTAACCCTTTCAGTACCAAGCCAATTTTACTTATTGCATTTCTGTTTTTCCCTCCCCACATTCCAAGAGCCATATTTTTTTTTTCATTTTTTATAGTTCACATGATGACTTATTGTTTGTGGGACAAATTTTACTTTGTAATGGCACCAGTCAATATCCTCAATATACTGGGCAATGTACTGGAAAAAAATTCTGAATGAGGTGGAATTGGAAAAAAAATGCATCTGCGAAAATTTCTTATGGGTTTAATTTTTCCGGCCTTCACTATGTGGTAAAAATGACATGTTACCTGTATTCTGCGGGTCAGTACGATCACGGAGATACCAAATTTATATTGTATTCGTAATGTTTTGATACCTTTTAAAAAATTAAAAACTTTGTGTCGTCATATTGTGACACCTGTAACTTTTTCATATTTACATATATGGAGTTGAGTATGACATCATTTTATGTGGGGCAAGATGTAGCTTTTATTGATACCATTTGGAGGAATGTGTGATGGTTTGATCAGTTTTCATTAAATTTTTTTCTAGATTTTTTTTCCCCTCTACGTGGTTCACCGCATGGGATAAATATTTTTATATTTTAATAGTTTGGTCATTTTTGAGTATTTTTGTGTACTTTTGTTTATTTTTTTTTATATGTGACCTAGGTAAAGGGGAGAGATTTTAACTTTTGTATTTTTTTGTTATTTTTAAATTTTTAAAAACTTTATTTCTTTCTAAGGGGGTCTAATAGCTCATATTTTACACTGCAATACTGATGTATTGCTGTGTATAGTAAAATCCATTGACTTCTATTGCAGAATAGTAAAAGAACTATGGTAACGACAAGCCTGGGAGCCTTCAATAGGCTCCTTGCTGTCATGGCAACCGATCATCTCCCTCTGATTACATTCTGGAGGGCGACAATTTGAAAAAGATGGCGGCGACCATGGTACATGTGCACTTCAGATGTTGCAATCACATTTAACTGCAGCATCTAAAGTGTTAACAGCTGCAATCAGTGTCAGCAGCAATCGCAGTTGTTAGCAGCGGGTGCTGGCTGTCTTATACAGCCAGAATCCGCCATGTCTGGAGAGGGATCAGCTATCTGACTGTCTGACTCAGCTGTCTGACATCCACAACAGTCACATCATATGCCAAACTGTTTGCCAAGGGTGTGTGTCTCTAAGCGTATCAAATACTGTTCTTTACCACACTGACTTGAGGGTGCATTTGTCTAGGTCTACCATGTGTTATGCTGATTGGTTGTGAGGGTGTGTGTCTCTAAGCCTATTGCATACCTCAAAATTTTCAAAGGACAGAGAGAGGCACAGAATGTTCGGTGTGCAGGAAATTTAGCTCCACCCACTTCTATGTTGACTCTGCCCATTCCCATCCATTTCTCTTTGTGCCCCCATAAAGTATAATGCTTTTACAGTCACTCTAGCATTGTATGCATCCACATTATAATGTTCCCCTCCAATTTCCCCCACAGTATCAAGTCCCTCTCCTGGTACCCCTGTTTAAACTGGGGGCATCTAGAGGGGAACATTAAACTGGGGCAGTTGAAGGGGGACATTTAACTATGGGGCAGCTAAAGGGTGACATTAAACTGCCCCCAAGCTTAATGTCTTCCTCCGTTTTCCCCTAGTTTTATGCCCCTCTCCAACTACCCCCTTAGTTTAATGTACTCCTCCAGCATCATCCAGTTTAATGTCCCCCTCTATCTAGCAGTTTAATGTCCATCTTCATCTGCCCCCCAGTTTAATCCCCCCTCATCTTTCCCCAGCTTAATGTTCCCCTCCATCTGTCCCCCCAATTTAATGTCCCTCTTCTCCTGCCACCTCACAGTTTAATGCCCCTCTTCATCTGCTCCCCAGTTTAATGTCCCCCTTCATCTGTCCCCTCAGTTTAATGTCCCCTTCCATCTGTCCCCCCAGTTTAATGTCCCTCTTTTCCTGACCCCCAAGTTTAATGCCCCTCTTTATCTGTCCCCTAGTTTAATGTCCCTCTTCATCTGCTGCCCAGTTTATTGCCCCCTCTCCACCCCTATATCTGTCCCCAAAGTTTAACATAAAAAAAAAATTGATTCTCACCTCTCCTTGCTCCCCTGTTGTTCTGTTGAAGTTTCTGCTCCCGGAAGCTTCAGGGAGCTGCAAGCATGATGGGAGTGATGTCATCACATCATATCTACAGCTCCCAGGGCTGGAGCATACAGGGGCACAGTGCTGAAACAAGGAGCGGATGTCTCTTACTTCACCATTGTATTCAACTCAGTTGAAACCGGGACATACTTCCCGCCAACCAGGACGGATTCCGGGTCCTGTCCCGCTGATTCTGGAATGGTTGGGAGGTATGCTATTGTAACATACTTTCTGCTGCAGGTTCATATCTCTAAGCCTCTCATGTGCAAACCATCTCAAAACTGGTTTTGAACAGTTTGTTTTAAAACCCACTGATTTCAATGGGTTGTTAAAACTATCTGCAGGTTTACGTTTGCACCATTTCTATTGTGTATCCGCTCTTTTGGGCAAAGAAGAAGTCGGACTTGCAGGACTTTTTCTCTGTCCAAAAAATAAGGATATCAGATGAACAGCAATAAATTGTTTTTTTTTTTAACATTAAGGTCTATGGAAGGCGGAGACAAACGGATTACCATGCACATGCTCAGGATGAAGAAGGAAAAAAAAAACAGATTTGTCAAAAACGGAAACAAACGGACAGTTTTTTTTTATGGAAACCCATTGACTAATCTGTCAAAAAAGACGGACTATGGTATGCATTGTGTAAATGTTTGAATAGTTTTTTATGTGGATTGTCAGCGGACGATAACAGGCACAAGTGTGAGCCTAGCGTAACCGAGACCTTATACAGTAACTTATATTAGGGTAACTTATAGAACAGTATAATCTTAACTTCATAGTTTCCAGGAGCTCAGATTTAAAATATTCTTGCACCATACATTCCTCTTATACAATACTGATGATACTGAAAAAATATTTATAACCAGGTTCTGCCTATACTAAGCTTAAACCATTTCCACACCTTTATTTTGGGAACAAACTGCAGAAATAAATGGAATATTATAACTAGAGATTGGCGAATCGATTCATCACGAGCTGGGTTACCAAATATTTCAAATTCGGACGAACAAAAATGGCCACCGCTATGTGAAAATGGCTCCTATCTAGTGTTTGACCAGATAAATATAGAGAAGAGTATTTGTATGTATGACACTGTCTGAGACATAGTAGCACCATCTGACAGCCAATAGACAGCGGTAGGTGACACCTTACAGCGCTGATGTCATATGTACTATATAAGGTGGTGCACTTGTGATTAGCCTTTAGTTGCTGTAAATGGTGGACATGCAAATACATCTATGATCCGTCTCACTGCATCATACAGAGCACAGATCTGAGAGAGCAATAGGAATTCCAGCAATAGTTAGAGGACTAGGAGAATTTAGAGAATCAAGTAATTACACAGGCAGGCAGATTAGAGCTAGAAATCCATAGATTGGATAAGATCTTAGGAGTGAGGGCATAGCTGTGCCGCTGACACAGACTGGACAGTTAACCTTTTCATTGACAATAATCTAATTTGGTCTGTCTGTGCAATCTAGCAATAAAGTTTCATCTCTATACACATTCTATAGAAATTCTTTTTACTGACAAGACAATCCTGTTAGTGAAAAATGTTTTGTTAAGGAATTTTTTGGGCAAGAGTTTGTATTTTTTCACTAAATATATTGATGTTCTAAGAGCTGATTCCATCTGCGCAAATCTGAAAAAAAAAACAAAACAAAAAAAAAACAATTCCGTTATTTAACCTTTTTGTTGTTGTTGTTCACCCAATATGTAGTCTAGCCTGTGAAAAAAAAAAAAAAAAAAAAAAACTCCTATGTCTGACGGGTCATTGCGATTATGGCGATACCAGATTTATATTGGTTTTTATTGCATTTTATCGCTTTTCCAAATAAAATGTCACTCTTTGAAAATGAACGATTTTCCTGGGGTCAGCGAATTCTGACTCTCAGGGCTCTTTATTTGTGGCAAAAATTGTACTTTCTATTAGTACAAATGTTTAGCATGGATGACTTCTTGATCACTTTTTATTGCTATTTTTTGGGGAAAGCAAATTGACCAACATACTTTAATTTGCGTATTGAGGTATATTTTTTTTGTTATGGTGTTCACTGTACGGGATAAATAACACTTTTTTTTTTTACTTTTTATTGTTTGTTTATTTATTAGTGTGAACTGTCAACTATGTTTTTCTGTTAGAGCTTGTAAGGAGTTTCTATGTATTTAGTGAAAAAAACTCTTGCCCAAAAAACCCGTAAGAAAAGATTTTTCACTAACAGGACTGACTTTGTCAGTTAAAACAGTGTAAAACATTCTGTGGACAGTCACAGATCAAACTGCTGTATTGCAAGTCTTCGACAAATTTAGAGCTAATTGTGTTTTGCTTGTCTGTATTGTATTGTATTTTATTGTATTGTTTGTCACTCCCATCTATTATTTTGAATCGAGCAGTATTACAAGTTTTTAACTATGGTTCTGTTCCTGTGAAATCCCCTTTAGGCTGAGGCCCCAGATTGTAAATAAGCAGAATTTGTTGTGTTTTTTTTGAGCCAAAGCAAGAGTGGATTGAGCCAAAAGTAGAAGTATAATAACTTCCGGAATGGGTGTCCCTGACATCAAAAACTATTACCACTTTACGCTCCTGACCCGCCTTACTCACTGGTGACAGGACTCTTCCCCCGTCTGCTGGGTAGAGATTGAAAGAGAGATGGCTGGTGTACCACTAATTGAACTTCTACCCCCAACATCACATCCACCAAAGAGTTTGAAACATACATTATTACCTATTGTGGCTTCCAGATTAGCACGGTCATCCCTTCTCCGGAGTAATGATATTGCCCATAACAAAGCCATTGTTATGTTCCCTTTACATACCTGCATTGAACGGGGTATTTCTCAGGTTTGACATTTATTATGTGGAGGAAAGGGGGGTGCGGACATTCTAGGACCTATCACAAGAGTATTGTTTGCCACACACTCACTTCTATAAATATTTGCAAAAATATTTATTGGGAAACTCTAAAGGAATCTCAACCTTTAACTCCACCCTAGCGGGTGGATCCTCTGACTCCAAACCGGGCTTCATTTTGACAGCCGAGTATGACCTACAATCCCAATTTACATAGTCTGTGAGGTACTCAGGGCTATTGACATTCTCAAAAATGTCTAAACTGGAAAGTAGCCCAGAAGATTCTGCTTTGTTGCTACAGACCTGCATTTGTCCCTGGGTATAGTCCTTTATGTTGGAGGGGGTGCGGACAACCTGGCTCCTACATCCATATGTGTTGGGACTGCCCTTCGGTATATAGTTTCTGGATGGTTTCACAGTTCATTACCATGATTGTCTGATTCCTGGTACAGCTGACACCTCCCTTGGTATTATGTCTCATAGGGTTAGATTCCATCCCTCTGCCACTCTGATATCTAGTGGGACACATCTTACTGGCTACCTGTTTACTCATTTCGAGGTCCTGGAAGGTAAACATACCTCTATTAGAGACTTGAGCTCCCTCATCCAGTTTGATTATGTCATGGAAACCATGACCCATAAAAGATTAAATCCCATAACCCTCTCCCCAACTGGGAAATCTGGATTGCTTATCTCTTTTGAGTGTACTCCTGCCTTCTGCTGGGTTAAGTATCCTCTTTATGGCTTGGATAAATTGTTAAAGAGCCTGAACTTGTAGTAGAAACCTTTCTTCACTGTCATTTCCTTTACAGTCTTTTGTTATTCATTTGCGTATTATTACGATTGTTGATACATTGGGCTTTCTGACCTTGTAGGGGATATATCACAAGGCATTATGGGAAAGGAGCTGGGGAGCTCATGCGCCCTCTATTGGATGTAACAGATCCTCAATTTGCTTTTGACTCACCGAGCCTTGAGACAGCAAAAGGAATCTTAGCCAAGCCAATTTCACTTATCTGCATACAGCGCTGTTTCCGGATTGTTGTCCTTCATCAGTACAGAGCAAAGTGAATTGGCTGGCTTAGTGGGAGGCAATGAGTGGGTTAGGGACAAGAATCTCTCACATTGAGGAGAGCACGAGTGAAGGTGTGTAGAGATTTTAATTGCCTTTTGCCCTCTACTTAGCATCTACATATCACAAGGCATTATGGGAAAGGAGCTGGGGAGCTCATGTAAGGGATATGTCTAACTTTGCTTCATTGTTTGTACTTGGACTTCCTACTGCTATTTCACTTGTGAATTTGAATGTCCTTTTATGTTTTGTATTTCTGTAAATATTCAATTTCTCATTCCTTTTCTAGCAATTCTTGGCTTTGGCTAAAAAAAAAAAAAAAACACAAAAAATCTGTAACAAAGAAAGCTGTGTTTCTGCAACGTGGAGCCTCAGACTCAAGCAAATTTTAGCTAGTTAGAGTGGAGACATCTGCAATCCAGCTTTAGATTGAGTCAGTTTTTTCTACTAATATAAGGTTACAGGAATTGGAACTGTTTTCAAATTTCTTTGGCACTTTTGGAGGGCTGCTTGATTTCCATAATTTAGGATAATTTTAGTGCCCAAACCTTCAGAATTAGCACCTGCAGTTATTGCCCCACAATACATTTAGGGCTAAGGCCCCCCACGTTACGGAAACACAGCTTTTTTTTAGCAGATTTTTCTGCAGTTTTTTGAGCAAAAAGCAGGAGTGGATTACGCAGAAGATGGAAGTATAAGATCTTCCTAGACATTTCCCATTCCTTTTGTAGTCATTCTTGGCTTTGGCTCAAAAAACTGCAGCAAAATCTGCAACAAAAAAGCTGCATTTCAGCAACGTGGGGCCTCAGCCTAAAAGTGTCGTGTGAGCCTCAGGGATTCTGGCATGAGACAGAAAGGGCACAAGCAGAGGACAATAGAGCTCTCCGGACAGATGAGTATGTTTTTTTTTTTTTGCACCTCCCCCGGCCACCCCATGGGTTGCTCCAATTCCTCGGTAAACCCCAAAACCAACTGGTTTTCACAATGGATTTAACGTAAACTTTCCCACATGGCTAGTCCAACATTGAAACTTTCTATTACAAAGGTTAGAACCCGCAGCAATAATTGTCTTGCAGGATTCCTCAGCAGTGTGGATGAGATATGTGTACATCGCAGGGGGTTAGCGGGTGTGGGTAACATTGTAAGAAGCCATGTAAGGAGCAATATATTATAGACATACAAAGCCCTCCAGAAAGTGAGAGCAGGGACAGTCTCATTGAGCTTCTTATCTTAGTGTCTATGCACATCATGTTTTATACCTGCGTTTAGCAGACTTAATGCAAACAGATGCAAGCCATCAATTTATATACAGAGACCAATGTAAAAAAAGCTGATCTGTTTCTGTCTGATTTCTTTTTGAAGGAGACAAAAAAGTAGTATACCGTACTGTTGTGTCCGTGCAAAAAGGAAAAAAGGAAAGAAATGGATCTGTTTTATTTTTCTTTTGCATTAATCTCTATGTAAACAAAAACCCATTTGTCCGTTTTTCTGCAGCCGTTAAATGGATCTGCTAAACAGATGCAGAAAACGTGATGTGAATGGAGCCTTAGGGAGTGTTCACATGTAGGAATTTGACACTTAATTTCTCAAGCAGAAAATCGTTGCCTCACGAATTTGATGCTGTATTTGGCCTATTTTTCCTTTATTGGGCAGGACCAAATTCCAAATACCGAGAGTGGATTTTGATAAATTCTGCATCCAATTCCACAGAGGCAGAAAAGTGTATTTTCTGCTTTCCATTAATTTTTTATAGGAGTTCTCAGGCAGAATCTGCCTGAAGAATGAGGAAGATGCTTATTTTTTTTCTGGTAGCAGAAAAAATCAGCTGCTGCCTCCCATTGAAATGAATAGGAGGCAGATTTCAGGCAGATTTTCAGGTGGATTTTGCCTCATATTCCGCATCAGATTCCTATGTGTGAACACCCCCTTAGTTCCAAAAAATGCAAAACACTTCTCAGTCTCCAGGACTGCAGCTCTCCAGCGGACAATTCACAGTCTAACAGTAGTCTAATACAACATCACTCGGCTTAGTCTCATGTGGGCCAATTTACTAAAAATGGTTTATAGTTTACCAGTCAGAGTCAGAGTAAAATGTGGCAAAATTATAAGAGGCGTACACTACTGAATAATTTTGGCACATCTCAGGAAGTCTGTGCTCCAGAAACTGAAATTTGTGCCAGCTAGGACCTGGATTACATTTCAGCTTGATCAGTAAATTTACTAGATCAGTAAATTTGTTGGTGTGTGAATGGTTCGCCCTGCCCAGTTTTAAGAAAAGCAGCAAGTGTGGCGCAAATGGGGGAAGAAGTCATAATTTTATGGAGGTGCACCAAAAATAGCCAGTTTTGCTATGCTTTGTATGAATCAGCTAACAAATCAATTAATGTATTTACACCAGAAATCTTATACAGATACACTGATACATATCCTGTATACTGCTCCAATAACACTTGGTGTCAGTAGACAAACACACCGACACACAGGAGTGGTCAATGGAGCTTCACTGTGACAACCAATCATTTATTAAACTGCTAAAGCCCCGCCTCTTACAATCCTGATATCTGATCAACCAATCACATTGATATATAAATGACATGTATATATCAATGTGATCGGTTGATCAGTAGTCAGCGTGATACATTAGCCTAGATAGATGTACGGGGCACCTTCTTGCATTCCTCAGCTCACAAGTTCAGATTTGCGGATATTGGTTAAGGTTACTCATCATAGTCTGGCCAGTATAACTAATTCTATATAATATGTTGTCAGAAAGTGGAAATATCAAAGAATCTAAGTATCAGTAAGACAAAAGCAAATCTCATCACTATTATTATTACATTAATATGAATCCAATTTAATATCAATTAATAAAGGTCATTAATAATTTCTATAACTTGCCTATACTTGCCTATAGTATAGTGACCGACTGCTCCACCCTAGGTGTGAGAAGGAGCGCTATCGGAAGTCTTTCCTCCCCACCGCGGTTAGGCTGTACAACCAACACCGACCTAAGCGGAGATCATTACACACAGAAAACTGAAATATCTCTCTGCCTGCTAAATCCCCCCCCCCCTCTGCTACGTCCTATCTGTCTGTCTACTATTATTGTAATGCCTCTCACCTTGGAACATTCCTGTACATGTTGTATTTGTATTTGTATCTGCTTATCTTATCTTATCTTTGCTGCTGTAACACACTGAATTTCCCCATTGTGGGACTATTAAAGGACTATTATTATTATTATTATTACTGATGAAGAAGGTTTTAAGGGGTGTTTGGTTTCCAATCCATATCAATGAACCTAAGATTATCTTGGCTTGACAACCCTCTGTTCTCTGCTCTGCTCCTCTTGTAGACTCCTGGTGATTCTCCTAAATCCCTTGCCTTGTTGAATCACTGTGGAGAGATGGCCATACTGTACAGACACAAGTATATGGCCTGGGAGAGGGTTGTCTTTCTTGGTCTCCAGTATAAGACATTGCTTATCGAGGAAATAGTGGATGCAGGACAAGACCACCCTAGGTACCTTATCCAAAGATGTACACCATGGAGGAAGCTGCTCATACACCACAGTAATATGACACAGATTTCTCACTTTCACATAAACTATTGTAAAATTATCCAAAATTGTAATAACCAAAAAAATTACTGGAGACAATTTATATATTTCATTCATACAGAAGATAAAGAAAACTTTTAATTTTAGTATAATATAGTGTCTAAGTGCTCAGGTAGTAGTATAATGTTGTACCGTGTTAGCCATTGAAAGTAATGGAAGAGTGAAGAAATCAGGCGATACCTTTTAGAGGCTAACTGAGTATATTTATAAGTAAGCTTTCAGAAGCACAAGCTTCCTTCATCAGACATGGTGTTAACATACATGGATAACACCATGTCTGATGAAGGAAGCTTGTGCTTCTGAAAGCTTACTTATAAATATACTCAGTTAGCCTCTAAAAGGTATCGCCTGATTTCTTCACTCTTCCACTCAGTGCTCAGGGTCAATCCCTATTATCAGGGGGTTAATATTCCGCAGTCATTTCCTTTCTCCTCCCCAGCAGATCAGTTTTTCTGTTCATTTCTGATCTAAATAAAATGCTAAAACATTTTGGGAAAAACACACAAGCTAAAAGTCCAGCACTGGAAGCCATTACTGCAAATATCTCCATGGCCACCATGTATTTCCCTCTGGTGCTCAGATAAGCCGGGATCATGGACATCCAGACACTACAGAACAGCAGCATGCTGAAGGTGATGTACTTGGCCTCATTAAAGCTGTCCGGTAATGTCCTCACCATGAAAGCCAGAAGAAAGCTGACAGCGGCCAGGAGCCCCATATAACCCAACATGGAGTAGAACCAGAGATCTGACCCCTCATTACACTGAATGATGATCTTCTCAGGATAAGACTGAGTGTCCAGGTCCTGGAATGGGGGAGAAATAGACAACCACAGAACACAGATGACAACCTGGAAGGATGAACACAACAACACTATGGTATAGGGCAGCTTCACACTCAGCCATTTTCTCCAGGGGCTTCCGGGCTTGGTGGACTTAAAAGCAACACAAACCATAACAGTCTTGGCAAGAAGTGAAGAGATGGCCACTGAGAAGAAGACTCCAAAACTGGTTTCACGTAATCTACAAGTGACATCACTGGGACGACCAAGAAACAAGAAGACAGAGAGGAAGCTGAGGATGATGGAGACCAGGAGGAGATAACTCAGGTTCCGGTTATTAGCTTTAACAATAGGAGTGTCCCGGTAGGAAATAAATATTACAAGTATGAAGACAGTCACAAGACATCCGGAGACCGAGACACAGGAAGATACAGAAGCAATGGTGTCATTATGGTAAGAGATGAATTCTATTACTTTGGGCAGACATCAGTGTCTCTCCTCATTAGACCATTCATCACTTGGACATTTCATGCAGTTATCGGCATCTGTAGGGAAATCCATAACATATCACATGTTACATAGCATCTACTATCTATCTATCTATCTATCTATCTATCTATCTATCTCATATCTATCTATCTATCTATCTATCTATCTAACTATCTCATATCTATCTATCTATCTATCTATCTATCTATCTTAAAGGGAGTTTATCATTAGAAAAAGACATTTTGAACTAATGGCACGTTGAAATAACCTTTAAAAAGGCCATTCTACTCCTACCTTGCATTCTTTTCTTCTCCCCGCCGTTTCTGATAAAATCCGTTCCTTACATTATGCAAATTAGGATAACAGAGCACTGGGGGGCGTTCCCCCTGTGCTCCGAGCACCCCCACATCATAACCTCTCACCACCCCTTTGCTCCCGAGTGCGCAAATCCATGCTCCCATTTTCTGGTGGTTTGTTAAACGAGCGTACTGTGCTTGCGAAATAAAGAAGATTCAGAGAAGAGGAAGAGGGAAGTGAACAAAATGAGCAAAGGGGCGGTGAGAGGTTATGGGCTACAAGACTAAATGGTGTGTGAAATGGGTTTTAGGAGTTGTAAGCTGATAAAGTGTTTTGGCAGGGGTGCTATGAGTCACATAGAGCAGATAAAAAGGCTGAAAAAAATTATACTTTGGGTGAAAACAACAAAAAAAAAAAATTTAACTAGCGATAATTTGCCTTTTGAGATATTTAAACATAAATTTGTTTCATGGGAAGCTTCACAAACTCAAATACAGGTGCATCTCAATAAATGAGAATATCTTTGAAACGTTCATTCATTTCAGTAATTCAGAAATACAATCCATAATCAGCGTCTTCCATGATTGTGTGTCCTACTGAACCAGACTGAGGGACCATTTACAGGCTTAGGAAACCTTGGCAGGTGACACTGAATTTACAATACTGAACTTTTTTTACAATATTCTAACTTTCTTAGGTTTGGGTTTTCATTACCTGTAATCCATAATCAACATTTACAGACAGAAAACACTTGAAATAGAAGACTCTGTGTGTAAGAATCTAGAAAATATAGGAGGTCACTTTTTAATTTAATTACTGAAAGAAAGAAAGAAAGAAAGAAAGAAAGAAAGAAAGAAAGAAAGAAACGTTTCAAAGATATTCTAATTTATTGAGATGCACCTGTAGATAATATATTCCATGTATTATAAGATTTTTTAAAGCCACTTTGAAGCTGATCCCCATTCCCCCTCCATATCCCCAGACCTCATCTATATAATGACTCCTTACTAAGCACTTATGTCTGTCATTGGGCTTTGCAGTCATTTAAATAAAAAAAGGAACATTTCGACAGCGAGGCTAAGAAAAAAACTTGCTTAATCTGAGGTGTATCCACTATCCTGATATGCTGTGATTAAAAACATTAATCATATTAAAAATAAACATGGTTAAGAAGAAATCTTAAGATCTGCAAAAAAGTCCACTTTAGTCAGAAAATATTTATTTTTATGACAAGGTCTATAAAATAAACAGGGAAATAACAAAAACATCCCTCATCATCCTTACATTTACTTCATCCTTCAATATCTCCTGAATCCTGTAAATATCATGGGATTTGTCTTTTCCCCTGGAGGAAACAGTCAGTATGCGGTTACTTTAGGGGAATATGAGAATGGTATTATCCTTATTCAGGGGATCCATCATGTAGTACATAGAGGTTTTCTATGAAGTATTTAGGGAGACAGTCAGTAGTATCGGGATGGCTGTAAATAGAACTTTAGGGTTAACGGCTGTAATTGGTTGGTTGTAGTTCACATGGTGCGACTTTATATGGATGAAGTCCCTACAGTTATATATGAGAGGCAAATAAGACCAACAAATGTAGAAAGGATCAGATATAAGGGGACACATTATGTAAGAAAAAAGCTTTATGGCTTTAGAGATGTCGGTTTATAGATGTTACTTATTCTGCCCTTCAGGAATAAGAGGATTTATGGGGTCACCTTCTTAGGTACACAATAGGTGTTCTGCACTTGACTGTGTCTATAGTCAAGGCTCCAACCTACCCCTCCATACAAATCTACATCTACTACTGTTCTGTGTATCTATCTATCTATATATCTATCTATCTATCTATCTATTTATCTATCTATCTATCTGCTGGTACGTGTCTTCCACTTTGTTAATGCATTAACTTTGATATCACTGTCTGTCTCCTTCCCCCCCCCCCCCCGCTGTTTCTCACCTATGCCTTTTTGACGTCTGATTCTATCTGCTGTATCCACACCTCCTATTCACACCTGACACACATGAAACAAATGTATTACCAGTTAGTATAAATCTGCAGCCAGTGGTCAGCGCATTTTCCAAGAGCAGTTTCTACAGTGCTGGCCAAAAGTATTGGCACCCCTGCAATTCTGTCAGATAATACTCAATTTCTTCCAGAAAATGATTGCAATCACAAATGCTTTGGTAATAATATCTTCATTTATTTTGCTTGCAATGAAAAAACACAAAAGAAAATGAAAAAAAAAAGTCAAATCATTGATCATTTTACACAAAACTCCAAAAATGGGCCGGACAAAAGTATTGGCACCCTCAGCCTAATACTTGGTAGCACAACCTTTAGACAAAATAACTGCGAACAACCGCTTCCGGTAACCATCAATGAGTTTCTTCCAATGCTCTGCTGGAATTTCTCCAGGTCCCTGAGATGTGAAGGGCGCCTTCTCCAAACTGCCATTGTGAGATCTCTCCTTGGGTGTTCTATGGGATTCAGGTCTGGACTCATTGCTGCCACTTTAGAAGTCTCCAGTGCTTTCTCTCAAACCATTTTCTAGTGCTTTTTGAAGTGTGTTTTGGGTCATTGTCCTGCTGGAAGACCCATGACCTCTGAGGGAGACCCAGCTTTCTCACACTGGGCCCTACATTATGCTGCAGACTTCATAATGCCATGCACACGGTCAAGCAGTCCAGTGCCAGAGGCAGCAAAGCAACCCCAAAACATCAGGGAACCTCCGCCATGTTTGACTGTAGGGACCGTGTTCTTTTCTTTGAAGGCCTCTTTTTTTTTCCTGTAAACTCTATGTTGATGCCTTTTACCAAAAAGCTCTACTTTTGTCTCATCTGACCAGAGAACATTGTTCCAAAAAGTTTTTGGCTTTCTCAGGTAAGTTTTGGCTTTTTTATGTCTCTGGGTCAGAAGTGGGGTCTTCCTGGGTATTCTACCATAGAGTCCCTTTTCATTCAGATGCCGATGGATAGTACGGGTTGACACTGTTGTACCCTCGGACTGCAGGGCAGCTAGAACTTGTTTGGATGTTAGTCGAGGTTCTTTAGCCACCATCCACACAATCTTTCGTTGAAATCTCTCCTCAATTTTTCTTTTCCATGCACATCTAGGGAGGTTAGCCACAGTGCCATGGGCTTTAAACTTCTTGATGACACTGCGCACGGTAGACACAGGAACATTCAGGTCTTTGGATATGGACTTGTAGCCTTGAGATTGCTCATGCTTCCTCACAATTTTGCTTCTCAAGTCCTCAGACAGTTCTTTGGTCTTCTTTCTTTTCTCCATGCTCAATGTGGTACACACAAGGACACAGGACAGAGGTTGAGTCAACTTTAATCCATTTCAACTGGCTGCAAGTGTGATTTAGTTATTGCCACCACCTGTTATGTGCCACAGGTAAGTAACAGGTGCTGTTAATTACACAAATTAGAAAAGCTTCACATGATTTTTCAAAGGGTGCCAATACTTTTTTCCACCCCCTTTTTTATGTTTGGTGTGGAATGATATCCAATTTGGCTTTTTGACAATTCTTTTTGTGGTTTTCCATTGAAGACAAATTAAATGAAGATATTATTACCAAAGCATTTGTGATTGCAATCATTTTCTGGAAGAAATTGAGTATTATCTGACAGAATTGCAGGGGTGCCAATACTTTTGGCCAGCACTGTAAGTGTATAGACCAGACTTAGGCCAGACTTGGAACAGAAAGGAACAGAATGTAACTCGCCACTAATAGGACACTTAGTTTTAAAGTATAGAAATGCTTCTCACTATAATCACTGTTGTTCTTCCCATACTTGTAAAAACCTCTTTGCCACCTCAAACCAGCCATGTCACTAAGCATATCTCTATCTCTCCATCTATCCTACCCCACCATCTGACCTCCTCTGCGCAGCTACTCACACACCTACAAGCTCTCCGCCCCAGACACACACAACCACCCCACACTCTCTTCTATTTACACCTGCTATCCCTCTCCCTGCTACTCCTCACTTCTGGTGACATATCCCCTAATCCTGGACTGCCCCTGCACTCCCCTGCTGTCAGATCTTTCCGCACAACCACCACCAGCGCACGGAACCCCCTAAATATTACACCTATCTCACCTGCTCCTGCCCCTCCCCACACACTTCCCGGCGCACTATGGAATGCTCGCTCTGTATGCAACAAACTTGACTACATCCATGACCTCTTCATTTCCCATAAATTATCATTTCTAGGTCTCACAGAAACGTGGATAACACCCTCAGACACCACCTCCACTGCTGCCCTCTCCTATGGAGGTCTGCAATTCTCGCACACTCCCCGCCCCAACAATAAACCTGGTGGAGGCGTAGGTGTACTCTTGTCTGACAATTGCTCCTTTGCCCCAATCCACCCGCCACCTGCTCTCACCCTCCCCACCTTTGAGGTGCACTCTGTCCGCATTTACTCACCCTCCAACCTTCAACTGGCCGTCATATATCGACCACCTGGACCTACTACTGCCTTTATCGACCACTTCACCACCTGGATAATGCATTTCCTATCCACAGACACCCCCACCATCATCATGGGTGATTTCAGCATCCCCATTAACACATCCCACCCCGCCGCTTCCAGTCTCTTGTCACTCACTACCTCCTTTAAAATCTCTCAATAGTCCTCCTCTGCCACCCACACAAAGGGGCACACGCTGCACCTCATATTCACCCGCCTCTGCCCTCTAGTCAACCTCTCTAACTCTCCGTCCACGCTTTCCGATCACAACCTACTGACATTCTCTGCCCTCTTCTCTGTAATTGAACCCCAAACCCCTAAACCAGCACGTCCCCGCAGGAACCTTAATCGCCTTGACATCCGCACGCTCTCAGACTCTCTCCGACCACTCGCTGACATATCCTCACTCCAGGACGCAGATACCGCTGCTGACTTCTACAACACCACCATTACTTCAGCCCTTGACTCTGTGGTCCCTCTCACTAACACCAGAGCCTGACCGATCAATCAATAGGCAGCCCTGGCACACTGATCTGACTAAAAACTGAGATGTGCCTCACGAGTTGCAGAATGCCTCTGGAAGAAAATCCAGTCCCAGGAGGACTTCCTTAGGTATAAAGAAGCAGTTCTCACATTCAAGAATGCACTCACCTCTGCAAAGCAGGTCTACTTCACCACACTAATATCTGCACTATCCCGCAACCCCAAACAGCTATTCACTACCTTCAACTCCCTCCTCTGTCCTCCTGCGCCCCCTCCGACATCACTTATCACAGCTGATGACTTTGCCTCTTATTTCAAAAGCAAAATCGACACCATCAGAGACAGTCTCACCCTACACCCCCAACAACCACTCTATCCAACTGCTCGGTGCTCATCATCTTTAACCTGTTTCTCCACCGTCATTGATGAAAAGCTCTCTACCCTAATCTCTAAATCACACCTCACCTCCTGTGCACTCGACCCAATGCAGTCACATCTCATCCCAAAACTCTCAGAAGACATTACTCCTGCCTTAACCCATCTCTTCAATCTATCCCTAACCAATGGATCCTTCCCTTCCGCCTTCAAACATGCTACCGTCACACCTATACTTAAGAAACCCTCCCTGGACTCGTCCTCTCCAGCCAACTGCTCCCGTATGCCTCAAAACTACTAGAGCAACACATCCATTCCAAACTATCCTCCTACCTCTCGTCCAATATGCTTCTTGACAGACTACAGTCAGGCTTCAGACCCCATCACTCCACAGAAACTGCCCTAACCAAGGTCACTAACGACCTTCTAACCGCCAAAGCCAAACATCATTATTCTGTCCTCCTCCTCCTTGACCTCTCATCTGCCTTTGATACAGTCGACCATTCCCTCCTGCTAGAAACTCTCTCATCCCTTGGCATCTCAGACCTGGCCCTTTCCTGGATCTCCTCATATCTCACCAACCGCACATTCAGCGTCTCCCACTCACTCACCACCTCCCTGCCACACCCTCTTTCCGTAGGTGTCCCCCAAGGCTCCGTCCTAGGACCCCTCCTGTTCTCAAGCTACACCCTAGGCCTTGGCCAACTCATAGAATCCCATGGTGTCCATTACCATTGCTATGCTGATGACACCCAAATATATCTCTCTGGACCAGACATTACCTCCCTGTTGTCCAGATTCCCAGAATGTGTAGCAGCCGTAGCCTCCTTTCTCTCCTCCCGCTTCCTCAAACTCAACATGGAGAAAACAGAATTCATAATCTTCACCCCTCCTCGCACGGCCCCCCTACCTGACCCATCTATCAAAATTAATGGAACCACTCTCACCCCAGTCCCACAGGCCCGCTGCCTTGGGATAACCCTAGACTCTGACCTATCCTTCAAGTCGTATATTCAAACCCTCAACATCTCCTGCAGCCTCCAACTCAAGAACATCCACCGAATCCGCTCTTTCCTCACCCCTGAAACTACAAAGATGCTAGTCCATGCCCTCATAATCTCCCGCCTAGACTACTGTAACACCCTTCTCTATGGCCTCCTAGCTAACACCCTCGCTCCCCTCCAGTCCACTTTAAACTGTGCTGCTCGCCTAATACACCTCTCCCCCGTTCTTCATCGGCCGCTCCTCTCTGCCAATCCCTTCACTGGCTCCCCGTTGCCCAGCGAATAGAGTTCAAATTACTAATGCTGACATACAAAGCCATCCACAACCTGTCCCCTCCATATATCTCCAACCTAATCTCCCACTACCTGCCCGCACGTAACCTCTGATCCTCCAAAGACCTCCTACTCTGCTCTGCTCTTATCCGCTCTTCACACAAATGTCTCCAAGACTTCTCCCGTGCATCCCCCATACTCTGGAACTCATTACCAAGACACATAAGACTGTCCCCTACAGTCACAAGCTTCAAGAAGACCCTGAAGACTCACCTATTCAAGAAAGCCTACAACCTCCAATAATGCTACTGTCACCACACCACCATCTGTACAGCCTCTACCCCCACCTTCTGTCTCTATCCCTCTTCCCTCATAGATTGTAAACCCTTGCGGGCAGGGCCCTCTATCCCACTGTACCAGTTAGTCTCTGTCAGCATTATCTGTTTTGTATATCTGGTGTACTGTATGTAAATCCGCAAATGTAAAGCACCATGGAATTAATGGTGCTATATAAATAAACAATAATAATAATAATAATAATAACAACCCTGATATTACACTGAAATACTGTACTGAAAGGTGAGAAAGGAGTGATAATTCAGCAGCAAATACATAACTTGGAGGAATTATAAATGATACACTGTAACAATGTGACATCACAGTCAAAGCAGTTTATACAACTGTATAGTGTATACAGTGATCAAACATCACAGGTGAAGAGTACAAGCAGAATATATGTACATACCCAGCATGCAAATATCATATAAGGCTGGACAAGCATGGGTAAGGTCCCAGTCTAAGTCTTCCACCTAAAGCCATACTTGTGGAGGTGCTAGTGACATTGTAAGGTGGTGCAGGCTATAAACCCTTCCCACTGCTACAATTGGTGCACAGAGCAGCAGGAGGGACTCCCATTAGTTTGCTGCTTCAGTACAGAGTTCAGGCCCCCTCTGGTGTCACCGAGGAGATGCTCAGTAGTGTCCTCAGCTCACAAAATGAGATGTAGCTATTTACAATAGGTGATTCTGTCTCCAATTATACCATCGTTGGTATGAAGGGCCGTATAAGTAGAATAGCCTATTCCACAAAGCAGTGCTTTTCAGGCCCATACAAAAAAAATGTTTCCTGATGAAAAACTATCAAATACCCGTCAGTTGCACAAAATCGTGTCAGACATTTGTCCTATAGAATCCTATGGGTACGTTACAGTGGACATCTGTACGTCTTGTCTGATAAACTGCACAAACGTCAGATTCTACGTGAATAGAGAGTTACTATTGTGAGAGTGTGAACCTAGAGGGCGCTAGTGAGTGACCCAAAGCCAGGCTTATAAAGGTCCTCAGCCACACCCATAGGTGGGGCCTAACTCCAGAGGGAGTGTATGCAGCAGGAGAGCTGCTGAGGAGACCTGCAGGGAGCAGGTGTACGGTGGAACCAGTCAGAGATAGACAGGCTGTCTGTCCCAGGAGGACTGGGTTTCCAAAGAGGACTTTGCTTGAGCTGAGTGTGAGTCAGGCTGCTTCTTGCCCCCAGAGGCTAGTCAGGGCTCAAGCAGTGAGGTAGTGCCCTATGTGTGGGCTAGGCTGTTTGTTATTTGTGTTCCTGTTCCATTTGTAAGCTGAATAAAGCCATTTACTTTGGATTTACACTGCCTGATATGGCACCCAGTACCACCAACACCGCAGTAGAGTCCAGGAGGTTGCCGCCATTGAGGCTAAATCCCCCCCCAATTGTCACACTATGCAGAATGATAAGTAGAGATGGGAGAGAATGACGAGATTCATTTACACAAATATTCTTGAGGTTCGTCCGTCAGGCTTGTTGTGGGCCACATGTGCTATGCAAAACTTTTGGAAAATTCATCTTGAATCTGGCTTGATCTGAACTGGTTTGTTCATCTGTAATGATAAGTGGTAGACATGAGCGAATTCCTCAAAAGTTCGATTCTGCAGTTCGATTCGAATTAAAAAAAAAAAATAGCTTCAATCTGGATTAATTTATGGGAAATATTGTTAAAAAACAGCTATTTCCTGGCTTCAGAGAGCCTGTATAGTGGTGTAGAACACTGTGCCTTGCAGTAACACACATAGGTAGCCTACTGTGGTTGCGAAACAATACTGTAAGTCAGTATGACACGCACATGACAGGTGACACTCTTAGAACCACTGCACACTTTACTTACTTGGCCAGTTTCGGGGCCAAAACTGACCAACTAACTCAAGTGTGAACGCAGCCTTCCAGGTCCATGTTAGTGCCAGATAGAAAGAACCGTGCAGAGGTCCAAGATCCTACTGTAGTGTGAAAGAGCACTCCTTTTACACTGTCGTCTACTGATTCCACATAGATGTCTACAGAGTGGCAAGGCGATATAATGTGGAGTTGGCAGCAGCATCAGGAAACCACAGAGTTGCAAGGCGATATGATGTGGAGTTGGCAGCAGCATGAGGGGGCCATAAAGTGACCCAGTGGCAGCAGCATAAGGAGGCCATACAGTGACCCAGTGGTAGCGGCATGAGTAGGACATTCAGTGACCCAGCAGCAACAGCAGCATGAGGAGGGCATACAGTGACCCAGTGGTAGCGACATTAGGAGGACATAGAGTGACCCAGTGGCAGCGGCATGAGGATTACACAGAGTGAGCAAGTGGAAGCGGCATGAGGAGGCCATACAGTGACCCAGTGGCAGCAGCATGAGGAGGACATACAGTGACCCAGTGGCAGCAGCATGAGGAGGGCATACAGTGACCCAGTGGCAGTGGCATGAGGAGGACATACAGTGACCCAGTGGCAGCGGCATGAGGAGGACATACAGTGACCCGGCAGTGGCAGTAGCATGAGGAGGGCATACAGTGACCAAGTGGTAGCGACATGAGGAGGACATAGAGGGACCAAGTGGAAGTGGCATGAGGAGGCCATACAGTGACCAAGTGGCAGCGGCATGAGGAGGACATACAGTGACCCGGCAGTGGCAGTAGCATGAGGAGGGCATACAGTGACCAAGTGGTAGTGACATGAGGAGGACATAGAGGGACCAATTGGAAGTGGCATGAGGAGGCCATACAGTGACCCAGTGGCAATGGCATGAGGAGTACACAGAGTGACCCAGTGGAAGCGGCATGAGGAGGCCATACAGTGACCCGGCGACAGCGGCATGAGGAAGCCAAATAGTGACCCAGTGGCAGCGACATGAGCAGGGCATACAGTGACCTAGTGGCATGAGGAGGACATACAGTGACCCAGTGGCAGAGGCATGAGGAGGCCAAACAATGACCCGGTGGCAGTGGCAGAAGGATGGCATGCAGTGACCCAGTGGCAGCAGCATGAGGAGTACACAGAGTGACCCAGTGAAAGCGGCATGAGGAGGCCATTCAGTAACCCAGTGGAAGTGGCATGTAAAGGCCATACAGTGACCCAGTGGCAGCAGCATGAGGAGGGCATACAGTGACCCAGTGGCAGCAGCATGAGGAGTACACAGAGTTACCTAGTGGCAGCGGCATGAGGACGCCATACAGTGATCTGGTGGCAGCAACGTGAAGAGGGCATACAGTGACTCAGTGGCAGCAGCATGAGGAGGCCATAGAGTGACCCAGTGGCAGTGGCATGAGGAGGACAGAGTGAACCAGGGGCAGTGGCATGAGGAGGGCATACAGTGACCCAGTGGCAGCGGCATAAGGAGGACATTCAGTGACCCAGTAGCAGAAGCATGAGGAGTAAATAGAGTTACCCAGTGGCAGTAGCATGAGGAGGCCATACAGTGACCCAGTAGCAGCGGCATGAGGAGTACACAGAGTGACCTGGTGGCAGCAGCATGAGGAGGCCATATAGTGACCCGGTGGCAGCGGCATGAGCAGGGCATACAGTGATCCAGTGGCATGAGAAGGGCATAGAGTGACCCAGTGTCAGCGGCATGAGGAGTACACAGAGTGACCCAGTGGAAGCGGCATGAGGAGGCCATACAGTGACCCAGTGGCAGCAGCCTGAGGAGGGCATACAGTGACCCAGTGGCAGCAGCATTAGGAGGACATACAGTGACCCAGTGGCTACAGCATGAGGAGGGCATACAGTGACCCAGTGGCAGTGGCATGAGGAGGACATACAGTGACCCAGTGGCAGCGGCATGAGGAGGACATACAGTGACCCGGCAGTGGCAGTAGCATGAGGAGGGCATACAGTGACCAAGTGGTAGCGACATGAGGAGGACATAGAGGGACCAAGTGGAAGTGGCATGAGGAGGCCATACAGTGACCAAGTGGCAGCGGCATGAGGAGGACATACAGTGACCCGGCAGTGGCAGTAGCATGAGGAGGGCATACAGTGACCAAGTGGTAGTGACATGAGGAGGACATAGAGGGACCAATTGGAAGTGGCATGAGGAGGCCATACAGTGACCCAGTGGCAGCAGCATGAGGAGGGCATACAGTGACCCAGTGGCAGTGGCATGAGGAGTACACAGAGTGACCCAGTGGAATTGGCATGAGGAGGCCATACAGTGACCCAGTGGCAATGGCATGAGGAGTACACAGAGTGACCCAGTGGAAGCGGCATGAGGAGGCCATACAGTGACCCGGCGACAGCGGCATGAGGAAGCCAAATAGTGACCCAGTGGCAGCGACATGAGCAGGGCATACAGTGACCTAGTGGCATGAGGAGGACATACAGTGACCCAGTGGCAGAGGCATGAGGAGGCCAAACAATGACCCGGTGGCAGTGGCAGAAGGATGGCATGCAGTGACCCAGTGGCAGCAGCATGAGGAGTACACAGAGTGACCCAGTGAAAGCGGCATGAGGAGGCCATTCAGTAACCCAGTGGAAGTGGCATGTAAAGGCCATACAGTGACCCAGTGGCAGCAGCATGAGGGCATACAGTGACCCAGTGGCAGCAGCATGAGGAGTACACAGAGTTACCTAGTGGCAGCGGCATGAGGACGCCATACAGTGATCTGGTGGCAGCAACGTGAAGAGGGCATACAGTGACCCAGTGGCAGCAGCATGAGGAGGCCATAGAGTGACCCAGTGGCAGTGGCATGAGGAGGACAGAGTGAACCAGGGGCAGTGGCATGAGGAGGGCATACAGTGACCCAGTGGCAGCGGCATAAGGAGGACATTCAGTGACCCAGTAGCAGAAGCATGAGGAGTAAACAGAGTTACCCAGTGGCAGTAGCATGAGGAGGCCATACAGTGACCCAGTAGCAGCGGCATGAGGAGTACACAGAGTGACCTGGTGGCAGCAGCATGAGGAGGCCATATAGTGACCCGGTGGCAGCGGCATGAGCAGGGCATACAGTGATCCAGTGGCATGAGAAGGGCATAGAGTGACCCAGTGTCAGCGGCATGAGGAGTACACAGAGTGACCCAGTGGAAGCGGCATGAGGAGGCCATACAGCGACCCAGTGGTAGTGGCATGAGGAGGGCATACAGTGACCCAGTGGCATGAGGAGTACACAGAGTGACCCAGTGGAAGAGGCATGAGGAGGCCATACAGTGACCCAGTGGAAGTGGCATGAGAAGGCCATACAGTGACCAGCTGGCAGCGGCATGAGGAGGCCATACAGAGACCTGGTGGCAGTAACATGAGGAGGGCACACAGTGACCCAGTGGCAGCAGCATGAGGAGGGCATACAGTGACCCAGTAGAAGCGGCGTGAGGAGGCCATACAGTGACCCGGTTGCAGAGTGCAGAGGTGGCAGCAGAGTGAGTATGCCACAGATTGGCAAGGTGATATAATGTGTAGGTAGCAACAGCCTTAGGAGGCCATACAGTGACTCAGTGGCAGAGTACGGAGCCGACAGCAGCGTGAGTACGCCACAGAGTGGCAAGGTGATATAAAGTGTAGATAGCAACAGCCTTAGGAGGCCATACAGTGAACCAGTGACAGAGTGTGGGGAAGCAGCAGGGATTGATTAATCTGCTGCATCAGGCATTGGTGGGTGGAAATCCTTGCTGATCCATGCCTGATTTATCTTCACAAAGGTCAGTCTCTTCAAATTTTGTGTGGACAGGCGAGTTCTCCTTGGAGTAACTATGGCCACCGCTGCACTAAACACCCTCTCTGAAGCCACACTACTGTCCGGGCAGGACGGTTTTTACAGGGCAAACTTGGCCAGTTGCGACCACAAATCCAGTTTGGCTGCCCAGTAGTCCAGAGGATCTTTGATGATGGGTGGCAGGTGCACTCTAAGTATGCTACCACCTGCTGGTTCAACTTCTGCTCTGTGTCTAGCTGCTGATGAACAGCTTCTTCACTATGCGGCTGAAGAAAGCTTCTCATTAGCGACTCTAGGCTCAGGTTGCTGCTGATGGAGCCGATACTGCTCCTGCCACCCCCACCCTCCCATACCAGTGCAAGCTGAGCTCTCAGGGCCCTCCCTGCATCCATCTCCACTGCATACTGCCACGATGTGTCTGGGTCATCTGCCTCGTTCTCCTCATCTCCCTCTGGCTGTTCCGGTTGCTCCTGCTCCTCCTCTCCACCCATTTGGCTACACATTGCTTGTGCTCCAATGTCCCCCTCATCCTCCTCCAGTTCAGCCCCCACAGGGCTCATGTGGCTGTGAGATGTAGACGCCACATCTCCAGTCACCTGACCAGCCAGATTGAAAAGCATCTTTTCCATGATGCGAATCAGTGGAATGACGTTGTTCAAGCCCCTTCGTCACCCGGCTCCTAATTACGATCGGCTACATCGTCATACACTAATGTCTGCAGGTCACTGATGTCCTCCCCAACGGTCTCTGAGCCAGGAGCCTGACCAGCTCCCACGCCACTCTCCTCATCACTACTTGCCCACCTACCGGAGAAAGCGGTGGATGTCTCCTCCACATCTTGGCTGGGCACTAGCTGCTGACTGTCCTCTAGTAGCTCTCCCTCACTATATAGTGGATCTGAGTCCGCAGCATAGAGTACTTCTCTGGCTAAGGAACAGAAAAGGACAGAGGCAATTTGAGGACAGGTGAGGGCACATGGTCTGCTCCCAGGCAATGCCAACTAAGGGTTGTGTCTGACGAACCCACCGACTCTTGGTTGGGGTTGTCTGATGTGACTTGGGATGAAGTGGATGACCGAGTCAACCATTCTACAACCGTTGGGTTGCTGGTCAAGACACAACCGCTAGCTGACACTGGGAGCTCAGGCCTCTGTAATGACCCCTGCTACAACGCCCCATTACTCTGCTGCGACCTGTGCCTGCGCCAGAAACATTTAGGCCTGTGGCCCTCCCCTGTGCATGGCCTCTCGCTTCTCTGTCTGACATACTGTTTGATGAAAAAACGTAATTGCAAAGGAAATAAATACAGGGCAAAAAGATCTGTAATTTTCTACTTTGAAGAGAACGGCGAATATGCCCCTTATTTTTTTCCCCACTAATGAAGACGTTTAAAAGAAGTTTGATAAAGGCAGAGATTACTGGATAAGAATTATACTCTTTTGGCAGTACTGTACTGCAAAATGGCCTTTAATTTTATACTTGGACCAAAACGGTGAATATGACCCTTATCTGTTTCCACACTAATAAATACATTTAAATAAGTGTTAGAATAACAGCTAGCTGCCCAGATCAGTGGCTATTATTGATTTTTGCCACTTCTGTATTGACAAATGACCTGTAATGTTATTGTAACCTCTCTGCCTGTTCGGGTCTCTGCGCCACCCTCCGCTCGCACACTGCAGCGAATGAGGTGTGTTCAGTTTGATTCCTTGCTTAAAGTTCTTGTTGCTCAGTCTGAACACTGTCCTAGACTATGTAATTGAATTTTAGCCACACCTGTCTCCTGCACCTTTTTTCTTCCGCTCCTCAAATAGTTAATCTTAGCCATGCCTGTGTGAAAGACAGCCTGTCTACCAGTCAAGTCTGGGGCAGGTCCTGGACTTGCTATAAACAGGTCATCAGCTCACACATGGTTGCTGGCTGTTGTGATTCTGTCTTGTGACTTTGTCCCTGCTAGCTCCTTTTTCTGCTACTGTTGTATTTCTGACTTCTGACCTTTGGCTCCCCCTGTGATTGCACTCTTGGATTTCGTTTTGGTACTGCATTGCTCAACTGTTACCGACCCCTTGGCTAGCTGACTCTGCTTCTGTGTTGTTTGTCTTGTCCTGTTCTGTGTGTCATTTATTTAGTGAAGGGATTGGCTCCAAGTTGTCGGCTGTCAGATAGGACAGTCAGGCAAGTAGGCAGGGCTAGTGGAGGGGGGGTTCAGCTTTAGGGCTCACTGTCTTGTTGTGCCCCTCCCCCCTGGGTTCTGCAGCAGCACTGGGGAATTGCTCAACTGGCAATTCCCTTACAGTTATGCTTTGGGAGAACAGTGAATTAGCCCCTTATAATAAACACCTTGAAAATGACGTTAGAACAAATAACTGCAGATATTAGTGGATGATAATTCACTGTTTTTTGCTGTACTGCACTGCACTTCCACCTTGAAGACACAGGTATGAGTAATGAGCAGCAGCATAACGGCAGTGAGTGCTGCAATGTGTATTACAATTCTTGCGGTAAATGACCCTGCAACCACCCCAAATTCTTCTTACATTTCCTCCCTATCCTTTCTCTACAGTTCTAAGGCTCAGCCTCTTTCTCTGAATTCTCTGTTTTCTAAGTCTTTCCCTAGCTCCTGTTGATGTCTGTCCTTACAGTAAGAGCGATGTGGAATGACTGTACCTAAAATGGCCGAGGGTTTTTATAGGGCTGTGACATCACCGGGCCGGCTGGCTGCTGATTAGCTGCACGCTTGGCATTGTGGATGATCCCATGTTCCCAGAGTTCGCTCATCTCTAATAAGTGGTAAATGTGTATTTATATAGAAATTTACTGCACTATATAGAGGGAGTCAGTCAGCAGGCTTATGAGGCTTTATTTGACAAATGACATCACCAAGGTGTCTGATATCTGTGAATATGTTGGGGGTTCAGAGGTTGATGAGATTTCTTACAAAGAAAAGTCATCTGTTTTTCTCATGTTGAATCATGGAGATTTTTAAACATTTCTAGTTTTTTGTTATAGATGATTTGATCTCCAAAGTAAGATGAAACAAGAGACTGTGAGTATTGGTATTTTATCAGTCCCTAATAGAAGTAAGGAGAAGTCTGGTTTAGGTTTTATGTTCGCCTTGGAAATGAATTCTATTAATACAAAAACTTTTAGTTATAAGGACACGGTATATAACAATCCCAGAATATTTCATTGTTCCAGTTGTGGTCTGTACACCCCCCAGAAAATCATCACACTGGTAAGACAGTACTACTACACCTATTAGAACATCATCCACACTGGTAAGACAGTACTACTACTCCTACTAGTACATCACACTGATAAGACAGTACTACTACTCCTACTAGTACATCGTCACACTGATAAGACAGTACTACTACTCCTACTAGAACATCATCACACTGGTAAGACAGTACTACTACTCCTACTAGTACAACATCACACTGGTAAGACAGTACTACTACTCCTACTAGAACATCATCACACTGGTAAGACAGTACTACTACTCCTACTAGTACATCACACTGGTAAGACAGTACTACTACCCTCCTAGAACGGAAGAGACACCCCAGAAAACGGAACCCCAAAAAACCCCACTAGATCATCATCACACTGGTAAGACAGTACTACTACTCCTACTAGAATATCATCACACTGGTAAGACAGTACTACTACTCCTACTAGAATATCATGACACTGGTAAGACAGTACTACTACTCCTACTAGAACATCATCACACCGGTAAGACAGTACTACTACTCCTACTAGTACATCATCACACTGGTAAGACAGTACTACTACTCCTACTAGAACATCACACTGGTAAGACAGTACTACTACTCCTACTAGTACATCGTCACACTGATAAGACAGTACTACTACTCCTACTAGAACATCATCACACTGGTAAGACAGTACTACTACTCCTACTAGTACATCATCACACTGGTAAGACAGTACTACTACTCCTACTAGAACATCATCACACTGGTAAGACAGTACTACTACTCCTACTAGAACATCACACTGGTAAGACAGTACTACTACTCCTACTAGTACATCATCACACTGGTAAGACAGTACTACTACTCCTACTAGAACATCATCACACCGGTAAGACAGTACTACTACTCCTACTACCATATACCGGTTATATTGGAGATCTCTCCTTCTGAACATGGCGCGCAGTCATAGCAGCAGGTGTGAATAGTTTCTCTTGGCTTCTTCCTGCTTCCAGGTAAACATGGCTCTGAGCAGCAGGATATTGGGATCTGAAGGAGAAGACAAGAATCTTTACTGCAGTGACACAGAATGCACATGTATGATAGAAGGAATGAGGTGACCTTGGAGGGTGGCCTACAGAAGGTGGTGTCCATTCATGTGACATAGATCATTGTTGCCTCACACTAAGTAGCAGCCCCAATGAACATTTGTTAGTGCCGCTATACTGTAGAGCAGGAGGTGGTGCAGGAGTGGTGTAAACTGTCTTAGTTATGGCTTGTTAGAGCCATTATTCTGTATCTGCGTAGCAGCCTAAATGAATGTTCATTAGAACTGCTATACTGTAAGGCAGGGGGTGGTGCTGGAGTGGTGTAAACTGTCTTAATAATCACTTCTTACGGTCATTATATGGTATCTGTATGCCAAGCCTAACAGAAGTTTGTTAAGGACACTACACCGCCCACTGTGCTTGATGAGCGGGGGTGAGCAGTATTTCACGTTGTTCCCCAGATTTCTACGTAAATGATGGATTCCGTGATTGCCAATGAAGGAGCTAATTGCAGTGTTGCCATGATCATGATTCACCTTTTGACAGCAGGTACCCCTTCAGCAAGAGAAGTCTCATCATTCTGGTGCATAGAGTTCACTAGATCAGCATACCTTGAGGGTTACTAGAGCTCTATGGTCAATTAACTCTAATAACCCTATCACATGATGTAAATCTGCCATTGATATAGGGTTGGATGGTTTATTCCATGAAAGGTGACAACACTGGACCACAACTGTATATCTGCTTTTTTGTTGGTTTTGTTTTAACAATATTTTTTTATACCTGTTCTTTTTTGCAGATTCACTTATTATTAAATTTATAATAAAATGGTCAATGAAGTTCCTTTTTTTTTACTTTATGTCTATTACCTTAGTAATGACTGCTGTCTAACAGCAATTATTACTTAGGTGGGGGCTTAGTGTTAGCTGCTAAGTAGGCTAACTCTAACCCTTCCCCCATTATTACCCTAGTACCCACTGCCATCAGGGTTGCCGGAAAAAGTTTGGCATGGGTGAGTATCCTACCATCTAGTGATGACTTATACTAATATAGTAATAATAATAATAATAATAATAATAATAATCCTTTAATAGTCCCACCATGAGGAAATTCAGTGTCTTGCAGCAGTAAAGATAAACAATACAAATACAACATATATAAGAATGTTCCAAGGTAGAGGCATTTCATTGATAGTAGACAGACAGATAAGAAGTAGCGGGGGGGGGGGGGGGGTAGCCCAGACAGAAAGATATTTCAGTTCTCTGTATTGCCTGATCTCCACTTAGGTTGGTGTTGGTTGTACAGCCTGACCGCAGCGGGGAGAAAAGACTTCTGATAGCGCTCCTTCTCACACTTGAAGTAGTTGGTCACTGACAGTACTGCCCAGTGCTATCGTGGTCTCATGCATGGGACTTATTCTCCCGCGTGGAGCTCACCATGGACAGTATCCTTCTGTCACCCACTACCTACACAGGGTCCAGTGGGCTCCCCAGGACAGCACTGGCCCTTTTAACCAGCTTGTCAAGTTTATTTATATCCCTGGTTGATATACTGCTCCCCCAGCAGGCCACTCCGAAGAAGAAGAACGATGCCACTACCGAGTTGAAAAAAGTCCTAAGAAGTGCCCCCCGGACTCCAAAGGCTCTCAGCCTCCTAAGCAGGTAGAGCCTGCTGTGGCATTTCCTGTATAGGACCTCCATGTGATCTGCCCAGCCCAGCTTATTATTAAGGAGCACACCCATGTACTTATAGGTGTTGACAATCTCAGTGCCCATCCCCTGGATGTACACTGGTTTAGGAGGGCATCCGCATTTACGGAAGTCCACCACCATCTCCTTGGTCTTCCCGGCGTTAGTCCTTAGGTGGTTCTGCTGGCACCAGTCCACAAAATCCCAGTTCAGTTCTCTGTACTCCCAGTCATCATTGTCTGTGATGAGGCCTAGTGATGACTTATACTAGTAATGACTTATAAAACTGTGAAAGCCAAAAATCATGAGTGTTCCCATTCTAGTAATGTCAGGCTGCTTTTAATGGCTATGAAAAACCTGGAAGACCCCATGTGCTTTAAGGGCACGAGAGGATTGTTCTTCAATTATGGATTTCCAGATTGTCACAAGGGAATTGAAGGATCATTTTGGTGCCTTAAATGGATTCTAAAGGATACTTATCAACATTCTTTAGCCTCCAATAGACAATCGCCTTAACCCTACAATATCTGTAAAAGAGAACCCAGTGACTAGAATTATAGTGCTGATTCAGCATTTGTTGAAGTATGTTCTTAACACATGTTGACCAATTCTTAAGGCAAATCCAGACATTGGACATCTGTACGGGGAATTCCCCACAATCACATACTGCTGAGGTTACAATATTCGCAACAGTTGGTACATAGCCATCTGATGACCTAGAAAGAACCCAATAACTGACTCTCTATAAGACCAGTTGGCACTTATATAGTAGGATGTTTAAGGCACCTCTATGCAACAGAGTAAATTGCTCATGAAGACCTCAACAGGCCAATCATATGACATGCATCATTTCGTCAACTGCAAGACTTTGAATGTAATTTATTTTATCACTTGCACCTACGCAGATGCATTAGGGAAACTATCGAAGACATCGGCAGGAAGGAGGATAAACCGGTGGCTAGACACGTGACTATGTGTCAAATACGCAATGCTCTGAACATTAAATTTTAAGTCATTGAAGTAGTGGAACCAGATGTGAGGGGAATATATCAAATACTTGTTTACTGAGATGTCCAAATATTGGCACTTTTACATAAGAGGTGATGTTGTAGTTAATACACACAACATAGTATTTTATTATTCATTATCCCTTATATCCATATTCCAAACAATGTCATTGTGTTAGGTCATTCAATTCAATGCAGTTGATTGTTGAGTAATATCATATATGATTTAATACATCTGAAGTCTATGATCATTTTAAAATTCCAAATACTCCCCTTGGGGGCAATTCTTCATAATGGTGATACACAGGTATGGTATTCACTGTTTATATACTGTCACAACATATATGCAGTCTGTTTCTAGTGTAACTAATATAATTTATGATTTATATTTACATAGAATAACATGGTTTGGATATGTTTTACAACAAGACACAACATAATGATATATATTTCAGTGATTTAATGTGATATCATATGTGATGTATTCTATTTTTTTCCGGTTTTATAACATATAGCATGATTGATGTCTAGACTGTGGTGACTATCCCTATCAATATATCTGCAATATACCTACAATTTTGATTCATAGCACATATGTCTATTAGCCTAGGACATTTATGGCCATAAATGTCCTAGGCTAATAGACATACGTCCTAGGTCTTGTGCAAGATAAACCTATACTTATGAACAGGGCAGTATAGCAGTATGAGGTAATTTTGCTGTTTCAGGCACCCAGTATTAACCGTGTTGACGGTTTCTATGGTGACACAACGTCACAAATCTGCTGACCGACACTCCCACAGTCAAGTGGATTGGGGCCGATGGTTGACATTATTAAACATCTCTATGAGTATCACCCACGAGACCAACCCCTAGATGCGAGGGGTGACCGGATTATAAACCTGGGCTATGGCGGCCATTGGTTATGGCAATCCAGTATTTTTTCTTCAGTGGTTCTCTAGATGTGCTGAACGTCAGTGGAGAAAATCACGTACACCTGCAGACTTCCTCCACTTCAAACATATGCTTAAAACCTATAGTTCTGCCCTTCACCTCGCCAAACAAGCCTATTTCACCAATCTCATCTCTTCTCTCTCCAGTAACCCTAAAAGGCTCTTTGAAACTTTTCACTCTTTACTCACTTCCAAGGTGCAGGCGCCATTCACAAACCTTAGTGCACATGACCTGGCCACCTATTTCCATGACAAAATTGGTAAGATCCATCAGGAAATGACTGCCCAATCTCCAGGTGGCATTGATTCCCTCACCAACTGCACTTCAGACTGTCGATTCTCATCTTTTGAACCTGTTACAGAAGAGGAAGTATCTCAGCTACTTTCTTCTTCTTGCCCTACGACCTGCAGTAGTGACCCTTTCCCCTCACACCTTCTCCGGTCTCTTTCTCCTGCTGTCACGACTTACCTTAGTAAAATATTTAACCTCTTTCTCTCTTCTGGAATTTTTCCTTCCTCCTTCAAACATGCTGTCATAACTCCTCTACTGATGAAATCCTCCCTTGACCCGTCCTGTGTTGCTAACTATCAACCCGTCTCTAATCTCCCCTTCAACTCCAAAATCTTGGAACGCTTAGTCTATTCTCATTTAATCCGCTATCTCTCTGCTAACTCTACTCTTGACCCCTTACAATGTGGTTTTTGCACTCTGCACTCTACTGAAACGGCCCTCACAAAAGTTTCCAATGATCTCCTGACGGCTAAATCCAAGGGTGACTTCTCTCTTCTTATTCTTATGAATCTATCGGCAGCATTTGACACTGTTGACCATCAACAACTCCTCACTATACTCCGCTCGGTCGGCCTCATGGACAACGGGCTCTCCTGGTTCTCCTTTTATCTCTCTGACCGCACTTTCAGTGTATCATTTGTGGGCTCTGTTTCTTCCCCTCTTCCCCTTGTCGTTGGGGTTCCTCAGGCCTCGGTCCTAGGCCCCCTGCTCTTCTCTCTCTACACAGCCCCCATTGGACAAACCATCACCAGATTTGACTTCCGGTACCATCTTTATGCTGATGACCCCCAATTATACACATCTTCCTGTGATATCACCCCTGCACTAATACAGAATACCAGTGACTGTCTCTCTGCTGTCTCAAATATCATGTCTTCACTCTATCTGAAACTGAATCTCTCAAAGACTGAACTACTGGTGTTTCCACCATCTAATAGATCTGTCCCTGATATCTCCATTGCAGTCTCTGGCCTTACTATAACTCTTAGGCAGCATGCCCGCTGCCTCAGGGTTATGTTTGACTCAGACCTTTCCTTCATCCCCCATATCCAATCACTCGCATGCTCATATCATCTCCACCTCAAAAACATCTCCAGAAACCGCCCTTTCCTTACCACAAATACACTAAAAACACTTATTGTTGCCCTGATTCACTCTCGCCTTGACTACTGTAACTCCTTACTAATCCGTCTTCCCCTTACTAAACTCTCCCCTCTACAATCTATTCTGAATGCAGCGGCCAGGCTCATCTATCAGTCTAGATGCTACAGCGATGCCTCTGGTCTGTTGTGCCGATCACTACATTGGCTGCCTATTCAATACAGAATACAATATAAACTTATCCCCCTCATCCACAAGGCTCTCCATAATGCTGCACCTCCCTACATTTCCTCCCTCATCTCTGTCTATCGTCCAACCCGTACTCTCCATTCACTCAATCACCTAAGACTAACATCCTCTATTATCAGAACCTCCCACGCTCGTATACAAGACTTCTCCCGAGTTGCACCACTTCTCTGGAATGTTCTAACCCTGTCCAATCAGATTAACGCCAAATTTCTACAGCTTCAAGTGCAAACTAAAGACATATCTTTTCAGACAGGCCTATCACAACTCCTAATGTAAACCCTTCCGTAGTTAGAATCCCTAAAACGTACCCTCTTCTGTTCACGCTCCGGCATTACTTCACAGGATATGAGGCCGTATCAGACTGTAACTTTAAATGTCCAGGCACCTTCTGCACATACAGGACACGACTGGTGTCGGCTCATACAGCTTTATATATGTGTAATGACAGTAACCTCTATTACACAATTGTCTGGCCATTGTATAAGCAATGCTACCTCCGATGCCGCCCCTATTACCTATTGTGTCACCTCCTCTACCTCATAGATTGTAAGCTCTTGCAAGCAGGGCCCTCAGTCCCATTGTGTGAATTGACTATTTCTTTGTAATGTGTCTTTCTTGTCTGTACTTGAACCCTACAAATTGTACAGTGCTGCGGAATATGTTGGCGCCATATAAAATTTATTATTATTATTATTATTATTATTATTATTATTATTATTTTGATGTGCAAAATTAGAACCCTTGCACAATAATTATGCCCCTGAACCCGCTGTCATCAAAATTGTTACAGCAGAAACGCCTAGGACAATATATTTGGAATCATGCTTAGGGGTAGATTGTCAATTAGATACTAATAGCGAATAAACATATCTGGTCACACGAGCTCCATTAGTTTAGCCTTCCACTATTACGCATTTGCAGCTGGCATTAGTTGCCTGATCATCCATTAGGGCTGGAGAAATTGATATTTTAATAGAACATTTAATAAAAGGAGATTTTTATACTTTTATCAGGCTAGGTATTGAATACTTGAGATTTTTTAGTTTGCAGTTATTAAACGTAAATTTTGCCCATTAATACGGAAAACATTCCGTAATCCAATTGGTGGAAGGGAATATACCATAAAACAATTTATCATTTGGTCAAGTGCACCTATAGTTTATGGAGCATCCTGCACTTGTCCAAAAATCTATGTAGGAAAAACTGTTCAACCATTCTGACGAAGAATTTCTAAACACATTTTTTATATTAACACGGATAAAGATACCCTATTAGTGATATATAGAAGAATAACGCTCAGAGGCGTAGCTAGCGGGGGGGCTGAGGGGGCGGCGGCCCCAGGCCCAATGACTTTGTGGGGCCCACTCAGCAAGTGCACATTAAAATTTCAACTGCATCGGCACAGGACACCGATGCAGTTGAAATACATGACAGAGCAGAAAGCAATTAGCTATAACTGTACATGTAGCAGTGAGGGGGTGCGCAGGACCTCCTCCTGTACACAGCCTGTGCACATCTACTATTTTCTTTCTAGTGGTACCATAGAATAGGGGGTCAAGGTTCCTGGAGGAAAGTAGAAGATGCGCACAGGCTGTGTGCACGAGGAGGTCCCGCCAAGAACCTTGACCGCTATTCTACGTTTCCAGTGGGAAGAAAATAGTAGATGCGCACAGGCTGTGTGCGACAGGAGGCCCCGCCCACCCATCACTGCTCTGTAAGTACATTAAAACTATATAGAGCAAGTGTATATGGAATGGTATGTGGGGGAGGGGGACTATAACCTGTGTGTGTGTAGGGGGGGTTACTCTTAGCTCACTATTACAGTAATAGTGACCCCCCACAGGTAACAGCATTACTTATGTGGGGGGACTATTACCTGTGGGGGGCACTATTACTGTAATAGTGCCCCCCATAAGTAACATCATTACTTATGTGGGGGAGGGAACTATTACCTTTGGGGGGGTGCTATTAGAGCACTATTATAGTAATAGTGCCCCCCACAGGTAACAGCATTACGTATGTGAGAAGGCTATTACCCTTGGATGGGGGTACTATTAGATGTGGGGTGGCCCTGCAACACCTAAAAACCTCCCCTACGGGCTGCGGAAAACTGGTCCTTGGTGAAAAAAAGTTTGGGGGTCACAGGCTTATAGTGGATTGTGGCTTAGGGTGGGTTCACACTTGCGCCGCAGTCCGTCCGCCGCGAATCCGACTGAAAATCTCGAGAAACTGTATAGGGACTGAATAGCAAAAGGTTAGCGACGCATTGCTTAAAAACCCATTCACTTGAATGGGTTTTTAAAGCAATGTGCCGGTGTGCGCTTACACCCTCTGCGCCGTGAATCCAGTTTTTTCACTGGAAACAAAGTCCTGCATGTCCGACTTTGTTTCCAGCGGAAAAATCTGGATTTGCGGCGCACACCCACGCATTGCTTTAAAAACCCTTTAAAAACCTTTCGCTATCCAGTCCCTATACAGTTTCCCGAGATTTTCAGTCGGATTCGCGGCAGACGGACTCCGGCACAAGTGTGAACCCACCCTTACACAGGTTCCCAAGCGACAATTAAGATGTCAGTGTCCTGGCCCAGGCTGGCGTAATGACATCACTACATAACACTGCCTGTGCTGGGACACAGACGTCCTGTGGTAACGGCATCTTGTAGGCTGCAGGATACAGCAAGGAGAGTCGGCGGTGGCAAGTCCAAGCAGGTGAATTGGAGGCAGGTGAGTATTATTGTTGGTTTTTTTTTTTTTTGTTTTTTTTTGGGAAGTTGGGAAGCCTTAAAGATATTAAGGGCCAATAACCATAAGGGGTCATTAGGGCAAGCAGGGGCATTATTAATATAAGGGGGCTATTGGGAGGCAGTATTTATGTAATGGTGTAAGAGGGTATTGGGCTATACTAATTTAAGGTGGGCATTTTTGATTTAAAGGGGTTGTCCAGGAATTACAGTAATTGGGCAGGAGGCCGGGGAAGGTGAAACATAAAAAAACCCGAGATATTCAACAGTCTCCGGCTCTCCGATGTTCTCCACCATAGTCAGGTCGAACGCCGCCCAGGAGCTTGTTCTGGCAGAAGTCCTCGCCACATGTGACTGCTGAGGCCAACTTGTGGCCTCAGTGGTCACAAAAAAGGACCCAGGAGGTCACCAGTGACGTATGCGAGTGACATCCCTGGTCCTTTCCTGTGACCGCTGAGGCCACGTGCAGCAAGGACTTCCACCAGAACAAGCCTTAGGGTGATGCCGGACCTGACAGCAATGGGGGACACCGAAGTGCCTGTGACAGGAGTGTATGTTTTTTTTTTTTTTTTTATTTCACCTTCCCCAGCCTCCTGCACCAGTTCTGCATTTCCTGGACAACCCCTTTAAGGGAATATACAGGAGAAATATTAATTAAGGGGCATTATTAGCTGAGGCTTTAGCAGGCATACAGAAGTATTATCAATTGGGGGCACAGGGGCATTATTGATTTAAGGGGAAATACAGGAATATTATTAATTAGGGGGCACAGGGGCATTATTAATTGAGGGGCACTATTAATTTAAAGGGTTGTATTATTATACATTTTAAAGCAAGCAGCAGGCGAGCGTTATAAGGTACTATCTCCCCTGTACCTGCACTGGGCTGTCTGTCACCTTTGCTTGTATACAGAGCGGCTGCAGAAAGATGTCACAACAGCGGAATCGCAGTGGCTCAACACTATGTATTGCTGTACTGTAGAGAGTGGTGATTGGCTGCAGCGGTCTCGTCAACTTGACATCAGTGCTGCAGCCGCTCCATATACAAATAGTGCAGTGAAGGTGATGACTGGCCCAGGGCAGGGACAGAGGGCGGGGGGGGGATGCAGGTAAGTGTCAGTGCATTTTTATTTACAACCCTGTCCTGCTGCCTGCATTAATATTTCTGATCCCAAACAATACCTTTAAGGGGGCACACATGAGGAATTAATTAAGGGGCACAAAGGGGCATTGTTAATTTAAGATACATATGGGGGTATCATATCTTTACAGGGGATTTTTATATCATGTATTTTATAATTGGAGATAACATCAGGATGATAACTTTGTATAGGCAAGGGAAATGTGTGTCACATGTCTGGAAAAGTGAGGAGCCAAAGATGTCTGTGCTGCAAACTTTACAGAGACAAGTTGTTAATGTAAGAAGTGTTTATGGCGGTCCAAATGGAAAAGACGAGAAATGTGAAAGATTACAGTCAGAGACGTCACCTGTAAGTAACAACATTGTCCTGTACTGTATTTACTGTATGCAGAGCCCTGTGTACAGCCAGTATCTGTGGTCACCATATAGTGATAACATCGGTATACCCAGGTAGGGGCACACTTGGATAACTTTGCCCCCCCCGTGCCGAACCCCTAGATACGCCTCTGATAACGCTCAATAGCAACATACAGCAATTATAATTCTGAGGCATTTCACAAATATGACTGAGCCCCAGAAAAGGAGACCTAAACCATAAATTAATAAGAGGAGGCTAAATAGATCCACCATCCAGACTGCCTAAACCGAAAAGGGCTGAATGAAGGATTTACAGGATTCATCTAATTCATTTTTTTTTGTCATATTTCAATGTAAATTGTAATGATGTTAATATTTCCACTAATATGAGCACCACGTACCAAATTATTATGCAAATTATTTTTTTCTCTCATTTTCCTAAATGCTCGATACAGTAAGTATAATGTTCACATCTTCAACCGTTAGAGTATACAGTGCTGGCCAAAAGTATTGGCACCCCTGCAATTCTGTCAGATAATACTCAATTTCTTCCAGAAAATGATTGCAATCACAAATGCTTTGGTAATAATATCTTCATTTAATTTGTCTTCAATGGAAAACCACAAAAAGAATTGTCAAAAAGCCAAATTGGATATAATTCCACACCAAGCATAAAAAAGGGGGTGGACAAAAGTATTGGCACCCTTTGAAAAATCATGTGATGCTTCTCTAATTTGTGTAATTAACAGCACCTGTTACTTACCTGTGGCACATAACAGGTGGTGGCAATAACTAAATCACACTTGCAGCCAGCTGAAATGGATTAAAGTTGACTCAACCTCTGCCCTGTGTCCTTGTGTGTACCACATTGAGCATGGAGAAAAGAAAGAAGACCAAAGAACTGTCTGAGGACTTGAGAAGCAAAATTGTGAGGAAGCATGAGCAGTCTCAAGGCTACAAGTCCATCTCCAAAGACCTGAATGTTCCTGTGTCTACCGTGTGCAGTATCATCAAGAAGTTTAAAGCCCATGGCACTGTGGCTAACCTCCCTAGATGTGGACGGAAAAGAAAAATTGACGAGAGATTTAAACGAAAGATTGTGCGGATGGTGGCTAAAGAACCTCGACTAACATCCAAACAAGTTCTAGCTGCCCTGCAGTCCGAGGGTACAACAGTGTCAACCCGTACTATCCGTCGGCGTCTGAATGAAAAGGGACTCTATGGTAGGATACCCAGGAAGATCCCACTTCTGACCCAGAGACATAAAAAAGCCAAAACTTACCTGAGAAAGCCAAAAACTTTTTGGAAGAATGTTCTCTGGTCAGATGAGACAAAAGTAGAGCTTTTTGGGAAAAGGCATCAACAAAGAGTTTATAGGAAAAAAAAAAGAGGCCTTCAAAGAAAAGAACACGGTCCCTACAGTCAGACATGGCAGAGGTTCCCTGATGTTTTGGGGTTGCTTTGCTGCCTCTGGCACTGGACTGCTTGACCGTGTGCATGGCATTATGAAGTCTGCAGCATAATGTAGGGCCCAGTGTGAGAAAGCTGGGTCTCCCTCAGAGGTCATGGGTCTTCCAGCAGGACAATGACCCAAAACACACTTCAAAAAGCACTAGAAAATGGTTTGCGAGAAAGCACTGGAGACTTGTAAAGTGGCAGCAATGAGTCCAGACCTGAATCCCATAGAACACCCAAGGAGAGATCTCACAATGGCAGTTTGGAGAAGGCACCCTTCACATCTCAGGGACCTGGAGAAATTCCAGCAGAGCATTGTAAGAAACTCATTGATGGTTACCGGAAGCGGTTGTTCGCAGTTATTTTGTCTAAAGGTTGTGCTACCAAGTATTAGGCTGAGGGTGCCAATACTTTTGTCCGGCCCATTTTTGGAGTTTTGTGTAAAATGATCAATGATTTGACTTTTTTTTTCATTCTCTTTTGAGTTTTTTCATTGCAAGCAAAATAAATGAAGATATTATTACCAAAGCATTTGTGATTGCAATCATTTTCTGGAAGAAATTGAGTATTATCTGAATTGCAGGGGTGCCAATACTTTTGGCCAGCACTGTAAAACACATTTTATTGGACAAACCTCTCAATGATAACTTTTTTTTTCACTAATTAAAAAATCACAATCCCCTGTTCCGAATTATTCTGCACAACAGAGTTTGCTATGGAAGGCAAGGTTCTTCTTTCTATAGCCATCCATCAACCATCCATGACGCATCAGTAAACTGCAACCATTTCTGCTTGTGAGGTAGACAAACAGTAGGTTTATGCACAACTACAAGCATCAGGAGGATCTTACACCCTACATCTCTGAGGTTCATGGGACTCCAGAGGCACCAGCAGCTTCAAATCCCTGTTTGCTGCTTTGTAATGGTGCTTTAGCAGCTGCCCTCATAGTCCGATGAATTTGTCTGACATAAACCTTCCTCATTATGCCTTTATCTGCATGAACCTGTCTGTGTTCTGACTCAGCCACAAATCTCTTCACAGTATGATAACCATGCTTAAATTTTTATAAATTATCTCATGTTTTCATATCTTGTTCATGGCATTGCACTTTTTGATACTTTTCAGCAGCAGGGAGATCCTTTTTCTTCCCCTTATTGCTTCAAACCTATGACCTGCTTATTTATGTGGAACGTCCTTCTTAACCCTCCAACAGTTTTGGACAAGCAGGACTTCGGGCTTGAGCTAAGTGCATTACTGTTCACCCTGAATACAACACGTTCAGAAACTGTAACTTTGCACAGCTCTAACTCCGGAGCCGCGGGTTTTAAAGAAAAACCAAAATCATGTCTGTAGCCCCCATTGATATAGAGATATATCACTGGTTAAAGTGAAGCTGCATAAACTCGCCCTTTCGGTTTAACCAGTGTAGAAGAAAACACGAGCAGCCGACAGTGATGGGAGAGGAGAAAATGATTTATTATTCTGTCCCTGTCACTTCAGATGACCCCAGGGGAGGGGGTGCCATGGACTTTTGTTCATGATATTGCCACCCATTATCTGTCAGAAGCATACTTGATATGTATTCTCTTATATTCTACAGTTTATGCTGAGTCGTAAAAGTAAAAATAGACTTTTTGTTAATTACAAAAACAACAACACACAATTGATATCAGCACATCTGTAACAACCCCTAAAATAAAATATGTATGCTATTTATTCTACACGATAAACACCAAGAACATTAAAATTCAGATTTGATATTCTCTTATCATCTCATCTCTCAAAAACAAAAAGTAATAAAAACTGTACAAAAATCTAATGTACTCAGAAAATGCAAAGTCTTGTAAAGCTACACTGAAATAAAATGTAAAAACTGATAAAAGTGGGAATGAAGAGAAGGATAAAATGTTACTGGTTTAAGGCTAAATGTGTTAGATCGCTAAAGGGTTAAAGTGCACATAAGGCAGCGGAGTTATGTGCCAGGAATTTTAATTCAGACAGAAATTCAAAATCTGCAATAAAAAAGTGACAATTTTGGGAGAATTTTTTTCAATTTAACCTGGCAAACTAATTATCACAGTTGTTTGAGATTGACTTTCGTGATCCAAAGAGCCCGAGACACAAAAACAGCCATGAGTTTAATAGAAAAACAGAAAATTACATCTTTATGACACTTAATTTCAATTTCCATAATATTTTTAAAAGCCATCTGGGTTAATAGATATTGTTGATACATTATTTCTTATGTACTGTACATGGCTATGTTTCCCCCTTCTGTCTTTGGGATTTGATATCTATCTATATATATATATCTATCTATATATATATATCTATCTATATATATATATATATATATATATATGATCAGTTGGGCACATAGCATGCAGATGGGAATCCACTGCTCAGGCACCCTGGACGGTTTTCGGGACTTAGTTTCCAAAGAGGCCGCAATGGTGCCCATGTGTGCAATCGCTTGCCTTTGGAATCACTGAGGTCCTTTAGACTATGGATGGTTTTGCTATATAGATGCTGGGAGAGAAGTATATATGGCACATGCGCATGTATAACCTTGCGCGATCGCATGGTGTTCCCACACATGATCCCTTTTGGCACTATATCAAGTGGTGAGTGCACCAATAAGAAATCCCGTTACATTTTTTAATAGTCTTAGAGGCAAAGAGGCCTCTCTATGGTATATAACATAAAAGGGTGGGCGCACAGTGGTGACATCACAGTAACGGCCATACAAACTTATAAAATCCTGTGTTTGGTGGAAAGTGTGTTAGTAGGCTCCAGTAATCCCTGAGGATGCCTTGCATAGGTGAAACATATTGGGGATGTCTATTTAGGCAGGTCTTTGGTGTATCTTTATATGGCTATGTACTGCAGACATGCCATAAAAAACTTGGAAGAGAATTGGCAGTAAATTTGTGTCTGTATGAGACATATTAGAGACTTGTAGAATCGCTCCAGAACCTTCCCATTGTATTTATTTTTAGTGGGGTACAACAAATGTTATGTTTTACTGCATCTATTAGTGTAAGAGAATAGAACTGATATAGGTGAAGTGGAAACAGGATTTATTGACCCCCTAAGAGGAATTCCTCTTCATTTTCCACCACTGTTTTCAAGCCACAGTCTACCCGTGACGGGATGTCAAGGGCATCAGCATTCAGTTGTGGCTTTCCACTGTTGAATAGGACCACATGAATGATATCTGCTACAAGATTGTCAGGATGCTTAATTTTTCAACATACAAAATAAAGTGATAGCACTAGGTTTTTTTTTTCTGCAAAAAGTATTTATTAACAATTTGTTGGAAGGTGCAACGTTAACATTTCGGGAACTCGTCCCTTCATCATGCTGAAAGAGTGACAAAAAATAAATAATAACTAAAGTGGGGAGGGGGAAAATATAATATCAATAATTACAATATGCAAGCACCATATATAATAGTATACAAAACAGTATTACAAAGAATCACACATAATATATAATAATACTCCGCACCTGCATTAAAAATACAATGTCAAATAAGGTGACCAACATACATATGTAGACCCCGTTGGTTAAGTCTCACAGTAATACAAGTATATATAGACCAGCAACAGAGAGGAGTATATATAGCCTACAAGGGGAAAAAATAAGTATACATATCGCATAACACAGGTCTGAACCGACATTGAAGAGCTTATTACAATATACTGTGAGACTTAACCAACGGGCTCTCCATATGTCATATCTGACATTGTATTATTATGTATTATGTGTGATTCTTTGTAACACTGTTTTGTATACTATTATATATGGTGCTTGTATATTGTAATTAATCCCCCCATCCCTCTTTATCTATTATTTATTTTTTGTCACACTATCATCCTGATGAAGGGACGAGTTCCCAAAACGTTAACGTTGCACCTTACAACGAATTGTTAATAGATATTTTTTGCAGAAAAAAAAAGGAGTACCGTCACATGATTTTGTATATTGTGTCACTTTGGGAGTTGGTCAGGTTGCCTGTGAAAAAGCACCCAGACTATTTTTGAGTTAAAAATGAGTGCCATCCTGTACCCCATTTCTGCTTATTTTTTCAATGTCCTGCTGGGATCTCTGCCTCCAATTGAAAACAATGGGAGGCAGAATCTGGGTGGAATCTGCCGCGGATTAAGGGACAGAATTTTTCCCCAAATCCGTGTTAAATTCCTCTGTGTGAACTTACCCTTATGGGATTTTGGAGATAAATAAAATAAAGACAAGAACACAAAAAAGACTGGAAGGGGCATTACATAATCACATGTATAATGGAAAGCTTCTTACCTCCTGTGTGTGTCTCCATGTTATAGATGGGGTATTTATGTGAAGCTTCTGGCCAGTGACAGCCCACGGGGTAAAATTTCCTATTTCAATCCCATGTGTGGCCTTATCTGAAAATATCCAGTTTATTATCTTATATGGATGTACGGCTTCACCCTGTTCATTAAAGTAATATGAAGGTTTCATTGTCTCCAGTGGATTCTCCATCCTCTGTAGGTGGCGCTGTAACTTCCGTGTGTATTGTATAAGTTCCGTTATTGGGTTTTCTTGATATTTGTCTCTTATAAACAAGAACATTTCATGTAGAGCTTTTGTGAGAACTTCTACTGCATTATACAATCTTGGAGTGACCCCTGATGAGAGTAAATTCCTCAGACTTGTTATTCTATAGAAATCAAAGAAGGGATCTTTATCAACATTTTGAGATATTGCCTCTAATATTTCAGATTTCTGTTCATAAGGATATTTATAAGATGTCTTAGATTTTGTCATTAAATCTTCCACTGCTGATAAAGATTGTGAAGAAATCTCCACGGCTAGACTTAGATTTATCTGATTGTACCAACTCTGCATATGAATAGAATTAGAGATCCAGGATGCAGATGGGATGAGAGTTCTATTCACAAATGTAGGCTTATGGAAAAATAAAAAATCAGCTCCATTTGTAGTTAAGGTCCCGCACAATATAATGACACTGACTTGTGGATTGTTTATTACGTGTAATATTTTCTCATTATATTGTTTATTCTCCTCTGTAAGTTTTATGGTGAAGGCCACACAGATCCCGCACTCTCTCATGTACTTTGTCAGTATCTGCAGTTCATTCTCTCCGGTATCATCATCTGATACTAAAATCCCAACCCAGGTCCAGCCAAAGTGCTCCAACAGTTCAGTGATCACCATATTGTGGATGTGACTATTTTGGACTGTCCGGAAAACATGTGGATAGAGGAGTCTATCAGATAATGAGGGGTCGGTGGCTCCATAGCTGATCTGTACAACACAGAAGAGACAACAGTCTAGGACTAGTGGAGCACAGTTTATAATATTATTGGAGAGGAGTAGTCTGGAGCACAGTTTATAGAATTACAGTGGGGAAAAAAATTATGTAGTCAGCCACCAATTGTGCAAGTTCTCCCACTTAAAAAGATGAGGCCGGCCTGTAATTGTCATCATAGGTAGACCTCAACTATGGGAGACAAAATGAGAAAACAAATCCAGAAAATCACATTGTCTGATTTTTAAAGAATTTATTTGCAATTTATGGTGGAAAATACGTATTTGGTCATTAACAAAAGTTCATCTAAATACTTTGTTCTATCTCCTTTGTTGGCAATGACAGAGGTCAAACGTTTTCTGTAAGTCTTCACAAGGTTGGCACACACTGCTGCTGGTATGTTGGCCCATTCCTCCATGCAGATCTCCTCTAGAGCAGGGATGTTTTGGGGCTGTTGCTGGGCAACACGGACTTTCAACTCCCTCTAAAGGTTTTCTATGGGGTTGAGATCTGGAGACTGGCTAGGCCACTCCAGGACCTTGAAATGCTTCTTACGAAGCCACTCCTTCATTGCCCTGGCGGTGTGCTTGGGATCATTGTCATGCTGAAAGACCCTGCCATGCTTCATCTTCAATGCCCTTGCTGATGGAAGGAGGTTTGCACTCAAAATCTCACGATACATGGCCCCATTCATTCTTTCATGTACACGGATCAGTCATCCTGGTCCGTTTGCAGAGAAACAGCCCCAAAGCATGATGTTGTCACCCCCATGCTTCACAGTAGGTATGGTGTTCTTTGGATACAACTCAGCATTCACTCTCCTCCAAACACGACCAGTTGTGTTTCTACCAAACAGTTCTACTTTGGTTTTATCTGACCATATGACATTCTCCCAATACTCTTCTGGAACATCCAAATGCTCTCTAGCAAACTTCAGACGGGCCCGGATATGTACTGGCTTAAGCAGGGGGACACGTCTGGCACTGCAGGATCTGAGTCCCTGGCGGTGTAGTGTGTTACTGACGGTAGCCTTTGTTACGTTAGTCCCAGCTTTCTGCAGGTCAGTCACTAGGTCCCCCCGTGTGGTTCTGGGATTTTTGCTCACCATTCTTGTGATCATTTTGACCCCACGCGGTGAGATCTTGCGTGGAGCCCCTGATGGAGGGAGATTATCAGTGGTCTTGTATGTCTTCCATTTTCTAATTATTGCTCCCACAGTTGATTTCTTCACACCAAGCTGCTTGCCTATTGCAGATTCAGTCTTCCCAGCCTGGTGCAGGTCTACAATTTTGTTTCTGGTGTCCTTCCACAGCTCTTTGGTCTTCACCACAGTGGAGTTTGGAGTGTGACTGTTTGAGGTTGTGGACAGGTGTCTTTTATACTGATAACAATGTCAAACAGGAGCCATTACTACAGGTGATAAGTGGAGGACAGAGGAGCCTCTTAAAGAAGAAGTTACACGTCTGTGAGAGCCAGAAATCTTGCTTGTTTGTAGGTGACCAAATACTTATTTTCCACCATAATTTGCAAATAAATTCTTTAAAAATCAGACAATGTGATTTTCTGGATTTGTTTTCTCATTTTGTCTCTCATAGTTGAGGTCTACCTATGATGACAATTACATTCCAGCCTCATCTTTTTAAGTGGGAGAACTTGCACAATTGGTGGCTGACTAAATACTTTTTTCCCCACTGTATAGCAGAGGACTAGTCTGAAGCATAATTTATACAATTATAGGAGAGGACTAGTCTAGAGCATAGTTTATAGAATTATAGGAGAGGACTAGTCTAGAGCATAGTTTATAGAATTATAGCAGAGGATTAGTCTGGGGCATAGTTTATAAAATTATAGGACAGGAGGACTAGTCTGGAGCACAGTTTATAGAATTATAGGAGAGGACTAGTCTGGAGTACAGTTTAGCTAGATTTAATAAATTTTAAACATACAGAGAGGCAGAGTTGTGGTATAAGGTCTGCACTGTACTGTGGCAGCAGTGTTTACTGTGTTACACATACAATGGCCAGATCACCCTTTCAGTGCCAAAATAAATTTTTTTCAGTAGTTTTTTTTATATACAGTTTCAGATCTGCCATTAGTGTTGCTGTGCTGTGATCTGTGACTGTCCACAGAGTTCTTACATAGTTTTGAGTGACAAATTCAGTCCTTTCACTGCAAAATCTAATTTTGTTAAAGGGTAACTGAGTTTTCATGAACAGCTGAAATATCTTCAGGGTATTGCTGGGCTGTTCTATGACTGTATAAGTCTTCGTAAATGATGTTCTATCAGTTTTTCTGCTGCTATGCTATGCTGCTATCAGATTACAGTATGTCTGAACAGTTTACATTTCTGTCTGAGGCTGTGGCTGTCTACAATAAGGAGCAGTCTGTTCCCTCCCCCATCCATTGCTAATAATGGTCTGTCAATCTGCCAGGAGTAACTATACAATTGGAGACAAATAGCTAAAAGAAGCTCAAATGACCATAATAAAGGAGATCCAGGAACACTGGACTGAAGATACAGGGCAAATACAGCACAAATACATGCAATCAAGCAGATAAAAGAAATCTATGAGCACAGTCAGTAAAGTTGCTTGCTGTGAGTAATATCCCATACAAGCAGCCAGAAGTAGATACAAGAAGACTTTTCTTACATTGTAAACTGTGAGATTTCTAGAACCCTCAGTCTTTTGCACACAGCAACAGTTTTCAGACATGTCTGTGCAGGCTGTGAGCAGAGTAAACCCATCACTGTGTGAAGAAAGAAAAGGACCACCCCCTATACTCACTGAGATAAGCAAGATGTAATGGAATGTATCTAGGGACAGACTCCCTTATTAACAAAAGAGTGAACAGAAAATTAGCTAGAAGAGAGACACCTAGTGGCAGAATCTTTACATAGGTTTTTCAGGCAGGAAGCAGACACATTTTTAATTACATGAATCACATGATCTATGAAGTGAGACTCGGTTTTCTAAAATGCTAATGTTAACACTTTAGGATTTTTTTTCCTAAATAGTGTTAGCAGTACAAAAATCTAAGCTGACTCATGCAGTGTGTTCTAGCCTAATACTTGCTGGCCAGGTCACCCTTTCAGTGCTAAATCTCTCTCTCTCTTTTATATATATATATATATATATATATATATATATATATATATTTTATTGACTGCAACCACTGACACATGGATCAGCAATTTTGGGTGGGCATTGGGAACTGGGTCAATGTTTAGAGTGTCAGTGGTTACTGTCAAGAAATGCAGCAAGGACAGGTGCTCTTATTGAAACCACCTTTTGAGTGCAGACCCAGTTCCAATACTAGGTGGGACCCATCTGCCTCCCTTTAATTCGCCAACTTCCCCAGGACAAGGCCTTGCATCCACTTCCCTCTTTCATATCATGGCTGTAAGATGAAGAGCACATGGCATGGCACATACTGGAGCATCAATTTGAACAGCAGAAGGTGGTGAATGATTTCTGCATGCAGCAAAACTTAGGGACAATGTGATATTGTGAACAGACATTTGGAATGCGGTTTCCACCATTGGAGGCTCATGAGATAAGTGTGTCGCCTTTTGTTGGAGCGTCTGAGCAGCATGTGATGATTCCACTTAAATATGGCTATAACTCAAAGATGTATTTTGATCTCTGGGTATCGTATCTCCCTCTTACTTCCATTTACTCATAATGTGCGCAGCTCTAATCCTAGATGTATGTTGTCAGTAGTGGCAACCATGGAACAATAGGGCTTTGTATCCATCCCAGAATGGCTCCATTGAATTCCTACATAGCCCTGGGTGATCAAATACACATGCATTGTTCAGCCTGGGCTGTTGATCAGACATGGTTGATAACATATAGAAGGCATTGTGTCATTCCACTTAATCCTATCTCCTTACAAAGAATCTGGACTTGAGTGCGTGAGTCAACCAGACTTGCCGTTGCCGGTGACCTCATTCTGGGTGGTGTAATCAAGGGTATAAAAGATGAGGTAAGAGGTCAGTGAGGGGGAGACTGTGCTGGGACTACTAGAGAATACTATGATGAGACTACTAAGAGACTACTGGGATATACTGTGATGAGCATGCAGACTGGACTATGTTGATGCTGCTGCTGGAAGCCTCCACTGGTTATCTCCACATGCTATGTGTGAGTGTTGGACTATAGAGCCACATCAAGGATATGTGTGGTAAAGTAATAATTTCACCTTTATTCCCTTTTTATTTTATGCGCTGTATATTGTAACTAGTAACTGTTAATGCTTGCATATATCTGCATATCTGTTCTAAACTGTATGTGTTAGATGTTAATACCGACCCATTTAGGGGTTAATAAATATACAAAATTTAGAAAGCTTGTCTTGTATTTATCTTGTGAACCCAGCACTCACTGGCGGTGAGTGTGGTTTTTTAGGTAAGAAGTCTCAGGTGTGGGCCAAAGCGATGTTGGCGCACTGAGAATCTTTCACATTGGTGGCAGCAGTGGGATCTTAGGATAAACAGCGTGTGTTGGTGACCTTTATCACTCAGACGCTGGGGATTGTGGTAATCCTATGAGACAAGCTCGGTATTAAAGCAAGCATTAAGATACAGTGAAAGTTTGATACAGTGCTGTTCCCCTCCCTTACTCTTTGTATTTTATCCTATCTTTTATTTGGCAAATACCAGTGGATGGCTAGTGGGCTCAGAAGCAGATCTCCAGAACTGCAGAACCAGGCTTTTGGAGATCCTGAGCGTATGGCTGAAATGGAGCCACAGCCATGCAGAGAATCGAGCAGAGTCCTGATTTTGGGGCTCTGCCAGGAAGTGTGGCAAGCAGCCCGGTCCCCAGGAGGGACCAGTAGCCCCAGCCTTGTGGGGGGAATGGCTTCATACTGGCAAATGGCCCTGCAGCAAGTAGGCACCAGTGACCCTAACATATACCTGCAGGTGATGTGCCGCTTTCAGGAAGCTGCAGAACACGAACGGCAGGCCGCAGAACGGCAGGCTGATCGTGAGGCAGCAGAATGGCAGGCTGAGCGGCAGTATCAGCTTGAGCTCAAAAGGATGGAGTTCTCCCAGCAGGCACCGTCTGTCACTGCACGCACTCCAGAAGCTCAAGTACCAAGGCTCATATTCCGAGGACTTTCCAATCCTTGAAACAAACGGGGATTTGGAGTCGTTCTTGCGGGCCTTTGAGAAAGTGTGTAAGCAGTATCATCTACCACAGATGGATTGGGTCCATTACCTGGCTCCCCGGTTGAGGGGAAAAGCCCTGGACACTTACGCCAATTTGCCAGTTGACCAGGACTATGAGTCCGTTAAAGCAGCGCTGATCCGGAGATACCAACTCACGTCGGAGCTGTACCGTCGAAGGTTCCGAGGCCTGCAGAAAAAGCCTTCAGAGAGCCATGAGGATACAGCGGCCCAGCTGCGCGTGTGGTTCCGGGAGTGGACGGAGGGCAAGTCCGTCACCTCGCAAGAAAGCCTTGCAGACCTCATGCTTCTAGAGCAGTTCTTGACCATTTGTACCGAGGAAGTGCTAAAATACCTCCTGGACCGAGAGCCCAAGGACCTTGAAACAGCCGCAGCAATGGCGCATCGTTATGTTGCCATCCAGTTGCCTTGGACACCTGCCAGCAACGGTTGGAGGAGGGGTAAGACATACTCTGTCCCGGGTGGTTCCTATACGTCCCCTGCCCCTCGAGCTCTGAGCTCCCCGGCGACCTCTCTCATACCCCAGGGAGAGATCAGGCTGTGCCACGCCTGTAATCAAACGGGACATTTACAACGAGACTGCCCCAACCGCCCTAGGAACCCCCCTGCTCCCCAAATTACAGCGGCCGGCCCATCTGTGTATCTGGTTGCGAGGGAGGGGCCCCAGCTTAATGCTAACCGTCAACAGGTCACTGTGGGGGACAAAGTGGTGATGGGATTCCGGGACACTGGGGCAGATGTTACGCTGGTACAACCAGATTTGGTCCCCCCAGACAGTATTATTCCCGGAAAAACTCTGACCCTACGGGGTATTGGATTGGAGCGTTTTACTGTACCCATGGCTTGTGTTCATTTAGACTGGGGTGCAGGGAAAGGAATGCGGGATGTGGGAGTGATGTCTGAGTTGCCTGCCAATGTACTGTTGGGGACAGATTTGGGGCCTATGATGTGCCAATATGAGGTGGGGGCCACCCCAGCTCCCTGTGATCAGCTGTCTGTCCATGCTGATATGTCTGACATTGTACCTGTGGGATTACCTGCAGAGGGGGCTGGTAACCCTCCCTCTGAAATGTCTCCTCATACAGTCTGTGAAAATGATAATTTAATTGTACCTGTGGGACTACCTGTAGAGGGGGCTGATAACCCTCCCTCTGAAATGTCTCCTCATACATTCTGTGAAAATGCTAATTTAATTGTACCTGTGGGAATACCTGCAGAGGGGGCTGGTAACCCTCCCTCTGAAATGTCTCCTCATACATTCTGTGAAAATGCTACTGTAACTGTACCTGTGAATGTTGTAGATGAACTTGCCATGTCCAAAGGGAAGGCTAAACCCCTTACTGAGTTCTTTCCTCCAGGCTGTGATAATGCTAATTCTACTGTCTCTTGGATTAATGTAGGTGTAAAGGAGCTGAGTGAGGACTGGGCTGTAGACCCGCCCACATCGGCGGGGGCCTCACCCCCCCCAGTCTGTGTCTCTATGTCTGCCAGTCCTCCCTCCAGCTCAGTGTGATAGAACCAATGCTGTTAATGCTATTGCAAATGTCTGCCATGAAACTGTGGATGTTGTACCAGGTGGTTCGGTATCTCTCTGGGCTCTCCGTGACGGTCCGGATGTAGGACGGACTGCTGGTATTGTGGTGGTTACCCGCAGTCAAAGTGCCAAAGGGGTGGAAAGCCTTCCAGCCTCTGCACCGGTCCCTCCGTTACTCGGACGCATTACTGAGACCGCCTTGAGAAATTCCCCCACCCTAGAGCCGGAAGGATCTGGCAGCTATGTAACATGCACCTCTCTTTTGTCTCACTCCAGCCAAGAGTTCAGAGATGCTGTCCAAGCTGACCCTAGTCTGGACATATTGAAGGCGCGTGCCGCTCAACCACCCTCGGAGTCTGACAAGGCCCGAGTCTGCTGGGATCCCGGGGGAAGGTGAGGGAGCCTTGGGGCCAGAGCCTCAGAAGCTGGAGGCGGAGGTGCTCTCAGAAGAGGGGCACAGGCCCCTATTTCCTACAAGCCCCATCTAAAAGGGGGAGGTGTGATGATTTCACTTAAATATGGCTATAACTCAAAGATGTATTTTGATCTCTGGGTATCGTATCTCCCTCTTACTTCCATTTACTCATAATGTGCGCAGCTCTAATCCTAGATGTATGTTGTCAGTAGTGGCAACCATGGAACAATAGGGCTTTGTATCCATCCCAGAATGGCTCCATTGAATTCCTACATAGCCCTGGGTGATCAAATACACATGCATTGTTCAGCCTGGGCTGTTGATCAGACATGGTTGATAACATATAGAAGGCATTGTGTCATTCCACTTAATCCTATCTCCTTACAAAGAATCTGGACTTGAGTGCGTGAGTCAACCAGACTTGCCGTTGCCGGTGACCTCATTCTGGGTGGTGTAATCAAGGGTATAAAAGATGAGGTAAGAGGTCAGTGAGGGGGAGACTGTGCTGGGACTACTAGAGAATACTATGATGAGACTACTAAGAGACTACTGGGATATACTGTGATGAGCATGCAGACTGGACTGTGTTGATGCTGCTGCTGGAAGCCTCCACTGGTTATCTCCACATGCTATGTGTGAGTGTTGGACTATAGAGCCACATCAAGGATATGTGTGGTAAAGTAATAATTTCACCTTTATTCCCTTTTTATTTTATGCGCTGTATATTGTAACTAGTAACTGTTAATGCTTGCATATATCTGCATATCTGTTCTAAACTGTATGTGTTAGATGTTAATACCGACCCATTTAGGGGTTAATAAATATACAAAATTTAGAAAGCTTGTCTTGTATTTATCTTGTGAACCCAGCACTCACTGGCGGTGAGTGTGGTTTTTTAGGTAAGAAGTCTCAGGTGTGGGCCAAAGCGGTGTTGGCACACTGAGAATCTTTCACATTGGTGGCAGCAGTGGGATCTTAGGATAAACAGCGTGTGTTGGTGACCTTTATCACTCAGACGCTGGGGATTGTGGTAATCCTATGAGACAAGCTCGGTATTAAAGCAAGCATTAAGATACAGTGAAAGTTTGATACAGTGCTGTTCCCCTCCCTTACTCTTTGTATTTTATCCTATCTTTTATTTGGCAAATACCAGTGGATGGCTAGTGGGCTCAGAAGCAGATCTCCAGAACTGCAGAACCAGGCTTTTGGAGATCCTGAGCGTATGGCTGAAATGGAGCCACAGCCATGCAGAGAATCGAGCAGAGTCCTGATTTTGGGGCTCTGCCAGGAAGTGTGGCAAGCAGCCCGGTCCCCAGGAGGGACCAGTAGCCCCAGCCTTGTGGGGGGAATGGCTTCATACTGGCAAATGGCCCTGCAGCAAGTAGGCACCAGTGACCCTAACATATACCTGCAGGTGATGTGCCGCTTTCAGGAAGCTGCAGAACACGAACGGCAGGCCGCAGAACGGCAGGCTGATCGTGAGGCAGCAGAATGGCAGGCTGAGCGGCAGTATCAGCTTGAGCTCAAAAGGATGGAGTTCTCCCAGCAGGCACCGTCTGTCACTGCACGCACTCCAGAAGCTCAAGTACCAAGGCTCATATTCCGAGGACTTTCCAATCCTTGAAACAAACGGGGATTTGGAGTCGTTCTTGCGGGCCTTTGAGAAAGTGTGTAAGCAGTATCATCTACCACAGATGGATTGGGTCCATTACCTGGCTCCCCGGTTGAGGGGAAAAGCCCTGGACACTTACGCCAATTTGCCAGTTGACCAGGACTATGAGTCCGTTAAAGCAGCGCTGATCCGGAGATACCAACTCACGTCGGAGCTGTACCGTCGAAGGTTCCGAGGCCTGCAGAAAAAGCCTTCAGAGAGCCATGAGGATACAGCGGCCCAGCTGCGCGTGTGGTTCTGGGAGTGGACGGAGGGCAAGTCCGTCACCTCGCAAGAAAGCCTTGCAGACCTCATGCTTCTAGAGCAGTTCTTGACCATTTGTACCGAGGAAGTGCTAAAATACCTCCTGGACCGAGAGCCCAAGGACCTTGAAACAGCCGCAGCAATGGCGCATCGTTATGTTGCCATCCAGTTGCCTTGGACACCTGCCAGCAACGGTTGGAGGAGGGGTAAGACATACTCTGTCCCGGGTGGTTCCTATACGTCCCCTGCCCCTCGAGCTCTGAGCTCCCCGGCGACCTCTCTCATACCCCAGGGAGAGATCAGGCTGTGCCACGCCTGTAATCAAACGGGACATTTACAACGAGACTGCCCCAACCGCCCTAGGAACCCCCCTGCTCCCCAAATTACAGCGGCCGGCCCATCTGTGTATCTGGTTGCGAGGGAGGGGCCCCAGCTTAATGCTAACCGTCAACAGGTCACTGTGGGGGACAAAGTGGTGATGGGATTCCGGGACACTGGGGCAGATGTTACGCTGGTACAACCAGATTTGGTCCCCCCAGACAGTATTATTCCCGGAAAAACTCTGACCCTACGGGGTATTGGATTGGAGCGTTTTACTGTACCCATGGCTTGTGTTCATTTAGACTGGGGTGCAGGGAAAGGAATGCGGGATGTGGGAGTGATGTCTGAGTTGCCTGCCAATGTACTGTTGGGGACAGATTTGGGGCCTATGATGTGCCAATATGAGGTGGGGGCCACCCCAGCTCCCTGTGATCAGCTGTCTGTCCATGCTGATATGTCTGACATTGTACCTGTGGGATTACCTGCAGAGGGGGCTGGTAACCCTCCCTCTGAAATGTCTCCTCATACAGTCTGTGAAAATGATAATTTAATTGTACCTGTGGGACTACCTGTAGAGGGGGCTGATAACCCTCCCTCTGAAATGTCTCCTCATACATTCTGTGAAAATGCTAATTTAATTGTACCTGTGGGAATACCTGCAGAGGGGGCTGGTAACCCTCCCTCTGAAATGTCTCCTCATACATTCTGTGAAAATGCTACTGTAACTGTACCTGTGAATGTTGTAGATGAACTTGCCATGTCCAAAGGGAAGGCTAAACCCCTTACTGAGTTCTTTCCTCCAGGCTGTGATAATGCTAATTCTACTGTCTCTTGGATTAATGTAGGTGTAAAGGAGCTGAGTGAGGACTGGGCTGTAGACCCGCCCACATCGGCGGGGGCCTCCACCCCCCCCAGTCTGTGTCTCTATGTCTGCCAGTCCTCCCTCCAGCTCAGTGTGATAGAACCAATGCTGTTAATGCTATTGCAAATGTCTGCCATGAAACTGTGGATGTTGTACCAGGTGGTTCGGTATCTCTCTGGGCTCTCCGTGACGGTCCGGATGTAGGACGGACTGCTGGTATTGTGGTGGTTACCCGCAGTCAAAGTGCCAAAGGGGTGGAAAGCCTTCCAGCCTCTGCACCGGTCCCTCCGTTACTCGGACGCATTACTGAGACCGCCTTGAGAAATTCCCCCACCCTAGAGCCGGAAGGATCTGGCAGCTATGTAACATGCACCTCTCTTTTGTCTCACTCCAGCCAAGAGTTCAGAGATGCTGTCCAAGCTGACCCTAGTCTGGACATATTGAAGGCGCGTGCCGCTCAACCACCCTCGGAGTCTGACAAGGCCCGAGTCTGCTGGGATCCCGGGGGAAGGTGAGGGAGCCTTGGGGCCAGAGCCTCAGAAGCTGGAGGCGGAGGTGCTCTCAGAAGAGGGGCACAGGCCCCTATTTCCTACAAGCCCCATCTAAAAGGGGGAGGTGTGATGATTTCACTTAAATATGGCTATAACTCAAAGATGTATTTTGATCTCTGGGTATCGTATCTCCCTCTTACTTCCATTTACTCATAATGTGCGCAGCTCTAATCCTAGATGTATGTTGTCAGTAGTGGCAACCATGGAACAATAGGGCTTTGTATCCATCCCAGAATGGCTCCATTGAATTCCTACATAGCCCTGGGTGATCAAATACACATGCATTGTTCAGCCTGGGCTGTTGATCAGACATGGTTGATAACATATAGAAGGCATTGTGTCATTCCACTTAATCCTATCTCCTTACAAAGAATCTGGACTTGAGTGCGTGAGTCAACCAGACTTGCCGTTGCCGGTGACCTCATTCTGGGTGGTGTAATCAAGGGTATAAAAGATGAGGTAAGAGGTCAGTGAGGGGGAGACTGTGCTGGGACTACTAGAGAATACTATGATGAGACTACTAAGAGACTACTGGGATATACTGTGATGAGCATGCAGACTGGACTGTGTTGATGCTGCTGCTGGAAGCCTCCACTGGTTATCTCCACATGCTATGTGTGAGTGTTGGACTATAGAGCCACATCAAGGATATGTGTGGTAAAGTAATAATTTCACCTTTATTCCCTTTTTATTTTATGCGCTGTATATTGTAACTAGTAACTGTTAATGCTTGCATATATCTGCATATCTGTTCTAAACTGTATGTGTTAGATGTTAATACCGACCCATTTAGGGGTTAATAAATATACAAAATTTAGAAAGCTTGTCTTGTATTTATCTTGTGAACCCAGCACTCACTGGCGGTGAGTGTGGTTTTTTAGGTAAGAAGTCTCAGGTGTGGGCCAAAGCGGTGTTGGCACACTGAGAATCTTTCACATTGGTGGCAGCAGTGGGATCTTAGGATAAACAGCGTGTGTTGGTGACCTTTATCACTCAGACGCTGGGGATTGTGGTAATCCTATGAGACAAGCTCGGTATTAAAGCAAGCATTAAGATACAGTGAAAGTTTGATACAGTGCTGTTCCCCTCCCTTACTCTTTGTATTTTATCCTATCTTTTATTTGGCAAATACCAGTGGATGGCTAGTGGGCTCAGAAGCAGATCTCCAGAACTGCAGAACCAGGCTTTTGGAGATCCTGAGCGTATGGCTGAAATGGAGCCACAGCCATGCAGAGAATCGAGCAGAGTCCTGATTTTGGGGCTCTGCCAGGAAGTGTGGCAAGCAGCCCGGTCCCCAGGAGGGACCAGTAGCCCCAGCCTTGTGGGGGGAATGGCTTCATACTGGCAAATGGCCCTGCAGCAAGTAGGCACCAGTGACCCTAACATATACCTGCAGGTGATGTGCCGCTTTCAGGAAGCTGCAGAACACGAACGGCAGGCCGCAGAACGGCAGGCTGATCGTGAGGCAGCAGAATGGCAGGCTGAGCGGCAGTATCAGCTTGAGCTCAAAAGGATGGAGTTCTCCCAGCAGGCACCGTCTGTCACTGCACGCACTCCAGAAGCTCAAGTACCAAGGCTCATATTCCGAGGACTTTCCAATCCTTGAAACAAACGGGGATTTGGAGTCGTTCTTGCGGGCCTTTGAGAAAGTGTGTAAGCAGTATCATCTACCACAGATGGATTGGGTCCATTACCTGGCTCCCCGGTTGAGGGGAAAAGCCCTGGACACTTACGCCAATTTGCCAGTTGACCAGGACTATGAGTCCGTTAAAGCAGCGCTGATCCGGAGATACCAACTCACGTCGGAGCTGTACCGTCGAAGGTTCCGAGGCCTGCAGAAAAAGCCTTCAGAGAGCCATGAGGATACAGCGGCCCAGCTGCGCGTGTGGTTCCGGGAGTGGACGGAGGGCAAGTCCGTCACATCGCAAGAAAGCCTTGCAGACCTCATGCTTCTAGAGCAGTTCTTGACCATTTGTACCGAGGAAGTGCTAAAATACCTCCTGGACCGAGAGCCCAAGGACCTTGAAACAGCCGCAGCAATGGCGCATCGTTATGTTGCCATCCAGTTGCCTTGGACACCTGCCAGCAACGGTTGGAGGAGGGGTAAGACATACTCTGTCCCGGGTGGTTCCTATACGTCCCCTGCCCCTCGAGCTCTGAGCTCCCCGGCGACCTCTCTCATACCCCAGGGAGAGATCAGGCTGTGCCACGCCTGTAATCAAACGGGACATTTACAACGAGACTGCCCCAACCGCCCTAGGAACCCCCCTGCTCCCCAAATTACAGCGGCCGGCCCATCTGTGTATCTGGTTGCGAGGGAGGGGCCCCAGCTTAATGCTAACCGTCAACAGGTCACTGTGGGGGACAAAGTGGTGATGGGATTCCGGGACACTGGGGCAGATGTTACGCTGGTACAACCAGATTTGGTCCCCCCAGACAGTATTATTCCCGGAAAAACTCTGACCCTACGGGGTATTGGATTGGAGCGTTTTACTGTACCCATGGCTTGTGTTCATTTAGACTGGGGTGCAGGGAAAGGAATGCGGGATGTGGGAGTGATGTCTGAGTTGCCTGCCAATGTACTGTTGGGGACAGATTTGGGGCCTATGATGTGCCAATATGAGGTGGGGGCCACCCCAGCTCCCTGTGATCAGCTGTCTGTCCATGCTGATATGTCTGACATTGTACCTGTGGGATTACCTGCAGAGGGGGCTGGTAACCCTCCCTCTGAAATGTCTCCTCATACAGTCTGTGAAAATGATAATTTAATTGTACCTGTGGGACTACCTGTAGAGGGGGCTGATAACCCTCCCTCTGAAATGTCTCCTCATACATTCTGTGAAAATGCTAATTTAATTGTACCTGTGGGAATACCTGCAGAGGGGGCTGGTAACCCTCCCTCTGAAATGTCTCCTCATACATTCTGTGAAAATGCTACTGTAACTGTACCTGTGAATGTTGTAGATGAACTTGCCATGTCCAAAGGGAAGGCTAAACCCCTTACTGAGTTCTTTCCTCCAGGCTGTGATAATGCTAATTCTACTGTCTCTTGGATTAATGTAGGTGTAAAGGAGCTGAGTGAGGACTGGGCTGTAGACCCGCCCACATCGGCGGGGGCCTCACCCCCCCAGTCTGTGTCTCTATGTCTGCCAGTCCTCCCTCCAGCTCAGTGTGATAGAACCAATGCTGTTAATGCTATTGCAAATGTCTGCCATGAAACTGTGGATGTTGTACCAGGTGGTTCGGTATCTCTCTGGGCTCTCCGTGACGGTCCGGATGTAGGACGGACTGCTGGTATTGTGGTGGTTACCCGCAGTCAAAGTGCCAAAGGGGTGGAAAGCCTTCCAGCCTCTGCACCGGTCCCTCCGTTACTCGGACGCATTACTGAGACCGCCTTGAGAAATTCCCCCACCCTAGAGCCGGAAGGATCTGGCAGCTATGTAACATGCACCTCTCTTTTGTCTCACTCCAGCCAAGAGTTCAGAGATGCTGTCCAAGCTGACCCTAGTCTGGACATATTGAAGGCGCGTGCCGCTCAACCACCCTCGGAGTCTGACAAGGCCCGAGTCTGCTGGGATCCCGGGGGAAGGTGAGGGAGCCTTGGGGCCAGAGCCTCAGAAGCTGGAGGCGGAGGTGCTCTCAGAAGAGGGGCACAGGCCCCTATTTCCTACAAGCCCCATCTAAAAGGGGGAGGTGTGATGATTTCACTTAAATATGGCTATAACTCAAAGATGTATTTTGATCTCTGGGTATCGTATCTCCCTCTTACTTCCATTTACTCATAATGTGCGCAGCTCTAATCCTAGATGTATGTTGTCAGTAGTGGCAACCATGGAACAATAGGGCTTTGTATCCATCCCAGAATGGCTCCATTGAATTCCTACATAGCCCTGGGTGATCAAATACACATGCATTGTTCAGCCTGGGCTGTTGATCAGACATGGTTGATAACATATAGAAGGCATTGTGTCATTCCACTTAATCCTATCTCCTTACAAAGAATCTGGACTTGAGTGCGTGAGTCAACCAGACTTGCCGTTGCCGGTGACCTCATTCTGGGTGGTGTAATCAAGGGTATAAAAGATGAGGTAAGAGGTCAGTGAGGGGGAGACTGTGCTGGGACTACTAGAGAATACTATGATGAGACTACTAAGAGACTACTGGGATATACTGTGATGAGCATGCAGACTGGACTGTGTTGATGCTGCTGCTGGAAGCCTCCACTGGTTATCTCCACATGCTATGTGTGAGTGTTGGACTATAGAGCCACATCAAGGATATGTGTGGTAAAGTAATAATTTCACCTTTATTCCCTTTTTATTTTATGCGCTGTATATTGTAACTAGTAACTGTTAATGCTTGCATATATCTGCATATCTGTTCTAAACTGTATGTGTTAGATGTTAATACCGACCCATTTAGGGGTTAATAAATATACAAAATTTAGAAAGCTTGTCTTGTATTTATCTTGTGAACCCAGCACTCACTGGCGGTGAGTGTGGTTTTTTAGGTAAGAAGTCTCAGGTGTGGGCCAAAGCGGTGTTGGCGCACTGAGGATCTTTCACACAGCAGAAGGAGGTAAATGATAACTACCTGCAGTAAATCTCAGGGACAATGGGGCAAATTCATCAATCCCTCTACGCATGAAAACTGGTGTAGAAGGATCATATTGAGGCCCTTCCTTGTGCCACATGTGCGCATCAAGAACAGATCTGCCCCTCTGTCACCATGCAAATGTGCAAAGGGTCGGGCTAGGATCAGAGTTGGCTGAGGTGTCCGCACCTCCGCCTGACAATTTATTATAACTCATGGCAGTTTTCTGATGTGAGTTACAATGGAAGTCTGTCAGACAGCAGACAGATTTGTGAAGAGGCTGCATCCTCTTCATAAATATTCTTTTCCCTTCACCATTCAGGCAGTTTATTAAGACTAGCGTACAATACTCCAGACTTAATAAATTTGTCTCACTGTGTAATTTTAAAATCCGCCATTGGTGGCTCATGAGGGAAGTGTGTTGCATTCTGAAGCCCTATGAGGTGGCCACCAAATGTGTCAGCAGCAGGGACTACTGCAGTGTGAGTGATGTAATCAATTAAATATATGTCCTACAGGAAATACAGTCAGGCAATGAAATGTGGAAGAAGGATAATAACTTCTACCTCATGGTCACTGTCACCTCCCTGGGGTGGTGTAAGAGGAATAGGAGGACGATAAAGAACTGGGTCATGGTGGTGGAGTTCCTGGGACTCAAACTTGAGAAGGAGGAGGAGGAAGACTTTCCTTTGGGTGCAGAGGGGGACCTTTGATATTTCAAAAATGGGGGGGTGGATTGTCCCTTTGTTTGCTTTTCATGAAATTCTGCAAATTGTCACTCTGCTAACACTATGTAGCTGTGGCATTTTTTTCCATAAATATGACAGGCAAGACTGTACAGATTTGCTTCTGACTCCCACGTGTTGCTCTCATCAAAGAACATATATTCTAGCTTTTTAACTAGTAGGCAAGGAACTGACAGCGGGTATAACATCCTTGCCTGTCCGGGCTTTGGCACCATCCTCCAGCCGCATGCTGCGGTCAGGAGGCGGGTCCAGTTGTGATTCCTTCTTTTGGGTTTTTCTTATATTGTCTGAACACTGTCCTATTCCCTATCCTCCTTAATTGATATTCCACCACACCCATTTCCTTCACCTTGGTTTCCCTCTGCTCCTCTAATAGTTAATTTTAGCCTTACCTGTGTGATTGACAGTCTATCCTCCTATGAAGTCTTGGGCCGTTTCTTCCTTCCTATTTATTGTTTGCTCACATTCACATTGGCGCTTGCTATTGTCTCATGCATGCTGGCTGTTACTCTTGCTGTTTTGTACCTGTATTCTTATTCCTGACCTCTGGCTTTCCCTTTGACTATTCTCTCGGATTTTGATTCTGCACTGTATTGCTCGACTGTTACCAACTTTTTGGCTAGTTGACCTCCCTTTTGTTGTTGTTTGTCTTGTCTGCGTTTTGTGTCATCACTTATTTCTTAAGAAGGAATTGTCGCCCAGTTGTCGTCTGTCACCTAGGACATTTCAGGCAAGTAGGTAGGACAGTGGGGGGTTCAGCTTAGGGCCCACTGTCTTGTCGTGCCCCTCCTACGAGGGTTCACCAGCAGCTACTGGGGAATTGGTCTTCTAGCAAACCTCTCATGATTCCTTTCGGTTCAAACAAGTTCAGTATAAACCATACATTAAATTGGTTTAAAACTGGGCCCCATTCGGTTTACTAGATCTATCTGGTCTACCTGTTGTGCTAGATTCTCCCTGATGTCCCCGCGCTCATCTATGGTCTCCATACTATACAACCCCCTTCTCCCGGAGAGCCTGACTTCTGCCATGACTAAAGTGTGGTCTGAAGCTGGCCTTTACCGGATTGCTGATATGGTTGACCCTGGAACCTTGGAACTCAGGTCCTTTGCTCATCTTACAGCTAATCAAAACCTGCCAGGTACTGAATGGTTCCATTACTTGCAGGTGGTTCATTTTGTCTGCTCCCTCCATGGGTCTCTTAAGGTGTCATTCCCCACCGCTTTTGAAAAGATTTGCCGTGCAGCCACGTCCACTAGGGGCTTTATATCCTCTATTTACCAACTTCTTAACTCACAAACTACAGGCTCTCCTGTTAATCATCGCTATATGCTTAAATGGGAGGAGGCGGTGGGTAAACCCATCTCCCAGGAACAGTGGCGGATTGTATGGTCTCGGGCCCAGAAATCATCTCAGTGCATTACGTTTAGGGAAACGCAGTATAAGCTGTTGATGCATTGGTACCATACTCTGGCTCTCCTTCATACTTTAAACCCATTAGTTCCCCCATGGTGCTGGCGCTGTGGAGCTGCGGTGGGTACCCTGCACCATATCTTTGGACGTGCCCTCTCATCCTCGGTTTTTGGAGGGAGGTCAGGACTCTGACGACTGCTCTCTTTTTGCAAGAGGTTCCTCTTGACCCTCTTCTTTATCTCCTGAACCTTCCCCCCAGACACCTGAGCAATAAATCATCCAGGCTTTTCTTGCATCTTTGTACTGCAGCTAAAACTCTCATAGCTAGAAACTGGAAGAAGGTGAGTCCCCCATCTAGTCTTGAGCTTGTGGCTAGAATGAAGGATGTGAGGAGTCTTGAATACCTGACTGCTGGCCTACATAATTCACGGGAAGCCTTTGGGGCTATTTGGGCACCCTGGGACATGTATTGTACATCACAGGGTCTCTGATCTCTAGTCCTCTCCTTCCCTCCCCCCTTCCCTTTGGTCCTACCCTTGTCTTCTTAACCCCTCCATTCCCCCCTCCCTTGTTCACTGCTTAATTTAAATGCATATTGCTTAAGGGGGAGGAGGCAGATAGCCTCTATTTACCTCAATGCTTCCTGTTTGTTTGATTATTATTGTTTTTTTTGTTTTTTCTTTATTCCTTGTTAATGAAAAATTTTTCAATAAAATTACAGTTATATAAAAAAAATTGGTTTAAAACATAGTATAGAACACTCTTAGGACTCCTAGGGACCTAACTATAAAACATAGTGTAGAATACTCTTAGGAACATATGTATAGAACATAGTGTAGAACTCTCTTAGGGCTCCTAGGATCCTATCTATAAAAAAATAGCATAGAACACTCTTAGGGCTCCTAGGAACCTATCTATAAAATATAGTGTAAAATACTCTTAGTGTTAATAGTCTAATCTCTAGTATTAATATCTATGCAATGTCTAGCTGTGTAAGGCAAACACAGCAGAAGTTATGTAAAAAGTGACAGTGACATTTATGTTTAACGAAAAACAAATGGTAAACAGAAGATACTTGGAGTTTAACCATACACTGTGCAGACACATTTTAATAACTAAAACGCCCCAAAACTTACCTTTTTTTTTTTTTTTTTTTTTTAAGAAAGCCACTTGCCCGTGATTTTTTAGACACACACTGGGGCTATGTTGAAAAAAGCAAAGTTTTTGCTGAGAAATTAGCCAGTTTTGATGGCTTGTAAGTGCTAAAGACTTGTTATTTGGAAGACATATTTGTGGCTGTGAGCCAAGTTGAAAAGAGGTGAAGAATTAATTTTTCAAAAAAAAAAAAAAGCTTTCAAAAAATTTCCCTTTATGAGAACAGAATTCTGCACCAATATTGTGTTGGTATTGGAAGAAGCAATGGTGGGTTATTTGTTTGTATTTCCTTTTTATTATACCACCAGAGTGGCACTGCTAACTTTAGAATCTGAAGAAAAATTTTTGCCACTGTCAGCATGTCGGTAACATGAAAAGTGAAGAACTGACTTCACACAAAAGCCACCAAAAATTGTCCCTTTATGGGAAAAGATGCAGCACCAATGACAGACAATTCCAAGATCTCAAGAAACATTTGAGGCACGTTATCAACATTCCTGGCCTGTGAGGTGGAAAAACTAGAATATCTTCGGAAATGGAAAGGATTATGCCCCTTAAAACAACACTTGGGAGTCAGAAAAGAGCCTGGATAATCCTGCCGGTTATCTCTGTATTGCACTAAATGCCACATCAACATTGTGTTGACGGAGTGGAAATTAACAAAAATTACAAGATAAAATTAGGGCTCACTATCAGCGCATGCTTGGCCTGGATGCTGAGAAATCTGGACTATCTTCCAAAACTGATCCTCATGACTGTAGAGACTGTTATTCTTCTCACAGACCAGTTATCCACTGCATTTTATCTGTGGTTTGCAGAACGCAGGAATCATATACAGTCACCTAATGGGCGCTTCACATTACAACCATGAAATGAGAGAGAGGAGTGTAAGCAATGTCTTACCCTGGTGGAGTTGAGGATGGGAAATGGTCCAGAGTGAAAGGAGGAGGAACTGGAAAAGGCAGATGGGTCTGGCCTGGTGTTGAAACTGTGCTTGCCCTACACCCATGAGGTGATGTCAGTAAGTTGTACTAGAAAGGAAGGGGCACAGCAGCGACTGCACTGCAAGTAACTTGGCCAGGTGTGAGTTAAGCTTGCAGACCATGTGGATGACTGGGTGCAGACTGCTGTTTACTGGACGCACAATCGTTTATGGATGAAGACTGATGTTGGCATAGAGGAAGAGGGGGAGGAGGAGGAGAAGCGGACAGAGATGATAATAATGAAAGATAATTATGATGACCATGTGGATGTCACCTGTCTACAAAGAAGATCATGGACAGAAGGATTAGTATTGCTCACTTACAGTAGTGCCACTGCTAATTCCATTTTGCCAAATATGCTGGTGACCCCATTGCATATGCGTACAGGGACAGTCCTATTTCCTAGAAGACTCAGTGCTAATTGTCTGCTTGCAGATTTTGCACCTTGCTATCGATTTGTCATTTGCTAATGCACAAACAAATTCCCATACAGGAAATGACTGCACATAGCTGCTACTGCCAAAACCAAAAAACATGTCTGCCAGTTTCACTACCACACGAGCTTGTCTTAGATCTACCCCAATCAGGTCTTTTGTATGTTAGAGCTGCTTGTCGGGTGAAATTTTTACTATTGCAGCTGTCATCACCCTCTTCCTGTGATGTCACTCTGTTACCGTGACTCGCTTGCTAGGTCTTATCTGTAATAGAATCATAATCGAGTGTACGAAGTAACTTATCTTGTAGCATACTCACATATAGCTCATCATTGAGACCACCATCAATTCTGGTCAAGTATCCAACACCTTTGGCTGTGAAACAACCCCATATCATTAGGCTTCCTTCAACAAATGTAACAGTTCCTTCAATTTCTCGATCTGTTAGCTCCCTTTCCCTTTTTTCTTCCAGACCTATTTGCACCCATCAGAGCCCAGTCTATTGACTTTCGCTCCAAATCACCCGTTTCCAATCTTATACTATACACTTTTCATACTTTTTTGCAAACTCGAGCCGACGCTTCTTATGACAATATTGAAGTTAAATCTTCTTCAATTTAATTCAGGCCACCATTCCAGACTTGTTTAAAGGGTGTTGCACGGTGCTTGTATGGTCGTCTGTTATCTCATAAAGCATACAAGTCACCTCCATTGCTATGTTTTTATTTGCAAATAAATTCTTAAAAAATCAGACAATATTTCTAGATTTGTTTTCTCATTTTGTCTCTCATAGTTGAGGTCTACCTATGATGACAATTACAGGCCGGCCTCATCTTTTTTAGTGGGAGAACTTGCATAATTGGTGGCTGACTAAATACTTTTTTTCCCCACAGTAGTGCCACTGCTAATTCCATTTTGCCAAATATGCTGGTGACCTCATTGCATATGTGTACAGGGACAGTCCTATTTCCTAGAAGACTCAGGGCTAATTGCCTGCTTGCAGATTTTGCACCTTGCTATCGATTTGTCATTTGCTAATGTACAAACAAATTCCCATTTGTTTGTCGCGCCAGAACTGATCCATGTTAAAAGACTGTATATTTGGGAGGTGCTCAGTAGGTGCTGGTATAGTCTCCGCTGCTTTATCTTTACTGGAGCACCAGGCAGTAATAGACATTTCACCCACAATGTCTCCAGTACAGCGGTGATCATGTTCACTATTCTAGTATACACGTGACACACAATTCTTCCTGCGTACATCACAGACTACAGACATCCACAACATTCACTGCCCTTTCCTTCTACCTCTAGCAGCTGCACTGTCTGTGTTACATCACACTGGAGAACTATTCGTCCCAGGAAGGTAAAATTCTGTAGGACATGAAAATTTCTGTCATAGTCAGCAGTGACTACACCTCTCCCATATACAGTGAGCTTTGATGTCCTATGTATACTGAGACCTTTATATCATAATCAGAAGTGGACAGGGCTGACCATGAGTGCTCTGACTGGTCTATGACTACCCCTTCCATATACAGCAAGCTTTGATGTCCTGTGTGTACTGAGACCTTTCTATCATAGTCAGCAGTATACAGAACAATGGAGCTGCCACCACTTTAATCTGAGGCCGGGGGGAGGTGAGTACTGGTGTGTTACCTTTATAGACCACTAGTGGCAGTACTACATAATAATATATGGAATAGATGCCCATGTTCCTTTTACTGCCCCTTTAGCAATCTTTGTTACAGAACAGTAAAGGGGAAATAAATGGGCATTAAGTGGGCGCAGAACAGAAGGGCACTAAAGGGGCAATAAGTAGAGAAATAGCACCAGGGTGGCACTGAATCCTCTGCCCATTTGCCATTTATTGCCCTCTTTAGACTATCAGTAGAGACTTCATTTACCACCTGGAAACCTCCCGTCTGTGACTGACCTGCTCGGCTTCTCACTAGTATTAAACATCTGTGCCTGCCATTGTCTGTGCCCCTGACTGTACGCTGCCTGCTCTACTGTCTGGCTGAGGAGGCTCTGTGATGTCTGTCTGTCTGTCTCATACTATGGAAGAAAATGGCGTGGGAAGTTTCACAATACACAACAGATGCAGCTGGGCAGCCATTGCCCTGTGCGACCACACCAATCACATACAGTGGCTTGAAAAAGTATTCATACCCATTGAACTTTTTCACATTTTGTCACCTTACAACCACAAACTTACAGATTGAGATTTTAAGTGATAGGCCAACACAAAGTAGCTGATAATTGTGAAGTGGAATGAAAATGATACATGGGCTTCAAAATTATAATCAAATAAAAATCTGAAAAGTGTGATGTGTAAAAGCTTTCATCCCCCTGTACTCTGATACCCCTAAATAAAATACAGTACGCACAATTGCCTTCAGAAGTCACTTAATGAGTTGATAAAGTCCAGCTGTGTGTAATTTAGTCTCAGTATATATATACCTGTTCTGTGAGATCCTCAGTGGTTTGTTAGAGAACACTAGTGAACAAAAAGCATCATGAAGACCAAGGAACTCACCAGACATGCCAGAGATACAGTTGAGGAGAAGTTTAAAGCAGGGTTAGGTTATAAAAATATATCCCAAGCTTTGAGAATCCCAAGGAGCACTGTTCAATCCATCATCCAAAAATGGAAAAAGTATTCTACAGCTGCAAACCTACCAAGACATGGCAGTCCACCTAAACTGACAGATTGAGCAAGGAGAACACTGGACAGAGAAGCAGCCAAGAGGCCCATGGTCAATCTGGAGGAGCTGCAAAAATCCACAGCTCAGGTGGAAGAATCTGTCCACAGGACAACTATAAGTCGTGCACTGCACAAATCTGGCAATCTTTATGGAAGAGAGCCAAGAAGAAAACCATTGTTGAAAGAAAGACATAAGAAGTGCCATTTGCAGTTTACCACAAGCCATATAGTTGACACAGCAAACGTGGAAAAAGGTTCTCTACTCAGATGAGACCAAAGGTGAACTATTTGGCCCAAATTCAAAGGTGACTATGTGTGGTGGAAAAGTGACCCTGCTCATCCCACTGAACACACCATCCCCACTGTGACACATGGCGGGGGCAGCATCATGCTGGGGGAGGATTTTCTTCAGCAGGGACAAGGAAGCAAGTCAGAGTTGATGGGAAGATGGATGGAGCTAAATACAGGGCAATCCTGGAAGAAAACCTGTTGGAGGCTGCAAAAGACTTGAGACTGGGAAGGAGATTCACCTTCCAGCAAGACAATGACCCTAAACCTACAGCCAGAGCTACAGTGGAATGGTTTAGACAAAAAAATATTCATGTGTTAGAATGGCCCAGTCACAGTCCAGACCTAAATCCCATTGTGCATCTGTGGCAAGACATGAAAATTGCTGTTCACAGACGCTCCATCCAATCTGGCTGAACTTGAGCTATTTTGCAAAGAAGAATGAGCAAAAATCTCAGTCTCTAGATGTGCAAAGTGGGTAGAGACAGACCCCAAAAGACTTGCAGCTGGAATTTCAGTGAAAGGAGGCTGTACAAAGTATTGATATAGGGGGGCTGAAGACTTTTGCACGTCACACTTTTCAGATTTTGATTTGATTCAAATTTTGAACACCTTGTATCATTTTCATTCCACTTTACAATTATCTGTATCTTTGTGTTGGTTATCACTGAAAATCTCTATAAAATACATTTAAGTTTGTAATTGTAAGGTGACAAAATGTGAAAAAGTTCAAGGAGTATGAATACTTTTTCAAGTCATTATATAGCTAAGGTTGGACGTGTATACCACTCACAAATAGGATGTAGTACAAACCACTCACAAATAGGATATACACATCTGTCATTCACATACTCACATCATATGTCCCGCTCCAATAATATTACACTTGTACTAATAGTCAATACCTGAGGATATCCATATAGTCCAAGGATTTGTGCTGCTGTAATAGTGGTAGATGAGTGGTGGTCTCCAATGATACCAGCCAGCTGGTCATGAACCCTACAGGAGAAATTAGGTATCACCTTATCCGGACCAGACAGAAGATGTAATACACGCTGTACCGCCACTCGTCCATCAAAGCATGAGTCATAAATATGGTATCCCAGTGTAATATTGGGTAAAATGTCAGGATTCTGGTTAATATTATCTATGGCAAGGACAAAGATATGAAAATGTAAAAATCCCTCAAATTTGTCCCTGAAAATAAAGATATATTCAGATGAGTTACTTTATACAGAAGTATGTGCCCCCTTCCTGATTTCCAAATAGCTTTACAGTCTACAGTTACAGATGAGTGAACTGGTTCAGAAATTATTGGGTTTAGTCCAAATGTTCAAAAAAATTGTTGTTTGAGTCACACAAATTGGCTAAAATGGTTTCCACTCTTTGAAAGCATGGAGAAGGCAAGGAAGAAAAATCACATGATATCAGGGATCAGATGCAACTCCCTCATAATTCCTTGCAAGCTGCCCTCATGGCTGGAAATAATCAGATATAAGGGACTACAGGTCAGATGTCACTAATATCTCATAGGCATTATAAGAAATCTAGACAGAAAAAGGAAAGGTGTCCATGTTGTGTAATGAGATTAGAGAGATAGTGTCTCAGACAGATAGAATGAGACAGAAAGGAAATAGTACACAGATAATACAGTGTGGGGAGAGATTAGAGAGAGATGCTCTCAGACAACCAGAGATATAGCAATGATATACAGACAATACAGTGAGGGAGGTTCTGGAGATGAGTGTACTTAGGACTGGGGAAGAAGATTTAGATTAACTGATAGAGAGCCATAGGAAGGTTAGAGAACCAGAAGTTCTTGTGGTGTGCTCAAGTGCTGATAAATTTGTCCCAAAAGTCCTAATAAAAGCCCGTTTGGAGGTGACTGTGGAGCAACCAGCTGACATAAGGGGCTTTTCTTATGGGATGATTAACAAACATTATAGATGATTAGATCTTATACATGATACACCTAAATGGACATGTACACGTCATCTATAGATGGAGATTGTGTCCTCAGAATCATCATCAGTCTCTACAGCAAATGTTAGAGTCATAACATTCATATTCAATCTGTACTTTGTCCAAGACCAAGAACCAAACATTTAGTCGCACCACATTGTTCTCTTTGTATCTGCTGTAATTTGAGTATTTTCTGCTTTGCAAAGTGCCAAAACATCAAGGCCGAGTGAAGCCAGATACACAACCTTTAGATATAGAGGTTTTTTTTTTTTTTCTCAAAAAGTGATATTGTAAAATGTGGCAATTATTTCCCTTGTTTCACTTAAAAAGTGACATTAAGCGCTACCCCATAGCCGTACGTGATTCTGCCAGTCTGACATTACTAATGGTAGAAAGGGTTAGAAAGAGTCCTCGCAGCCCTTAGAGGGTAACACACAACTTTTTTATAACAATGTACTTGCATTTCTGTTTTAGAACAAACTGCTTTGGGATAGAGATGGGCCAATTGGTTTATAACAAACCGTATTTGACCGAAATATTCCAAATTGTTCAGTTTTATTAATGGAGATTCGTTTTGGATGAGTAAAAATGGCTGCATTACTAGAAAATGGCCGTTGCCACATGTTTGACCAGGGAATACTGAGCAGACAATTGTGCATGGCTTAGACACTGTCTGTGACGTTGTAGCAACATCTGACAGCCAATAGACAGTGGTAGGCGGACGTTACAGTGCTGATGTCATATGTAGTATGAAAAGCTTATGCACTGGTTCTCAGCCTTTAGTTGCTGTAAATAGTGGACATGCAAATAAATCTGTGATCCCACTGAAAACCTTCAGTCTGTGACTGTCAGGGGTCAATTGGAACCTGACAGTGGCCCTGGAAAAAAAAATTTAAAAGTGGCCCTATTCTATAGGCAAGTTCATTGCAACTAGGTGGAGTCAATACAAGAGGGTAGGGCCAGCACAAATAGCTCCTACATGTAAAGCAGTGCTGTGTAAAGTTATTTTGCACAGAACTGCTTTATATGGAGGAAGAGGCACCAGTCCTATGTAAGTTGCCATGTCAGACTGAAAATGTATCATAGAAAGGACTGCTGCATCTCACTCCATGTAAAGCAGATATTTCTGTTACAAACTATAATGTCTCACAGTGGCCACTCAACACATTATAATGTCCCATGGGGCCCCTCCACATAGTAAAATGTCCCATAGTGGCCCATTCACAAACTCTAATGTCTAACAGTGTCCCCTCCACACAGTAAAATGTTCAATAGTGACTCCTCCATACACTATAATAACCTATAGTGGCCCTTCCACACAGTATAAGTTTCTATAAATGCCCATACATTTTTATTAACAAATTTTCCTAAAATGTCTGGATTGGAAGAACTGAATATTTTTAGAATACATCATCAAAGATCCATTATAATACACTATGAGCCATTCAAACATAATAAACAGGATTAGTTACCCCCCCCCGGGCCCGGCGCCCCGCCTAAGGGGACGCCCCCCCGCCACAAAAAAGGCCCCCCCGACCCCCCCCACCATTTTATTTTAGGCGCCCCCCCCATAGAACTGTATACTGTAAGAGCCAGTGACACTATATACTGTATACTGTAAGAGCGGTCACACTGTAGAGCTGGCGTATACTGTAAGGAGTGGTCACACTATAGAGCTGTATACTGTAAGAGCGTCACACTATAGAGCTGTATACTGTCAGAGGGGTCACACTATAGAGCTGTATACTGTAAGAGCAGTCACACTATATACTGTATACTGTAAGAGCGGTCACACTATAGAGCTGTATACTGTAAGAGTGGTCACATTATAGAGCTGTATACTGTAAGAGCGGTCACACTATAGAGCTGTATACTGTAAGAGCTGTCACACTATGGAGCTGTATACTGTAAGAGCGGTCACACTATAGAGCTGTATACTGTAAGAGAGGTTACACTATAGAGCTGTATACTGTAAGAGCGGTCACACTATAGAACTGTATGCTGTAAGAGCGGTCGCACTATATACTGTATACTGTAAGAGCAGTCACACTATAGAGCTGTATACTGTAAGAGCGGTCACACTATATACTGTATACTGTAAGAGCGGTCACACTATAGAGCTGTATACTGTAAGAGCCGTCACACTATAGAGCTGTATACTGTAAGAGAGGTTACACTATAGAGCTGTATACTGTAAGAGCGGTCACACTATATACTGTATACTGTAAGAGCGGTCACACTATAGGGCTGTATACTGTAAGAGCGGTCACACTATAGAGCTGTATACTGTAAGATCGGTCACACTATAGAGCTGTATACTGTAAGATCGGCACACTATAGAACTGTATGCTGTAAGAGCAGTGACACTATATACTGTATACTGTAAGAGCAGTCACACTATAGAGCTGTATACTGTAGGAGTGGTCACACTATAGAGCTGTATACTGTAAGAGCGTCACACTATAGAGCTGTATACTGTAAGAGCGGTCACACTATAGAGCTGTATACTGTAAGAGCGGTCACTATAGAGCTGTATACTGTAAGAGCGGTCACACTATAGAGCTGTATACTGTAAGAGCAATCACACTATAGAGCTGTATACTGTAAGAGCGGTCACACTATAGAGCTGTATACTGTAAGAGCGGTCACACTATATACTGTATACTGTAAGAGCGGTCACACTATAGAGCTGTATACTGTAAGAGAGGTTACACTATAGAGCTGTATACTGTAAGAGCGGTCACACTATAGAACTGTATACTGTAAGAGCAGTGACACTATAAAGCTGTATACTGCAAGAGCGGTCACACTATAGAGCTGTATACTGTGAGAGCGGTCACACTATAGAGCTATATACTGTAAGAGCGGTCACACTACAGAGCTGTATACTGTAAGAGCGATCACACTATGGAGCTGTATACGGTAAGAGCGGTCACACTATAGAGCTGTATACTGTAAGAGCAGTGACACTATAAAGCTGTATACTGCAAGAGCGGTCACACTATAGAGCTGTATACTGTGAGAGCGGTCACACTATAGAGCTATATACTGTAAGAGCGGTCACACTACAGAGCTGTATACTGTAAGAGCGATCACACTATGGAGCTGTATACGGTAAGAGCGGTCACACTATAGAGCTGTATAATGTAAGAGCAGTCACACTATAGAGCTGTATACTGTAAGAGCGGCCACACTATAAAGCTGTGCAATATAAGAGCGGACACACTACGGAGTGTCTATATAGAAGCCTGTACTGTATGGATAGACTGGTGAAGCTATGTCTGTAGACCTCACACTATTCTCACTACTTCTCTTATAGATAATACATATAGGACACATACACAAGTGGACAAAATTGTTGCTACCCCTCGTTTAATGAAAGAAAAGCCCACAATGGTCACATAAATAACTTGAATCTGACAAAAGTAATTTGCCAAACTACATGTTGACAAGCCACAAAGCTTCTGGGAGAATGTCCTATGGACAGATGAGAGAAAAATCGAAATTTTTGGAAAGGCACATCAGTTCTATGCTCACAGATGGAAAAATGAAGCATATCTTGAAAAGAACACTGTCCCTACTGTGACACATGGAGGAGGCTCTGTTATGTTCTGGGGCTGCTTTGCTGCATCTGGCACAGAGTGTCTTGAATCTGTGCAGGGTACAATGAAATCTCAAGACTATCAAGGGATTCTAGAGAGAAATATACTGCCCAGTGTCAGAAAGCTTGGTCTCAGTCGCAGGTCATGGGTGTTGCAAAAGGATAATGACCCAAAACACACAGCTAAAAACACCCAAGAATGGCTAAGAGGAAAACATTGGACTATTCTGAAGTGGCCTTCTATGAGTCCTGACCTAAATCCTATTGAGCATCTTTGGAAGGAGCTGAAACATGCCGTCTGGAAAAGGCACCCTTCACACACGAGACAACTGGAGCAGTTTGCTCATGAGGAGTGGCCGAAATACCTGCTGAGAGGTGCAGAAGTCTCATTGACAGTTACAGGAATCGTTTGATTGCAGGGATTGCCTCAAAAGGTTGTGCAACAAAATATTAAGTTAAGGGAACCCTCATTTCTGTCCAGGCCTGTTTCATGAGTTTTCTTTTTGAAAAATTCTGTTGAAGCCTGGTTGGAAAGCAATGTCTGACTTTTATTTGTTCATTTTCATGAATTTTTATATATTATTATTTTTGTCAGATTCAAGTTATTTCTGTGACCATTGTGGATTTTTCTTTCATTAAACGAGGAGTACCAACAATTTTGTCCACGTGTGTATATAGAATCCTGTACTGTATTATTATTATTGTTTATTTATATAGCACCATTAATTCCATGGTGCTTTACATTTAAGGGTTTACATACGGTACACAAAATATACAAGACAAGTATAATGCTAACAGTGACCAACTGGCACAGTGGGATAGAGGGCCCTGCCCGCAAGGGCTTACAATCTATGAGTATGGATACTGTATGGATAGATTCACAAGTCTATGTCTGCAGACCTCTCACTATTCTCAACATTTCTCATTGATAATTAGTACAAAAAAATTAGAACTTACCCTATACACTCTATATGTGGGTAATTGTTAACTTGTGGTTCTTCATTGTATGTAGATGTATATATTGTGATCAATCCACCGATTATGAGATCTCCATTCTGGTACCGGTTTTCCAAATTATCAGAAATTTCTCCTATCTTGAGATCACAGATTAATTGTGCAAAAGAAAACCATGGAGGAAAAAAGAAAAGAAGTAAACTGAACATCTTCTTGTAGGAAAGGTGTGAGGATGATGATGATGATCCTCAGTGAGACATGATGGGTGTAAGCAGTGAGGCCAGCAGTGACACAGAGAGCACAGCCCCCAGGATCAGGACATGCTATATGGTGACTGCTCTCATCTCCCCTCCTTTTATACAGTATGATGGGATAGATTTTACATTCTCTGATCTCATCACACATCATTCTGGATCTGCTCCCAGAGGATTGTGCTCTGATCTGTCTTTACTATAGAGAATTGTAGAAGAAGAAGCAGAAATAACCATTCTCAGCCGTCCTTGTGTTATACAGAATGTACCACAAACGAATTCCACAGCCCTGTACAAAGATTGTCATCACTAGAGATGGACGAACCTCTCAAGAATCGTTTCAGATTTGGGTTGTTTGGTCCCAAGATTAGTTTTGGGAAAAACAAGTTTGGTATGTCACAGTGACAGTCACATGTATGTCTATGAAAAAAATGGATGGTAAGCAGAGGACACAATGTTCTAGTTTACCCATACACTGCGCTGACCTTTGCTTTTACACATTTAACATTTAAAATGCTTCAAAATTACCCATTTTGCGGAAAAGGTTCTCGCCTGTGCTTTTTTATCCTCATATGGCAGTAATATTCAATGGTTTTGTAGAAAAATTAGCCTTTTTTGATGGCTTGTAAATACTACAGGTGCTTTTTTTTTTGGGGGGGGGGGGGGAGAAATTTATGGCTCTGAGCCAAGTTGAAAAGTGAATAAGAAAGGGTTTGAGGAGGTCTGTAACGTGCGTCTTCTCACTTATCCAGCTAGTTCCTAGAAGCCCTAAGAGTGTTCTACACTATGTTTTATATATAGGTTCCCAGGAGCCCTAAGAGTATGCTACACTATGTTTTATAGATAGGTTCCTAGGAGCCCTAAGAGTGTTCTACACTATGTTTTATAGATAGGTTCCTAGGAGTCCTAAGAGTGTTCTACACTATGTTTTATAGATAGGTTCCTAGGAGCCCTAAGAGTGTTCTACACTATGTTTTATAGATAGGTTCCTAGGAGCCCTAAGAGTATGCTACACTATGTTTTATAGATAGGTTCCTAGGAGCCCTAAGAGTATTCTACATTGTGTTTTATAGATGGAAGATGATGATAAAGGGAGTCGGTGACATCACTATTCGGAGGCATCAACCGGAGGTGTTTGAACATCCTCTCAGATCCATGTCTGATTCATTTTGATAAAACTGTTATTTTTTTTTCACTCTTCCAGTGGACAGTTTCATACTTTCAGGTGTTACAATACCACTGTCAGCACTTGACACCCTTGCGGCCATAACACTTGAGGCCAGACAAGATAAAGCTCCCATATCAAACTGGGCCAGCTCATTCCATTGCTATTTGACCAGATTTATTTGCTGGACTATAGATCCACTATAGCTAAGACTGTATTTGCCAGTGCAGCCAGTGGGTGTCAGTTGTCTGTTGTGGCTCTGGTTGGCTCTTCAAGCTGAAAAATTTCTGGTTCATCATCTTCTAGCTACTGTAGCTGGCCTGGTTGCTGCTGATGCTGCTTTTACTCTTCCTGACACTTTTAGCACTGGCAGAGGAAGTGGAGTTCTGCCTGAGTTAGGTGGGCAGAGGCCTCCTGGCAATGTATGCTACTGGCATGTATAGTTGTTTTGGCAAGCTGGGTAGCAGGGAATAATTTCTCAATTTTGTCTGTATAGTAAGGGTCAAAGAACACTGCATTCATCAATCTGCACAATGTTAATACAACCCCAATTCCAATGAAGTTGGAACTTTGTGTAAAACATAAATAAAAACAGAATAGAATGATTTGCAAATCCTTTTCAACCTATATTCAACTGAATACACTATAAAGACAAGATATTTAATGTTCAAATGGATAAACTTTATTGTTTTTTTGCAAATAGTCACTCATTTTGAATTCCATGCCTGCAACACGTTCCAAAGAAGCTGGGACAGGGGCAACAAAAGACTGGAAAAGTTGAGGAATGCTCAAAAAAACACCTGTTTGGAGCATTCCAGAGGTGAACAGGTTAATTGGAAACAAGTGAGTGCCATGATTGGGTATAAAGGGAGCATCCCTGAAAGGCTCAGTCATTCACAAGCAAGGATGGGGCGAGGTTCACTACTTTGTGAACAACTGTGTGAGCAAATAGTCCAACAATTTAAGAACAACGTTTCTGAACATACAATTTCAAGGAATTTCAGGATTTCATCATCTACAGTCCATAATATCATCAAAAGATTCATAGAATCTGGACAAATCTCTGCAAGTAAGTGGCGTGGCTGAAAGCCAACATTGAATGCCCGTGACCTTTGATCCTTCAGGCGACACTGAATTAAAAACATTCTGTAACAGATATTACAACATCAGGGCTCAGGAACACTTCAGAAAACCATTGTCAGTGAACACAGTTCATTGCTACATTTATAAGTTCAAGTTAAAACTCTACCATGCAAAGCGAAAGCCGTATATCAACAACTCCCAGAAATGCCTCCAGCTTCTCTGGGTTCGAGCTCATCTTAGATGGACTGACGCAAAGTGGAAAAGTGTCCTGTGGTTTGACCAGTCCACATTTCAAATTGTTTTTGGAAATCATGGACATCGTGTCCTCCGGGCCAAAGAGGAAAAGGACTATCCGGATTGTTATCAGTGCAAAGTTCAAAAGCCAGCATCTCTTATGGTATGGGGGGAAGGGGGTGTTAGTGTCCATGGCACATCTCTGATGGTATGGGGGTGTGTTAGTGCCCATGGCACATCTCTGATGGTATGGGGGTGTGTTAGTGTCCATGGCACATCTCTGATGGTATGGGGAGGGGTGTTTTGCCCATGGCATGGGTAACTTGCACATCTGAGAAGGCACCATTAATGCTGACAAGTACATACAGGTTTTGGAGCAACATACGCTGCCATCCAAGCGACATCTTTTTCAGGGACGTCCCTGCTTATTTCAGCAAGACAATGCCAAGCCACATTCTGCACATGTTACAACAGCGTGGCTTCGTAGTAAAAGAGTGCGGGTACTAGACTGGCCTGCCTGCAATCCAGATCTGTGTCCCATTGAAAATGTGTGGCACATTATAAAGCGCAAATTACGAAAACAAAGACCCCGGACTGCTGAGCAACTGAAGTTGTACATCAAGCAAGAATGGGAAAGAATTCCACCTACAAAGCTTCAACAATTCGTGTCCTCAGTTCCCAAACACTTATTGAGTGCTGTTAAAAGGAAAGGTGATGTAACACAGTGGTAAACATGACCCTGTCCCAGTCTTTTATTGCCCCTGTCCCAGCTTTTTTGGAACGTGTTGCAGGCATCAAATTCAAAATGAGTGAATATTTTGCAAAAAAAAACCATAAAGTTTATCCGTTTGAGCATTAAATATTTTGTCTTTGTAGTGTATTCAATTGAATATAGGTTAAAAAGGATTTGCAAATCATCGTATTCTGTTTTTATTTATGTTTTACACAACGTCCCAACTTTATTTGAATTGGGGTTGTAATATGCTTGTTGCTGTGTAATCAGTGGAGCATACAGCCTGACATGTGTTCCAGAATATGTGCGAACACAAGGGCCTGCCATGGTTGATGTTCTTGGACAGCGTGGTCATTGTCATCCTCCTCTTTCATCAACACGGAGCAATTATATTTACTAAGAGGTGGAAACTGTTCCTCCTCTTTCAGGGAGGGATCACATCATTGGTACTACAGTCATTCCTGATGACAAATTTGGTGCCAAATTCAAAAGGATTTAGAAGCCGCCACACTTCCCTCATGAGCCTCCAATGATGTATCTCAAAGTAACACATTGTCCCTTTGGTCTGCTGCATGCAATAATCGTTCACCGACTTCTGCTGCTTACACAGATGCTCCAGCAGATTTAAGGTGGACTTCAACCAAGTTGGAATGTTGAAAAGGCATATTGTTTTGTTGCTGCAAATCTAGCAGGGTGTTTTTTGAGACAGCTGAAATGCACAGAGATTTTCTGGCCATGAAGAGCACCTCTTTTAAGCCACTATACAATTTAATGAAGCAGCGAAACACCAGATTGGCACTTGCTCTATACATGAACAATGTATTATTCGCCCTAACTGCAGCGCAGCAACTGTATTGGTGCCATTGTTGCTGGAAACGCTGCCCAGTTGGAAATATCGAGCAGCTATCCACCAGGATATACTTGCTACAGGATATAGTGAACTATCTCCTCCATTTCTCCATTGATCCAGGGCTCCTAAGAACTTATTTATAGCAAATAGTTTGTATGTGTGTGGGGGGGGGGGGGCATGGCTAGCAGCAGAGATTCCACCCAGACTCATTCACTGAACCTGTCCTATCTTAGTCTTTCTATTCAATTCTATTCTAGCACTACTAATCTGTCTGTGTATAATTATTGCTTGATTCTCTTATAACTATAGTTTAGTTTTCTGACTTTTGCTGCTATAGCCTAGCTAATAGCTATGAGATGTAGTGAGATAGAACACATATGTGTGTGCATGTCTACCATTTACAGCAAGTGAAGGCTGATCATGAGTGTACAACATCATATAGTGTATATGGCATCAGCATTGTAAGGTCCATCTACTACTTGTCTATTGGCTGAGAGTCTGTCAGATGTTGCTCTTGCCACCCACATTCTTATCGTTAGTAGTAATAGTACTTGTCTGAGTGTTTCCTCCTCGCCTCCATTTGTCTGTTGCCTCCCCCATTTTTTTCAATTTATTTTTTAATGAACTCAGACAGTGCTTAATTATTATATTAAAAAAAACACTGATGCATCGTCTTATATTAGCGAAGGGTGCACTACTAGTACCACGGGCACCACTACTACTTTACTATTGTGTGTGACGTATATCTAGAATTACATATCTGCACGCAGTGCACTCACGCATTCAGAGAAACGCTTAAAACATTCAGATTTACAATGCTAAAAAGAATGTGTTATGTGTATAGAGAAGAAACAAAATTGTTCTATTACAACCACTATCAGACAATACACATTATTGCCTGGCAATGAAAGAATTAACTATCTGCAGCAGACTCACTGACTGAACCTGTACTATATGTCTATGTCTGTCTATTCAATTCTATTCTAGCACTGATATCTGCCTGTGTATAATTATTGCTTGATTCTCTTACAACTAAAGTTTAGTTTTCTGACTTGTGCTGCTATAGCCTAGCTAATAGCTATGAGATGCAGTGATCTAGAACACAGATGTGTGTGCATGTCCACCATTTACAGCAAGTGAAGGCTGATCATGAGTGTACAACATCATATAGTGTATATGGCATCAGCATTGTAAGGTCCATCTACTACTTGTCTATTGGCTGAGAGTCTGTCAGATGTTGCTATCAAATAATGTGTGAGTCACTGCATATATAACAATGTCTGCTCTGTATTTCCTGGTCTAACATGTTACAGTGGCCATTTTGTCATAGTGTGTCAATTTTTGTTCGTCCAAAGCAAATTGCCATTTGATCAGTTTTGTTAAAAATTGAACAATTTGGAATTTTCAGGATCATTAAAAACTGATTCGCCCATCACTTTTCAATTATTATCTTCAAGCAGAGGGATGAGTACTGGGTGGCAGTGCTCTTACACCATTTCTATATAGACAAAATGGGGGAAATTCTTCCCTGCCTTCCAAAGGGAAGAAAAAATAGAAAATTATCAGGATAGGATGTATACCCAATATGCTGCAGAGTTTAGAGAGAGCACTGAAACTGCCAGTTTCACGTGTACCTAGGTAGCCTCTGCCCGCTCCCAGTCCACCTCACTCAGCTAGCACTCCACCTCCTCACTCTGAAACAAGTGTCAGGAGGAGTAAAAGCAGCAGCAATAGCCAGGCCATGTACAGCAGCTGGTAGGAAACAGGAACTTGCTGCACCAGCAAGCACATTCATACTAAGAGTGTACCTATAGACCTGCAAATATCTTTGACCCCATGGAATTCTGGGCAAATAGAATAGAAAGGAGCCGGCCCAGTTTGCCATGGGAGTTTTATCTTGTCAGCCTCAAGTGTTATGGCTGAGAGGGTGTTCAGTAATGCTGGTGGCATTGTAACACCTAAAAAAATTAAACTGTCCACAGGAAAAAATTACTTTCGTCAAAGTAAATCAGACATGGATCAGTGAGGATTTTCAAACACCTCCGGCTGACGCCTCCGAATAGTGGTGCCATCATTTCCCTTTACGATCATCTTCCATTTACTGTACTGCTGCTGATGCTACTCCTAAAAATTGGATAGATAGGTTCCTAGGAGTCTTGGTAGTGTTATACACTATGTTTTATAGATAAGTTCCTAGGAGCCCTAAGAGTATTCTACGCTATGTTTTATAGATAGGTTCCTAGGAGCCCTAACAATGCCCTACACAATTGGGATTTTGGCTTCAGAAGGAAGAGCTTTATGATATATGGCGCTGCTTTTATCAGAGCATGACTTTACTTTTTTCTCTGCTAGCTGTCAATCTTATTCTAGAATAAATGTCTTTCTAGCCCCAAAAGATTTGTTATGCCATATACACAGGTGTGACATCAGTAATATCACGTGGTCAGACCATGCGCCGGTTATTCTCACTGTACATGTCACTGCTCCAACAAGACCCTCCACCACTTGGCGCAATAGCACTTATGTCATGTCTATGCAACCAGTTACTGAGAATCTGCATTTGATATGGCTGAATTCTCCACCATAAACTCCCTTTCAGTGGAAGATATGTTTAGTTTCTGGAACTTGCACAAATCTTATGTTAGAGGACTCCTAATACAGCACGCAGCTCGCTTAAATGTAAAAGGTTTCAGGCCATGCAGGAGCTTCTTAGCTCCATTGATACTCTGGAGCGTCAGCATAAAAACACCCCTGACCCAACTCTGTTGGCTGCTCTGAGCAAAGCTAGGGAAGATCTGAGAAACCATTTATTAGTAGACTTTGAAAAACATTCTAAGAGACTCAAAGCTTCTTATTATCGTTCGTATAACAAAGCTAGAAAGCCAATGGATCGGAGAGTTAAGGCAGCGAGAGTCAGATCCAGGATCCCTTTCCTGATTGCAAAATCAAATACAGTAAATCAAAACTATATCACCCACAAAATATTGCTGACGAATTTAGCAGATTCTATAAGGATTTGTATAATTTAGAAGATGACCCGGAAACCCCGCATCCTTCTTGGTCCTGCATCAGCCAATTTTTCAACTCACTGACACTGTCCTCTCTTTCCACAGAGCAGTTGATGTCCCTAAATTCCCCCATATCTACTTTAAAAGTGGACAGTGCAATTAATAGTCTGAAACTTAATAAATCCCCTGGTCCAGACGGGTTCTTTGGAGAATATTCTAAACTCTTTAAACCTCTTCTCCTTTTACACCTGACTGGGGCATTTAATCAAGCTATGACATTGAGCAGATTTCCATCAGAAATGCTTTCCACAACTATCATAAATCTCCCCAAGCCTGGGAAGGAAACCTCCTCCCCCTTGAGCTACCGTCCTATATCATTAGTAAATGCGGGCGTTAAGTTATTCGCTAAAGTTCTTGCCACTAGATTATTAAATATTCTTCTCATCCTCATAGATGGCGACCAAGTTGGCTTCACCAAGGGATGACAAACCCCAGAGGGTATGAGGCGGGTGATCGCGCTTGTTGCAGCTGCCACGCCCATCGAACACCTTCTCTGCTCCTTTCTTTGGATGTGGAGAAGGCATTTGACGGGATGCAGTTATACCTCTTTGAGGTATTGCATATGTTTGGCTTTTCAGGTCTGCACTGTACTCCACGTCATTGTCACGAGTCCTGGCCAGCGGGGTGTTGTGCCGACCTTTCTGAATCACAAATGGTTGTGAGGGCTTTCTATTATCTTTAACAAGAATTACACCAATGCGCTCCTCCACCCCATCAGCAGTTATAGCTACCATGGAGGCTTGGCATATGCTCTGCTCTGTTAAGGACAGTTCTATCCCCCGGGTATCTCCATTAGCGATACTCTTGTATGAAATTCCTCATTTGATCCTAGATATATGGGGTAATTGTGGAATAAGGTTTATCTGATTAATCCTAAACGATGCTGTAGTACCCTTCAGCACACTTCAGGAAAAATTCGCTCTACCTATATCAGAAATGTTCACCTACATTAGAGTGCTCTCCTACTTGGTCAGACATCCCTCATGACAGCTTCTCTTGCCACAGGCCGCGATCGACTTGCTCCAACCGTCTACTACCCAGGTAGCTACCAAAACCAAAACCCTGTATCAGACATTAAATTTAGATTGTATCTTTCCTTTCAGAAATCTTCCCAAATTTCACATTGGAAGGAAGACTTAGGTTACTGGTTTGTGATTATGCACACTGGAAAGAAGCAATTAAATGGGTAAAATGCTCCACAAAATGTGCCTTCCACTGGCAACAGTATAGTAAGCTACTCTCAAGATGATACTATCCTCCCCTATGTTTAGCCAAATTCTACCATAACTGTACCTCTCGTTGTTGGAGGGGTTGTGGCGAGATAGGATCACTATCCCACATCTTTTGACATTGCCCGATGATTGATCATTTCTTGACATCAATCTTCTCATTGGTGAATACACTCTATAGGGACCACATTAATCCCACTCCTGCTGTGGCCTTGTTACTGCTAGGCATCCATCAGGTCCCGCACAGGAATAGGACTGTTATTTGTCAGGTTCTTGGGGCTGCACGTTTTCTGATAGCACACAGACGTCCGAATTGATATTCACTGTGACAATAAATTGTCAATTTGAACAGATACATGCTAGTAGAGCTGGCAGCTTGGAGCGATTCCGGGCCAGGGGAAAGCTGCATCATGGTGGCTCCCATGGCTGTAAAGACAGTCTTCATTGACTGCTGTGTATACAGCCATCAGCAAGATAAGAGTGGTAATAAACCATCCCTGCTTTCTCTGGGGGGGGGGGGGAGTCTGACTATCACTGACTATCAATCCATCAGCTGCAAGGAAATCTTTCTGTCTACTGAAACCCCTGACATTACCCCCTAGTGTGGGTACACACAAAGCGTAGGTTAGGGGTATGTTTATTGTTCTAGGCTCTTCAATGAATCATCAGAAATCCAAGCTTATTTCTTTACCTGCCCAAATTGCTTTTCTGGAGTCACTATGGAATAAAATCTCTCCAGACCCAGTCAGACTTAGAGGAACTTAGAAGAAAACTAAGAAACCTTCTCAATAAACATTCCCCTAAGCTCTACCACCAGCGTAGCCAGTTTAGATTTATGCACTTGGGGACAAAGTCTCAAAACTGATGTTGGCCCTAATAAAGAAGAGATCTGAGCAATCCTTTATCACATCCTCTAGATTGTGCCGCATACTTGGGGACACTGAAGGCATAAGCAATGGATTTTTATATCCCTATATAATCTCTCTCCTTCTCTCACCACATCAGACTAGTACCGCAATAGTAAATTGTTAAACTCTCTAAACTTACCCAAGCTTACTGACCTGGACCAGCCTCAGTTTCTCACCCCATTTACAGCAGAGGTATTGGAAACCTGTAACGTCCTTGCCTGTCCGGGCTTTGGCGCCGTCCTCCGGCGCACGCTGCGGCGCAGGAGGCGTGCCCGGTTGTAATTCTTTCCTTTGGGTTTTTCTTGTATTGTCTGAACACTGTCCTATTCTCTCACCTCCTTAATTGATTTTCCACCACGCCCTTCTCCTTCACCTTGCTCTCCCCCTGCTCCACTAAGAGTTAACTTTAGTCCTGCCTTTGTGATTGACAGCCTGTCCTCCTATCAAGTCTGGGGCGGGTTCTTTCTCCCTATTTATTGTTTGCTCACTTTCCCATTGGTGCCTGCTATTGCATTTCGCTTACTGGCTATACTCCTTGTTCCTTGCTCTTCTGATTTTCTGACCACTGGCTTACCTTTGACTATTCTCTTGGATTTTGATTCTGTACTGCATTGCTCGATTGTTACCGACCCCATGGCTAGCTGACCTCCCTTTGTTGTTTGTGTGTCCTGTCTGCGTTCTGTGTTATCACTTATTATAAGGAGGGACTGTCGACTGGTTGCTGGCTGTCACCTAGGACAAGTTAGCCAGGGACAGTGGGGGGATTCAGCTTAGGGTCCACTGTCTTGTTGTGCCCCTCCCCCCTAAGTTCTCCAGCAGCTACTGGGGAATCGCTCCTCTAGTGATTCCCTTACAAAACCATTGCAAATAGGAAAACTCCGACCATTTCCTATCACAAATCATTTTAAGACCTACTTATTCCTAAGTTTTTAGGCCTTAGTAAGTCTCTTCTAGCAGGATGTCTTCTCTCCTAATAGTCATTGGAAGCCCACATAACTGTGATTTCATCCCTTATCCCTCCTCAACACAGATTTAGCTAGAAGGATCATAACAATCCCCCCCAAACTCATAGGTCCCGAGCAAACAGGTAATACATATCATTTTACATGCCAAGAAACAGAATATCCTCCTGATCCTCCCAGGAACCCATGCAAAGAAAGCATTTGACAGTGTAAGCTGGTTCTTTGTAAGAGATACGCTGAAGGCTTTTGTTTTTCCGGAGCCCTTTACCTAGGCCATCTTTTCTCTGTACTCGGTTCCTAGGGTCAGGCTAAAAATTAAATATACCCTCTTTCCCTATTTTTTTTTTTATCCTCAGTGGAGCATGCCTTGGGTGTCTCAGTTTTCTCTCAGCCTCCAGTTGTTATAGTCATGACAATCGGAAACTTCACACAATCAGAGGAAGATTTCAACAATGACAAACTTGTAATCATCACCAATCTTCAGCCTTCCCTCACCTTATGAAAATCTTTGAGGAGTAATTTAAAAGTTCAAAATGTATCTTTGCCCCTGCCTCGGAGATGGGTCACGTGAACCAGGGATCCCCCATTTAAATAGCCAGTAATCGGGATGAAATACATGAGTATCCAGTTGACCAGAGACCCCAAATATCTTTTCACGCTAAACTACCACCACCTATTACCTCAAATTCATCCCCAGCTCTGTAAACTCAGGATACCCTTTGTCTCATGGATAGAATGGAAAAATTTCCTTATAATGTATATCTTACCTGTAATACTCTATCTTATTCAAACATAGAAGATTAACGGCAGACTTCCCCCCCGGTTCATCTAGTCTGCCCTTATATTACTTCCAATTTATCTTAGGATAGACATGCGGTAATCCCTGCTGTACTTATATTCACTTACTGCAGATTTCGCACCAACATTGTGATCATAGTTTCCATTGTGCCCCCATTTCCCTTATTTACTCAAGGGTATACAGATTAAGTTCTTTAAGTCTCTCGTGATATGTTTCATGGTTCAAACCTTCCAAAAAGTCACAAAAATGTCTAAAAAGTATCTAAAATTTTGATAAATATGGAGAAAATCATGTTAAACAGTTTTTGGTGCAAATTATGTCAGAATTCTTGTACATTTCTCTTGATAAATCTCACCCAGTATTCCAGATGTGGTATCATCAGTGCTCTATACAGCAGTATCACAATCTATCTCTTCCTACTGGTTATACCATTAGCTATACAGTCCCGCATCCTACTGGTTATACCTCTAGCTATACAGTTGAGCATCCTACTGGTTATACCTCTAGCTATACAGGTGAGCATCCTACTGGTTATACCTCTAGCTATACAGGTGAGCATCCTACTGGTTATACCTCTAGCTATACAGGTGAGCATCCTACTGGTTATACCTCTAGCTATACAGGTGAGCATCCTACTGGTCATACCTCTAGCTATACAGCTGATCTTTCTACTGGTTATACCTTTAGCTATACAGCCCAGCATCCTACTGGTTACATCTCTAGCTATACAGCCCGGCATCCTACTGGTTATATCTCTAGCTATACAGATGATCATCCTACTGGTTATACCTCTAGCTATACAGTTGAGCATTCTACTGGTTATACCTCTAGCTATACAAGTGAGCATCCTACTGGTTATACCTCTAGCTATACAAGTGAGCATCCTACTGGTTATATATCTAGCTATGCAGTTGAGCATAATACTGGTTAACTCTCTAGCTATACAGTCTAGCATCCTACTGGTTATACCTCTATGTATACAGCCCAGCAACCTACTGGTCATACTTCTAGCTATACAGATGAACATCCTACTGGTTACACCTCTAGCTAAACAGCTGAGCATCCTACTTGCCTTTCCTGATACCTGTCTGCACTGTGCACTCATTTTAAGTCTGATATCAGAACCACTAGATCATTCTCTTGTGGAGTACTGGTTAATAAAGAACTGCCACTACAATATTCAGATACATGGCTCATTCTCCCCAAGTGCATTATCTTGTATGTGGAGATGTTGAAAGGCAGTTTGCATTGTTTTGACCATTAATCCCGTAAAGCTGGAGCTTTTTTCCTGTTACAATCCCCTCCAGGATCAACCCTATTACACACTTTTGTCTCATTGGCAAACAGGCAAACCTTACCTACAAAACCTTCTCCTATGTCACTTACAAAAATGGAGCATAGAATAGGATCAATGACTGACCCCTTGTCACCACTTGTGACTTTTCTATCCTCTGACTGTACACAATTAACAACAATCCTTTGATATTTATTCATTAGCCATCCATCATTTTTACTACTACTGAGGTCAAGGTAACAGGTCTGTAGTTTCCAGCTTCTTCTCTGCTCCCTTTTTTATGGCTGGATACACATGGCTGCTCTCTAATCTTCTAGAACAGGGGTCAGCAACCTTTTTAGTCTGGGGTGCCGATTTGGTAAAAAAATCAAAAGATGAAGTACTCAATGTGCCCTCCTACATCGGTGATTACCAACAGGAAGCCTCAACACTCTAGAAGTATTTAGGAGGATGACCCCATGCCTTTATTCAATGTTATCTGCGTCCTTAGGATGTTTTTTGACTTTCGGTAAAAATTATTTGGTAGGGGTGCTCCAAGGAATTCTTTTTTTTCCAGGGGTCCCTGAGTCTGAAAAGGTTGGGAAACACTGTCCTACCTGAAAGTCATATAACGCAAACCATAACTGCAACCAGTTAGTTAGTCAATTGAGCTTACATTTCAATGTGATCCTTTAGCTAAATTATTCATATTTGGACTGGACATGGGGCTAAGTGTAATCTGCAGTAAACCTGCTTTGTGGGGACAGAGGATGCCCATCACACAGCCTAGTCTTTTTGCTGAAGAAATCCAAACTAATTTTTACAGCCTTATTGAAATGAATGAAGGCAAATTTAGCTGCCATATTATACTTTGCACAGGTAATTGCTGTCCTTTGACAAGGCTACTGGCCTGGACACTCAGACATTGTGCCTCATGTTCCCACTGTTGCATAGTTGTGTCACAGAAGAAGCTTGAGAGTAGATTATATGGGATAATCAGCATTTACTTCTTAGAACATGAGGTAAACAGCATCAAAACGTTAACACAGCAAAACTTGAAAGTAAAAAGGACCTTTTACAATAGAGAGATAAAAAGCAAGGTACAACAAGTCTCACATAGCATACCATTACACTCTATTCAGCATATAACACTAATAACATCGCCATCTACTGTCAGATAGATGTAAACTCCTCCTGCACACAAATAAGTCTATCTGTTGCATATATATATGTATATAGTATATACCAACACCCTTTCTCAACAGTAAGAACTTATTCAGTTAAATATAATCTCTTCATCAGTCTCTGGTGTCTTTCAGCCTTCAACGCCTTTGTGAAAATATCTGCTGTCATATCTTCAGTTGGGCAGTATTCTAAATTCAGAATTCCTTGTTCATGATCCCGTAAGAAATGAAACTTCACATCAATGTGTTTAGTTCTGGGATTAACTCTTTCCATCTGAGCAAGAACAAGACATCCTTGATTGTCTTCATGTAACGTTGTTGGTCCTAACTGTTGTTGTCCTAAGTCTGTTAGTAGTTGCCTTAACCAAAGAACTTCTTGACTCGCATGAGCGGTGGCTACATATTCTGCTTCTGTAGACGATAGTGTTACTATAGATTGTTTTTTACTAGTCCAACTAATTGGTCCGCCCGAGAGTAAGAAAAGATAGCCACTGGTAGATTTTCTATCAATTGGATCTCCAGCCCAGTCTGCATCAACATATCCAGTTAAAACGCATTCATCACTTGCAGGTAGTTTCAGTTTAACGTTGCTAGTTCCTTTCAGATAATGTATTACTCTCTTTACAGCTTTCCAATCCATTTCATTGGGGTTTGACACTTTTCTGCTCAAAATTCCTACTGCTGCTGCAATGTCTGGCCTTGTAACAGTCGCTAAATATAGTAATTTTCCCATTGCTTTTCTGTATAGCTCATTATCTGGTAACATATTTTGTTCACTTTTAATTTCCTTCAGATAATTAGTTTCCATTGGAGACTTTACTGGTTTCGCATCTTTCAGTCCAAATGTTTCTATTATATCTTGGATCATGTGATTTTGGTTAAGTTGGAAACTCCCATCTTCTTCTCTTTCTATCTGTATCCCTAGGTAATGCTTCACATTTCCCAGATCTTTGATATCAAAGTGTTGATCCAAAATTTTCCGTATTTCGGCTTCATCCCTTTCTCTTTCAAAACAAACTAAAATATCATCAACATATATCAGTACATAGATCCATCTGTCATCTAGTTTCTTTGTGTATAGACAGGGATCCGCTTTGCTTCTTAGAAAATGTTCATTTATGAGCACTTCAGTGATTTTATCATTCCACGCTTTAGCGGCTTGTTTTAAACCATATATACTTTTCTGTAGCTTACAAACCATGTTTGGTTTCTCTTTATCTTTGAATCCTGGAGGTTGTTCCATGTAAATTTCTTCTGTTAAATCTCCATTCAGAAATGCTGTCTTTACATCCAGATGTTTCAATTGCATTCCTTTAGTAGCTGCAACCGTAAGCAAAGTTCTGATTGTAGTATGCTTGACAACCGGAGCAAATGTTTCATCATAGTCTTCTCCGTATTTTTGAGAATAACCTTTAGCTACAGTCTTGCTCGGTATTGTTCAGCGGTGCCATCTGTTTGGTATTTAACTTTAAAAACCCATTTACATCCTATAGCTTTTCTCCCTTTTGGTAATTCTGTCAGTGTCCATGTCTTTGAATCATGCATGGATTTCATTTCTGTTTCTGTAGCCTTTATCCACTTATTGGCCTCTTCTTCTGAAAGTTGAGATATATCCTCCCAAGATGTAGGTTCATATACTTTATTTGTACTTGCCTTGTATGAAAGACGTACTGGTGGTTTTCCTTTGTTTTCTCTCATTGAACGTCTTGGTTCTGTGTCTGTCTGTAGTTCTATCTCTTCACTTTCAGTATTTTGAACTTTATCAATTTCAACTTCTTTTTCATCAGATGTTCCTGCACTTATATCACTGTTGTCTCTCTCATTTCTCATTTCCAGTGATGTCATAATGTTATCATTTAGATCTTCAATGAATGTTACACTGTTACTCACCGTAACTCTGTCTTTTTTAGGATCTAGGATTCTGTATCCTTTGCAGTTGTCACTATATCCAACAAATATTCCTTCTATGGCTCTGTTTTGAAGTTTGGAGCATTTCTCTTCTGGAACAAAAACAAAATCTTTGCAACCAAAAACTCTTAAATGATTCACACTTGGTTTCTTACCACGCCACAGTTCATATGGGTTTTTTTTTCAGTTTTCTTGAAAAAAGTCTATTTTGCAGATAAGTAGCTGTCATTGCTGCTTCACCCCAGTATTTCTCTGGTAGTTTGGAATCTGTTAGCATGCATCTTATAATTTCAGTCAGAGTTCTGTTTTTCCTTTCTGCTACGCCATTTTGTTCAGGTGTGTATGGAACAGTTTTGTGATGCTCTATTCCATTCTGTCTTAAATAGTTCTCTATTTGGTGTCCTGTGAATTCACCTCCATTATCACTTCTAATGATGATTGGCTTCCTCTGAAACTTATTATACGACTTTGACACGTATTCTTCTAATTTACTGAAAACTTCACTTTTGTTCTTTATTAAGTACGTGATTGTGTATCTTGAGTAGTCATCTATAAAAGTCACCATATATCTATTACCTCCTGATGTGGTTACTTTCATGGGTCCACATACATCAGTATGCACCAAGTCAAGTGGTTTTGTGCCTTTTGTTTCACTCTCTTTAGGTATACACACTCTTGTAGCTTTAGATTTTATACAACATACACATCTTACAATAATTGAGCAATCAGATATCAACAGATCTTTTGTCAAATTTTTGTTCTGTAATGCCATGATACTCTCAGGATGTCTGTGTCCTAAGCGTCTATGCCACATGTGAATACAATTCTTGTGATCATGTGTACATAACTTCATCTGTTCCTTTAATGTGTCTAGATGATATAATTGTTCACCTGCTTTTACATTTATTATTATCTTGTCTCCTGCTAGGATTGTACATTCATCATCTTTGAATTTTACAGTAAGTCCTTTAGCTGTTAGACGTTTTACAGATAATAGTCCTCCATCTAGTCCTGGAACATATAACACATGCTTCACTAGTATCTTTGAATTATGCCCAAATTTATCAGAATAGATTAGCATTCCTTGTCCAGTACCTTCCGCGGTTATTTTGCTCCCATCTGCAAGGTAAATAGCTTCCTTCTTATTTAGATCAAGTTCAGTAAAGAAGCTCTTATTACTTGTCATGTGACTTGTTGCTCCTGAGTCAATATACCAACTCATTGATAACCTTTTATTGGTTACTTTAAATGTACCATTCCAGTGATCTGCATGTGGGTTAGATATTGTGCTTTTCACCTTCTGTTTACTTTCTTTATGGTATAACTTCTGTTCTGCTTTCCATATAGTACAGTCTTTCTTTAAATGTCCCCTTTTCTTGCATCTGAAACATTCTCTTGTCTCTGTTTTATAGGTCCTCTTATCTGTAATTTTAAGAGCATTTACACTGTCCTTTTCTGTGGAATCATTTGTTTGTTCTTTCCTTCTCTGGTATTCATCTATGAGTCGTGTTTTTACAAACTCTAGTGTAATTTCTGCTTCAGGTCTTGTTTCTAGTGCATTTATCAAAGCAGTGTATGAATCCGGCAAGCTACACAATAATATTGCTGCTACATGACTTTCTTTAATATCTTCACCAACTGATCTCAGCTGTGTTATCACTTCCATCATGGAGTTTATGTGCTCCTGCATGTCTTCCTGTGCACTTAATCTCATCTTGTAAAGTTTCCTTAGCAGAAACAATTTGTGATTTAAGCTGGATCTTTCATGTAACTTTCTCAATGCTTCCCACATTCCCTTTGCTGTATTCTCATTCCTTATGTGGATTAACTGATCATCTTCCACTAATGAGCTGATAGTAGCTCTTGCTTGTCTGTTTTTCTTATCCCATGTCTCATTATTATCATTGGGTCTATCTGTAGTGATTACATCCCATAAATCATCTTTAGACAATAACATCTCCACTTTGAACTTCCATAACTGATAGTTCTCATTGTTCAGCTTGGCTACTGTAAGTCTGAGTTCTGAATTGCTGGTCATTTTAACTTGTCTTACTTGTTTGGAGAGAATTGTTCTGAAGAATCCTTTTGCATTCACTGGGTCTTTTTGTCTTCTATGCCTGGGCCCATAACCTGTTGCATAGTTGTGTCACAGAAGAAGCTTGAGAGTAGATTATATGGGATAATCAGCATTTACTTCTTAGAACATGAGGTAAACAGCATCAAAACGTTAACACAGGAAAACTTGAAAGTAAAAAGGACCTTTTACAATAGAGAGATAAAAAGCAAGGTACAGCAAGTCTCACATAGCATACCATTACACTCTATTCAGCATATAACACTAATAACATCGCCATCTACTGTCAGATAGATGTAAACTTCTGCACACAAATAAGTCTATCTGTTGCATATATATGTATATAGTATATACCAACAAGAAGGGGAAGCGGATGCGGCCACGAGCAGACGCGGGGTAGGCAAATAAATAGGCTGTTACCTCCCGGAGATACTCCAGCAAGTTACGGCCTATTTATAAATTTAAAAAAAGTTATCCTCACCTATCTGCGATGCCTTGATGGAGCCGCTGCCTCCTCTTCTTGTCCGCGACGTCTGTGTCTCAGCGTAGGCGGCGCGATGACGTCATTGTATCGCCGCCTGCGCTGTGATGCGGACATCTCGTAAGCCAACCCAGGACAGGCCCTGCTCAGCTTTGTTTTTTTTAAAGCGGCCTGTTCTGGGCTGGTTTACATTAAATAAATAGTAAAAATGCCGCCCCCAAGACAGTGACGGACAGTGCCGCCTGAGGCAGCCGCCTCACTTCGCCTCATTAGTGGTGCGCCCCTTCTTGCGCCGAGCCGAGGTGGACAGTCCCAAGCTGTCATTTCTTTGCCAAGAAGGCAGTACCAGCCCTGCACAAATATGTAGAAGAGAAGGTGGGCCAGTCCTTGAGCCTGTCAGTGTCTGCCAAAGTGCACGGCAACGCCGATGTGTGGAGCTGTAACTACGGTCATGGACAATATATGTCATTAATGGCCCACTTGATTAATGTGGTGCCTGCCCAGACACACCACGGCGTTGGTCCTGCAACAATGTCCGCTTCATCCTCCACTGTCTACTCAGCCTTTACTGCAGGAACAATTCCCAGTGCTCCTCCAGCATACCATATGTGCAGGGCAGTTTGCCTGGGCAAATAAAGTCACACGGGGAAGAACTGTTCCATGTCCTCAATCAAGAAATCAAATCCTGGCTTTCTCCAAGAGAACTTAAAATCGGAACAATAGTGACTGACAACGGGAAAATCATGGTGTCGGCGAAGCATCAAGGAGGGCTGAGCCATGCGCCTTGCAAGGCCCACGTGTTCAATCTGGTTGTCAATCGTTTCCATGAGTGTTCCACCCATCTGCAAGATATTCTAATAATGTCAAGGAAATTTTGCATGCACTTCAGCCACTCGTACACCGCCAAGCACACCCTCCTTGAGCTGCAGCGGAAGAACGGCCTCCCACAACATAGGCTGATATGCGATCTTTCCACCCGTTGGAATTCAACCCTCCATAGGTTGGATTGACTATATGAACAGAGAAAAGCCATAAACACTTTCTTGATGATCCAAGTGGACAGAGGTACTCCCCAGTGTACCTTTAACGTTAGCCATTGTCAGCTCATGCGAGACACCTGTCGTTTGCTAGTTCCCTTTGAAGAGGCCACTTTGTTAGTCAGTCGCCAGGACCATGGGATGAACAACGTCATTCCACTGATTCACATCCTGGAAAAGATGCTTTTCAATCTGGCTGGTCAGGGGACTGGAGATGTGATGTCTGCATCTCAAGGCCACATGAGCCCTGTGAGGGCTGAACTGAAGAAGAAGGAGGATGAGGAGGACATTGGAGCACAAACAATGTGTAGCCATATGGTTGGAGAGGAGGAGCAGGAGCAACCAGAACAGCAAGAGGGAGATGAGGAGGATGAGGCAGATGACCCAGACACATCATGGCAGTATGCAGTGAAGATGGATGCAGGGAGTCCCACGGAGTCACTTGCGCAAATGGCCCGATGCATGCTGACTTCTTTGTGCAGTGACAGTCGAATTGTCACCATTTGGCAGAGGGATGATTACTGACTCTACACCATGTTAGAGCCTCGCTACCGGGGAAAAATGGGGGCTTTTTTTACACCCACTGAGAGGGAGGACAAACTGAACTACTATAAAGACATGCTATGTAGCAACTTGGCCCCTGCCTACAGTGCTGGCCAAAAGTATTGGCACCCCTGCAATTCTGTCAGATAATACTCAATTTCTTCCAGAAAATGATTGCAATCACAAATGCTTTGGTAATAATATCTTCATTTAATTTGTCTTCAATGGAAAACCACAAAAAGAATTGTCAAAAAGCCAAATTGGATATCATTCCACACCAAACATAAAAAAGGGGGTGGAAAAAAGTATTGGCACCCTTTGAAAAATCATGTGAAGCTTTTCTAATTTGTGTAATTAACAGCACCTGTTACTTACCTGTGGCACATAACAGGTGGTGGCAATAACTAAATCACACTTGCAGCCAGTTGAAATGGATTAAAGTTGACTCAACCTCTGTCCTGTGTCCTTGTGTGTACCACATTGAGCATGGAGAAAAGAAAGAAGACCAAAGAACTGTCTGAGGACTTGAGAAGCAAAATTGTGAGGAAGCATGAGCAGTCTCAAGGCTACAAATCCATCTCCAAAGACCTGAATGTTCCTGTGTCTACCGTGCGCAGTGTCATCAAGAAGTTTAAAGCCCATGGCACTGTGGCTAACCTCCCTAGATGTGGACGGAAAAGAAAAATTGACGAGAGATTTCAACGAAAGATTGTGCGGATGGTGGCTAAAGAACCTCGACTAACATCCAAACAAGTTCTAGCTGCCCTGCAGTCCGAGGGTACAACAGTGTCAACCCGTACTATCCGTCGGCGTCTGAATGAAAAGGGACTCTATGGTAGGATACCCAGGAAGACCCCACTTCTGACCCAGAGACATAAAAAAGCCAGGCTGGAGTTTGCCAAAACTTACCTGAGAAAGCCAAAAACTTTTTGGAAGAATGTTCTCTGGTCAGATGAGACAAAAGTAGAGCTTTTTGGGAAAAGGCATCAACATAGAGTTTACAGGAAAAAAAAAGAGGCCTTCAAAGAAAAGAACACGGTCCCTACAGTCAAACATGGCGGAGGTTCCCTGATGTTTTGGGGTTGCTTTGCTGCCTCTGGCACTGGACTGCTTGACCGTGTGCATGGCATTATGAAGTCTGAAGACTACCAACAAATTTTGCAGCATAATGTAGGGCCCAGTGTGAGAAAGCTGGGTCTCCCTCAGAGGTCATGGGTCTTCCAGCAGGACAATGACCCAAAACACACTTCAAAAAGCACTAGAAAATGGTTTGAGAGAAAGCACTGGAGACTTCTAAAGTGGCCAGCAATGAGTCCAGACCTGAATCTCATAGAACACCTGTGGAGAGATCTCAAAATGGCAGTTTGGAGAAGGCACCCTTCAAATCTCAGGGACCTGGAGAAATTTGCCAAAGAAGAATGGTCTAAAATTCCAGCAGAGCATTGTAAGAAACTCATTGATGGTTACCGGAAGCAGTTGTTCGCAGTTATTTTGTCTAAAGGTTGTGCTAACAAGTATTAGGCTGAGGGTGCCAATACTTTTGTCCGGCCCATTTTTGGAGTTTTGTGTAAAATGATCAATGATTTGACTTTTTTTTCATTCTCTTTTGTGTTTTTTCATTGCAAGCAAAATAAATGAAGATATTATTACCAAAGCATTTTGATTGCAATCATTTTCTGGAAGAAATTGAGTATTATCTGACAGAATTGCTGGGGTGCCAATACTTTTGGCCAGCACTGTATCTGCAGCATCGTCAATCCTCTTGCATGTCCGACCGGTGGAGCCCAGAGCGCTCAACTTGCACTGGGATCACAGGTGTGGGAGGTGATGGGGGTGATAGGAGCAGTATAAGCTCCATCATCAGCAACCTGAGCCTAGAGTTGCTGATGAGCAGCTTTCTTCAGAGGCATAGTGAAGAAGTTGCTCATCAGCAGCTAGACACAGAGCTGAAGTTGAACCAGCAGGTGGTGGAATACTTAGAGTACACCCTGCCACCCGTCATCGAAGACCCGCTGGACTACTGGGCGGCCAAACTGGATTTGTAGCCGCAACTGGCCAAGTTTGCCCTGGAAAAGCTGTCCTGCCCGGCCAGTAGTGTGGCATCAGAGAGGGTGTTTAGTGCAGTGGGGGTGTGAAAGATCCTCAGTGCGCCAAACCGCTTTGGCCACACCCTGAGTCTTCTTTCATATAAAAACCACACTCACCGCCAGTGAATGTCGGGTTCACCAGATAAATACAAGACAAGCCTTCTAAATTTTATATATTTAGAACATCTAACACATACAGTGCAGAACAGATATGCAGATATATGCAAGCATTAACAGTTACTAATTACAAGATACCGTACAAATAAAATAAAAGGGATTAAAGGTGAAATGATTACTTTACCACACATGTCCATGATGTGGCTCTATAGTCCAACACTCACACATGCTCTGTCATGTGTGAATAACCAGTGGAGGCTGATTGGCATGTGGTATTAACTCCTAACATGTGGCATCAATAGAATAATCCCGCCTGCATGCTTTTCACAGTCTCTCAGCATTAGTCTCTCTGTAATATCTCTCAGTCTCTTGTAGGCTCATCATCGTCAGCAGCAGCATTCCAACCTGCCTGCTCATAGTAGCCTCTCAGTCAAAGTCTGTAATATCCTGTAGTCTGTGATGGTCTGTCTCAACTCCATAGCATAATCTCCTGTAGTCTGTCTGTAATCTCCTCCCATTGCCTCTTACCTCATATTTTATACCCTTTATGCCACCTCCCAGAATGAGGTCATCGGCGGCAGCAAGTCTGATGAGTTAATGCAATCAAGTCCAGATCTTTTGTATAGAACTGAGACCAAGGGGTATGATACAATGTTATCAGGCAGGTCTGATCAACAGCCCAGGCTTGAACAATGCACTATTGTTTGATAACTCAGGGCTGTGTATGAGTACAATGGAGACCTGCTGTGATGGATACAAAGCCCTATTGTTCCAGTGCTGCTACTACTGCCAATATACCTATGAGTAGGCTGTGCACATTATGAATGAGTGCAAGCAAGAAGGGAGACCCTATACCCAGAGACCAAAATACATCTGAGTTATAGCCACACTTAAGCAGAATCATCACACCTCCCCCTTTAGATGGGGCTTGCAGGAAGTAGGGGCCTACGCCCCTCTTCTGAAAGCACCTCTGCCTCCAGCTTCTCAGGCTCTGGCCCAAAGGCTTTCTCACCTCCCCCCGGGGTCCCAGCAGACTCGGGCCTTGTCAGAGTCTAAGGGTGGTTAAGCGCCACGCGCCTTCAATATGTCCAGACTAGGGTCCGCTTGGACAGCATCTCTGAACTCTTGGCTGGAGTGAGACAAAAGAGAGGTGCATGTTACATAGCTGCCGGACCCTTCTGGCTCTCTAGTCCGACTAGGGACACTTCTAAGGCCCAGGCTCTGAGCCACGTACACTTGGCTACCTCCTGCCTGTTCTGGGTCCGCTTTCTGAGTGCGGGCATCCCGTAGCTTTACACTCATGACCTCAGGCCCTTGGGATACCATTCCAGAGATCCCATCCCAGCAATCTCTGCTCTCCTGGCTACCCTTGGCCTGCTCTCTCAGGGTCTTCCCCACACTAGCCGCTAGTTGGGAGAGTTCTAGGGGGTTCTGCACCTCCTCCTTTGCTTCCAAACCTACATCCTGTTCCTCCTGTACTTTAGTGGGTGATGGTGATACTTTGGGCAAATGACTGAGATCATGCTTGCCTAAACCATCCCCCCACAATACATTGACAGGTAATACATTTGACATACCCTCTTCTTGGCTCACACCTCCAGTACCCCATGCCATCTGCACTTGGGCCATGGACACTCCTGGAATAGAACTGGACAGAAGAGACGTGTATGTCTCATACCGGCCAGACTCCTCCGGCTTCAAGGGAGTGAGGCTAGTCATGGCGGTCTCAGCACCGACTCCAGGTGTTGTAGGCAACGGTTCAAAGGTCGGAACGCCCTCCACCCTTGTAGCACTCTGGCTGCGGGCTAACACCGCACTACCAGCAGTCCGTCCCTCACCTGGATCGGCCATGAGATCCACATAGCCTACCTGACTACCTGGCACATGGTCAGCAGTTGGGTGCTCATCGGATACACTGGGCGAAATAGTAGAAGTCGCTTCCAGTGACTCAGAAGAGCTACCCTGTACACTTTCACAACAAGCATTGGCAATTACATTGACAGTACATTCATCAGCAATTGTTAATTCACACCGGGCCTCAATGAGATCTACAGTAGACATGTTAACAAGCTGGGAGGGAGACGCCCCCGCAGATGTGGGTGTGTCTACAGACTTAGTCTCATTGGCTCCTAGCACCGGAGGGAACAAAGCATCAATAACATTTGTGCTGAGCTGGGTTGCAGGAAGTTCAGTTGCATCTTCCCTGCTCTCAGCTGAAGGCAACTCATTAGCATGTACACTTACTGCCATGGGAAGTATCTCAGAGGGGGGGGTTACGGGCCCTCTCTGCAGATATGACAGACACATTGTCAACATTAGTCATAGACAGTTTATCACAGTAAATTGGGTTGCTCCCCACCCCATATTGGGACACCATAAGTCCTAAATCAGTTCTCAACAGTACATTAGCAGGCAAATCAGTCAATAGTCCCACAGTCCGCATTCCTTTTCCTGCACCCCAGTCCAGATACACAGATGGGCCCCCTGCTGTGGCTTGGGAAGCAGGGAAGTTCTCAGAGCGGTTGGGGCACTCCTCCTTGAAATGTCCTGTCTGGTTACAGGCATGGCCCCGCCGCACCTCCCCTTGGGGTTTGGGGAAGGTCACTAGGGTGCCCAGAGTTCTTGGGACAGGGGAGGGACCACCCGGGGCATAGTTTGTCTCACCCGACCTGACGACAGACGGCTGTGGTGAACTCCGGCCTGGCCTCTCCTTCCAACCTGAGGGTCGGTGCAGGGTTGTTGGAGTTTGCACTTGCTGGGAGAGCTCCATCCTTTTGAGCTCAAGCTGAAACTCCCGTTCTTGTTCTGCTGCCTTCCTCTCTCTCTCTGCCTGTCGCTCAGCAAACTTCCTCTCTCTTTCTGCCTGCCGTTCTACGGCTTCCTGAAAGCGGCCCAACACCTGCAGGTATGTGTTAGGGTCACCGGTGCCTGCTTGCTGCAGGACCATTTGCCAGACGGAAACCATTCCTCCCACCTGGCTGGGGTTAATGGTCTCTCCTGGTGAAGTAATCCTTGGGACCAGGCTGCTTGCTGCACTTCCTGGCCTAGCCCCAAAATCAGGACTCTGCATAGCTGTGGCTGCCTCCATTTCAGCCATACCCTCAGGATCTCCAAAAGCCTGGTTCAGCAGTTCTGGAGATCTGCTTCTGAGCCCACTAGCCATCCACTGGTATTTGCCAAATAAAAGATAGGATAGAATACAAAGAGTAAGGGGGGGGGGGGGACAGCACTGTATCAAACTTTCACTGTATCTTAATGCTTGCTTTAATACAGAGCTTGTCTCATAGGATTACCATAATCCCCAGCATGTGAGTGATAAAGGTCACCAACACACGCTGTTTATCCTAAGATCCCACTACGCTGCCACCAATGTGAAAGATCCTCAGTGCGCCAACACCGTTTTGGCCACCCCTGAGTCCTCTTTCATATAAAAACCACACTCACCGCCAGTGAATGTTGGGTTCACAAGATAAATGCAAAACAAGCTTTCTAAATTTTATATATTTATTAACCCCTAAATGGGTCGGTATTAACATCTAACATATACAGTTCAGAACAGATATGCAGATATATGCAAGCATTAACAGTTACTAGTTACAAGATACAGTACAAATAAAATAAAAGGGATAAAGGTGAAATAATTACTTTACCACACATGTCCTTGATGTGGTTCTGTAGTCCAACACTCACACATGCTCTGTCATGTGTGAATAACCAGTGGAGGCTGTTTGGCATGTGGTATTAACTCCTAGCATGTGGCATCAATAGAATAATCCCGCCTGCATGCTTTTCACAGTCTCTCAGCATTAGTCTCTCTGTAATATCTCTCAGTCTCTTGTAGGCTCATCATCGTCAGCAGCAGCATTCCAACCTGCCTGCTCATAGTAGCCTCTCAGTCAGAGTCTGTAATATCCTGTAGTCTGTGATGGTCTGTCTCAACTCCATAGCATAATCTCCTGTAGTCTGTCTGTAATCTCCTCCCATTGCCTCTTACCTCATCTTTTATACCCTTTATGCCACCTCCCAGAATGAGGTCATCGGCGGCAGCAAGTCTGATGAGTTAATGCAATCAAGTCCAGATCTTTTGTATAGAACTGAGACCAAGGGGTATGATACAATGTTATCAGGCAGGTCTGATCAACAGCCCAGGCTTGAACAATGCACTATTGTTTGATAACTCAGGGCTGTGTATGAGTACAATGGAGCCCTGCTGTGATGGATACAAAGCCCTATTGTTCCAGTGCTGCTACTACTGCCAATATACCTATGAGTAGGCTGTGCACATTATGAATGAGTGCAAGCAAGAAGGGAGACCCTATACCCAGAGACCAAAATACATCTGAGTTATAGCCACACTTAAGCAGAATCATCACAGGGGGCCATAGTTACCCCACGGAGAACTCACCTGGCCACCCAAAATTTGGAGAGAATGACCTTTGTGAAGATGAATCAGGCGTGGATCAGCCTGGATTTTCATTCACCAATGCCTGATGCAGCAGATTAAATGATCCATGCTGCCTCACCACACTCTGCCACTGGGTGACTGTATGGCCTCCTAAGGCTGTTGCTACATGTACACTATATATATCACCTTGCCACTCTGTGGCCTACTCACGCTGCTGCCACCTCCGCACTCTGCCACTGGATGACTATATGGCCTCCTCATGCTTCTGTCACCTCCTCACTCTGCCACTGGGTGACTGTATGGCCTCCTAAGGCTGTTGCTACCTGTAAGCCATGAACCGGGGTGGGCTCCCCAGGATATAGCGACGTCACAAACAAAGGAAGCGACTCCAACTCAATTTAGTAAAAACAAGATTTTACTTAGTGTAGTAACACCCCTTTACCAAAAATAACACTCCCAGATATTTACATACACTCATCCAGGAAGCTGAGGCCCTGGTGTTGTACAGCACGGTGCCCTCTAATGTGTGCCTCCAATATACACCAAGCTTTTACCTATCTGCAGGCTGCAACTAACCAGCCGCTTGTTACCTTTTCATCACCCTAGTCACAGGAACAATTCAGTGAGTGTAATAGGGGCACCGACAGTATAACACAAGGGCTTACAAACTTATTAAAATACCCCTATTTAACCCAAACAAAGTATAACCAAGTAAATATAATAGTAGGTCAGCTTGCAAGCCAAAGAAATGTGAAATTGCACAAAATGTCGCTTCCAGACTTCCTTAGAAGCTTCTCTATAAGAGTTACAACTCTATATAATTCTGAGTCCTAGTCCTTACTACCGAATAGGTAAATAATTCACCAGTAGTGTGGCCTGTGAAGATTAGTATGCCTAACTAGTCTAACTATAGGCCCTTACTCAGTCCCAAGGAAATTCGCGCCAAAAATGTAATGCGGTGCGTGCACGATTATTTCTCTCACTGACCCGACTCTGTTGGTTACCTTTAGCCTTTGTCTGGAACAGCTGGATGCGGGACTCATCCAGAAAACATGCGATTTCACTGACAGGGCCACTTCTCAGCCGGGTCCTTGAGAGCAATCTTCTCCTTCAGGATGCTGTCTAAACAAACCCTGGAACAGTCTCTGTTTTAGCTCCACCTTGGTATATTTCTGATCCTTTAGGAATCCTCATTCTCACACTTGAGTCCCCCTTCTAGTTCCACCTCTGCAGAACAGGGTCTCCTTGTTACTACTCCAGGGAATTACAGATTTACAGTCCTTTCCCATTTCTGAGGTAACAGTGGCCTCTTGTGGTCAAACAACCAAATGTCAGTTTACAAAAAAAAATAAACTTATTTATGGAAACCGGTACATTCACAACATAAGAGCTGTTTCCCCATATTACATACCTACCTACATATTATATCACCTTGCCACCCTGTGGCCTACTCACATTGCTGCCACCTCCACACTCTTCCACTGGGTGACTGTATGGCCTCCTCATGCCGCAGCCACTGGGTCACTGTATGCCTTCCTCATGTTGCTGCCACTGGGTCAAAGTATGGCCTCCTCATGTTGCTGCAACTTGGACACTGATATGGCCTCCTCATACCGCTGCCACTGGGTCACTGTATGGCCTCCTCATGTTGCTGCCCCTGGGTCGCTGTATGGCCTCCTCATGCCGCTGCCCCTGGATCACTGTATGCCCTCCTCATGTTGCTGCCACTGAATGACCTCCACATGCTGCTGCCACCTCTTCACTCTGCCACTGGGTGACTGTATGGCCTCCTAAGGCTGTTGCTACCTACAGATTATATCACCTTGCCACTCTGTGGCCTAGTCACATTGTTGCCACCTCCGCACTCTGCCACTGGGTGACTGTATGGCCTCCTCATGCCGCTGCCACTGGATCACTGTATGTCGTCTTCATGTTGCTGCCACTTTGTCAATATATGGCCTCCTCATGTTGCTGCCACTTGGTCACTGTATGGTCTCCTTATACCGCTGTCACTGGGTCATTGTATGGCCTCCTCATGTTGCTGCCACTTGGTCACTGTATGGCCTCCTCATGTTGCTGCCACTTGGTCACTGTATGGCCTCCTCATTCCGCTGCCTCTTGGTCACTATATGCCCTCCTCAAGCCGTTTCCACTGGGTCACTGTATGGCCTCCTCATGCTGCTGCCAAATTCACATTGTCACCTTTTCACCAGCAACTTGGCCAGGTGGTGTCGCTTCTGCCTCCACTGTTGGTCCTGCAACAATGTCCACCTCATCCTCCACTGTTTTCTCAGCCTCCACTGTAGGGACAATTCACAGTGCTCCTCCAGTATACCACATGTGCAGGGCACAGAGATGTCACACTGTTCTACACCTCATTTGCCTTGGTGAACAAAGTCACACAGATGAGGAACTGGGTCACTGTATGTCCTCCTCATGCCGCAACCACTGGGTCACTGTATGGCCTCATCATACCGCTGCCAATGGGTCATTGTATGGCCTCCACATGCCACTGCCACTAGGTCACTGTATGGCCTCCTCATGTTGCTGCCACTTGGTCACTGTATGGCCTCCACATGCCACTGCCACTAGGTCACTGTATGGCCTCCTCATGTTGCTGCTACTTGTCACTGTATGGCCTCCTCATGCCACTGCTACTGGGTCAATGCATGGCCTCCTCATGCCGTTTCCACTGGGTCACTCTGCGTCCTCCTCATGCTGCTGCCACTGAGTAATTGTATACCCTCCTCATGCCGCTGCTACTGGGTCACTGTATGCCCTACTCAAGCCATTTCCACTAGGTCACTGTATGACCTCCTCATGGTGGTGTCACTGGGTCACTGTATGCCCTCCTCATGCTGCTGTGACTGGTTCACTGTATGTCCTCCTTATGCCACTGCCACTGGGTTACTGTATGGCCTCCTCAAGCCGTTTCCACTAGGTCACTGTATGGCCTCCTCTTGCTGCTGCCACTGGGTCACTGTATGGCCTCCTCATGCCACTGTTACTGGGTCACTGCATGGCCTCCTCATGCCGCTGCATCTGGGTCACTGTATGGCCTCCACATGTTGCTGCCACTTGGTCACTGTATGGCCTCCTCAGGCCGCTGCTACTGGGACACTGCATGGCCTCCTCATGCCGTTTCCACTGGGTCACTCTGCGTCCTCCTCATGCTGCTGCCACTGGGTCACTGTATACCCTCCTCATGCCGCAGCCACTGGGTCACTGTATGCCCTACTCAAGCCGTTTCCACTAGGTCACTGTATGGCCTCCTCATGGTGGTGTCACTGGGTCACTGTATGCCCTCTTCATGCTGCTGCGACTGGTTCACTGTATGACCTCCTCATGCCACTGCCACCGAGTCACTGTATGCCCTCCTCAAGCCGTTTCCACTAGGTCACTGTATGGCCTCCTCTTGTTGCTGCCACTGGGTCACTGTATGGCCTCCTCATGCCGCTGTTACTGGGTCACTGCATGGCCTCCTCATGCCGCTGCCTCTGGGTCACTTTATGGCCTCCTCATGCTGCAGCCACTTGGTCACTGTATACCCTCCTTGTGCCATTTCCACTGGGTCTCTGTATGGCCTCCTCATGCCGCGGCCACTGGGTAACTGTATGGCCTCCTCATACTGCTGCCCATGGGTCACTGTATGGCCTCCACATGTTGCTGCCACTTGGTAACTGTATGGCCTCCTCAGGCCGCTGCTACTGGGTCACTGCATGGCCTCCTCATGCCGTTTCCACTGGGTCACTCTGCGTCCTCCTCTTGCTGCTGCCACTGGGTCACTGTATACCCTCCTCATGCCGCAGCCACCGGGTCACTGTATGTCCTCCTCAAGCCGTTTCCACTAGGTCACTGTATGGCCTCCTCATGCTGCTGCCACTGGGTCACTGTATGCCCTCCTCAAGCTGCTGCCAACTTCACATTGTCATCAGCAATTTGTCCAGGTGGTGCCGCTTCCACCTCCATGTTCTCACAACGTTGATCCTGCAACAATGTCCACCTCATCCTCCACTGTTTCCTCAGCCTCCACTGCAGGGACAATTCACAGTGCTCCTCCAGCATACCACATGTGCAGGGCACATCGGTTTCACACTGTTCTACACCTCGTTTGCCTAGGCAAACAAAGTCACACAGGAGAGGAACTGGGTCACTGTATGGTCTTCTCATGCTGCATCCACTGAGTCACTGTATGGCCTCCTCATACCGCTGCCAATGGGTCACTGTATGGCCTCCTCATGCCGCTGCTCCTGGGTCACTGCATGGCCTCCTCATGCAGTTTCCACTGGGTCACTCTTCGTCCTCCTCATGCCGCAGCCACTAGGTCACTGTATGCCCTCCTCAAGCCATTTCTACTAGGTCACTGTATGGCCTCTCCACGCTGCTGCCACTGGGTCACTCTATGCCCTCCTCATGCTGATGCCACTGGTTCACTGTATGGCCTCCTCATGCCACAGCCACTGGGTCACTGTATGCCCTCCTCATGCTGCTGCTAACTTCAAATTGTCACCTTGTCACCAGCAACTTGGCCAGATGGTGCCGCTTCCGCCTCCACGTTCTTACACTGTTGGTCCTGCAACAATGTCCACCTCATCCTCCACTGTTTCCTCAGCCTTCACTGCAGAGACAATTCACAGTGCTCCTCCAGCATACCACATGTGCAGGGGACAGCGGAGTCACACTGTTCTACACTTCGTTTGCCTGAGCAAAGTCACACAGGGGAGGAACTGGGTCACTGTATGTCCTCCTCATGCCGCAGCCACTGGATCACTGTATGGCCTCCTCATACCGGTGCCACCGGGTCACTATATGGCCTACTCATGTTGTTGCCATTTGGTCACTGTATGGCCTCCTCATGTTGCTGCCACTTGGTCACTGTATGGCCTCCTCATGCCGCTGCCACTGGGTCACTCTGTGTCCTCCTCATGCTGCTGCCACTGGGTCACTCTATGGCCTCCTCATGCTGCAGCCACTTGGTCACTATATGGCCTCCTCATGCTGCTGCCAACTTCATATTGTCACCTTGTCATCAGCAACTTGCCCAGGTGGTCCTGCAACAATGTCCACCTCATCCTCCACTTTTTCCTCAGCCTCCACTGCAGGGACAATTCACAGTGTTCCTCCAGCATACCACATGTGCAGGGCACAGTGGTGTCACACTGTTCTACATCTCGTTTGCCTGGGCAAACAAAATCACACAGGGGAGGAACTGGGTCACTGTATGGCCTCATCATGCTGAACCCACTGGGTCACTGTATGGCCTCCTCATGTTGCTTCCACTTGGTCACTGTATGGCCTCCTCATGCCGCATGGCTACTGGGTCAGTGCATGGTCTCCTCATGTCATTTCCATTGGGTCACTCTTCGTCTTCCTCATGCCGCAGCCACTGGGTCACTGTATGCCCTCCTCGTGCCGTTTCCACTGGGTGTCTGTATGGCCTCCTCATGCTACAGCCACTGGGTCACTGTATGGCCTCCTCATGCTGCTGCTACCTTCAAATTATGTCGCCTTGCCACTCTGTTGACATATATGTGGCAGACGACGGTGTAAATGGAGTGTGCTCCTTCTCTCTACAGTAGGATGTTGGGTCTCTTCATGGTTCTTTCTACCTTGCACTAACATGGACCTATAAGGCTGGGTTCACACTTGAGTTAGCTGGTCAGTTTTGGCCCTGTAACTGTCCAAATAAGTGAAGTGTGCATCGATTCTAAGAGCGACGCCTGTCATGTGCGTGTCATTCGGACTCACAGTATTGTTTGACTAGCACAGTAGGCTCCCCCTGCGTGTTACTGAAGGCACAGTGTTCTACACCACTATACAGGCTCTCTGAAGCCAGGAAATAGTTTTTTTTAGCGATATTCACCGCTAAGTAATTCGGATTGAAGCAAATTTTTTGGAACTTCGAACTGAACTGCCGAATCGAACTTTTGAGAAATTCGCTCATCTCTAGTAATAACATTCAAATTTAATCTGTACTTTGTCCAAGACCAAGAACCAAAAATGTAGTCGCACCACATTGTTCTCTTTGTATCTGATGTAATTTTGAGTATTTTTTGCTTTGCTAAAAGCCAAAACATCAAAACCGAGTGAAGCTACATACACGACCTTTAGAATTAGAATTTTTTTTTCCTCAAAATGATATTGTAATTGGGACCTGAAAGTGGCCCTAGAAAAAAATAAATAAAATTGGGCCCATTTTTTAGGTAGGCTCAGTGCAGCTAGGTGGAGTCAATACAAGTAGGCAGGGCCAGCACAAATAGCTCCTCCATGTAAAACAGAGCTGTGTAAGGTAATTATGTACAGAACTGTTTACATGGAGGGAGAGGCAACAGTCCTATGTAAGTTACCATGTCAGACTGAAACTGTAACTTACACAGGACTGCTGCCTCTCACTCCATGTAAAGCAGATATTTCTGTTACAAAGGGCTGCCTGATGTAAAGTCAGCAGTCCTATGTAAGTAAAGTTAAAGGCAGTGGGATAAGGGTGGCAATGAAACTGTATGTTTAGCAGCAGCTGACATCACACTGACAGCCCACTGACTCCTTAATCTAGAGGCCCTCAGGGTTTAGAAAAACTATGGAGGGGCCCAGGGCAGGTGTAACCTAAAAACAGAAAAAAAATACTCCCTGTTGCTCTGGTGTCCGATGCCGCAGTCCGTTTAGTCACACGCCGTACTTTGGAACCTATATACCCCACGTGATGGCTGAGGCCAATTAGGAGCCTCATTGGTCTATAGAGAGAGGTTGGTGACATACATGGGTGACATCACAGGTCCCTCTCCAGCGAGCGCTGAGGACACTAATTGACTTCAACGGTTATGTGTGGTGGAGGGGCAACTGAATGGGCTGCGGAGACAGACACTGGACAGCTGAGTATGTTATTTTCTTAATGTTATATCTGCCCTGGCTCCTCCAGAGTTTGTCCAATTCCTGGACAACCTCTTTAACAATAATGTCCCATAATGCACACAGTATAATGTCCCATAGTGGCCCCTCCACACAGTATAATGTCCCATAGTGGACGCCCCACAGAAGAAAGAGATATAGAGGGGAGTCCACAAAAAAAAAATAAAAAGTGGGGCCCCCCCAAAAAAAAAGGAAAAAAAGGGGGGGGGTCAAAAAAAAAAAAAAAAAAAAGGGGGGGATATATAAAATAAAAAAGGATAGAGAAAAAAAAAAAAAGGGAGAGGGGAGGAAAGAAAAAAAAAAGAAAGAAATGGGAGGGGGGTGGGGGGTTTAAAAATTAAAGGGGGCCACTATAGAGCTGTATACTGTAAGAGCGTCCACACTATAGAGCTGTATACTGTAAGAGTGGTCACACTATAGAGCTGTATACTGTAAGAGCGGTCACACTATAGAGCTGTATACTGTAAGAGCAGTCACACTATAGAGCTGTATACTGTAAGAGCAGTCACACTATAGAGCTGTATACTGTAAGAGCAGTCACACTATAGAGCTGTATACTGTAAGAGCGGTCACACTATAGAGCTGTATACTGTAAGAGCGGTCACACTATAGCAAGCGGTCACACTATAGAGCTGTATACTGTAAGAGCGGTCACACTATAGAGCTGTATACTGTAAGAGCGGTCACACTATAGAGCTGTATACTGTAAGAGCGGTCACACTATAGAGCTGTATACTGTAAGAGCGGTCACACTATAGAGCTGTATACTGTAAGAGCGGTCACACTATACAGCTGTATACTGTAAGAGCGGTCACACTATATACTGTATACTGTAAGAGCGGTCACACTATATAGCTGTATACTGTAAGAGCGGTCACACTATAGAGCTGTATACTGTAAGAGCGGTCACACTATAGAGCTGTATACTGTAAGAGCGGTCACACTATAGAGCTGTATACTGTAAGAGCGGTCACACTATAGAGCTGTATACTGTAAGAGCGGTCACACTATAGAGCTGTATACTGTAAGAGCGGTCACACTATAGAGCTGTATACTGTAAGAGCGGTCACACTATAGAGCTGTATACTGTAAGAGCGGTCACACTATGGAGCTGTATACTGTAAGAGCGGTCACACTATAGAGCTGTATACTGTAAGAGCGGTCACACTATAGAGCTGTATACTGTAAGAGCGGTCACACTATATAGCTGTATACTGTAAGAGCGGTCACACTATGGAGCTGTATACTGTAAGAGCGGTCACACTATATACTGTATACTGTAAGAGCGGTCACACTATAGAGCTGTATACTGTAAGAGCGGTCACACTATAGAGCTGTATACTGTAAGAGCGGTCACACTATAGAGCTGTATACTGTAATAGCGGTCACACTATAGAGCTGTATACTGTAAGAGCGGTCACACTATAGAGCTGTATACTGTAAGAGCGGTCACACTATAGAGCTGTATACTGTAAGAGCGGTCACACTATAGAGCTGTATACTGTAAGAGCGGTCACACTATAGAGCTGTATACTGTAAGAGCGGTCACACTATAGAGCTGTATACTGTAAGAGCGGTCACACTATATAGCTGTATACTGTAAGAGCGGTCACACTAGGGTATACTGGGTGACATGCTGTATACTGTAAGAGAGGTCACACTATGGAGCTGTATACAGTAAGAGCCGTCACACTATAGAGCTGTATACTGTAAGAGCGGTCACACTATAGAGTTGTATACTGTAAGAGCGGTCACACTATAGAGCTGTATACTGTAAGAGCGGTCACACTATAGAGCTGTATACTGTAAGAGCGGTCACACTATAGAGCTGTATACTGTAAGAGCGGTCACACTATATAGCTGTATACTGTAAGAGCGGTCACACTATATACTGTATACTGTAAGAGCGGTCACACTATAGAGCTGTATACTGTAAGAGCGGTCACACTATAGAGCTGTATACTGTAAGAGCGGTCACACTATAGAGCTGTATACTGTAAGAGCGGTCACACTATAGAGCTGTATACTGTAAGAGCGGTCACACTATATAGCTGTATACTGTAAGAGCGGTCACACTATAGAGCTGTATACTGTAAGAGCAGTCACACTATAGAGCTGTATACTGTAAGAGCGGTCACACTATATACTGTATACTGTAAGAGCGGTCACACTATATACTGTATACTGTAAGAGCGGTCACACTATATACTGTATACTGTAAGAGCAGTCACACTATAGAGCTGTATACTGTAAGAGCGGTCACACTATAGAGCTGTATACTGTAAGAGCGGTCACACTATAGAGCTGTATACTGTAAGAGTGGTCACACTATAGAGCTGTATACTGTAAGAGAGGTCACACTATAGAGCTGTATACTGTAAGAGCGCTCACACTATGGAGCTGTATACTGTAAGAGCGGTCACACTATAGAGCTGTATACTGTAAGAGCGGTCACACTATATAGCTGTATACTGTAAGAGCGGTCACACTATAGAGCTGTATACTGTAAGAGCGGTCACACTATAGAGCTGTATACTGTAAGAGCGGTCACACTATATACTGTATACTGTAAGAGCGGTCACACTATAGAGCTGTATACTGTAAGAGCGGTCACACTATATAGCTGTATACTGTAAGAGCGGTCACACTATAGAGCTGTATACTGTAAGAGCGGTCACACTATATACTGTATACTGTAAGAGCGGTCACACTATAGAGCTGTATACTGTAAGAGCGGTCACACTATAGAGCTGTATACTGTAAGAGCGGTCACACTATAGAGCTGTATACTGTAAGAGCGGTCACACTATAGAGCTGTATACTGTAAGAGCGGTCACACTATAGAGCTGTATACTGTAAGAGCGGTCACACTATATAGCTGTATACTGTAAGAGCGGTCACACTATATAGCTGTATACTGTAAGAGCGGTCACACTATATACTGTATACTGTAAGAGCGCTCACACTATAGAGCTGTATACTGTAAGAGCGGTCACACTATATAGCTGTATACTGTAAGAGCGGTCACACTATAGAGCTGTATACTGTAAGAGCGGTCACACTATATAGCTGTATACTGTAAGAGCGATCACACTATAGAGCTGTATACTGTAAGAGCGGTCACACTATAGAGCTGTATACTGTAAGAGCGGTCACACTATAGAGCTGTATACTGTAAGAGCGGTCACACTATATACTGTATGCTGTAAGAGCGGTCACACTATATAGCTGTATACTGTAAGAGCGGTCACACTATAGAGCTGTATACTGTAAGAGCGGTCACACTATGGAGCTGTATACTGTAAGAGCGGTCACACTATAGAGCTGTATACTGTAAGAGCGGTCACACTATATAGCTGTATACTGTAAGAGCGGTCACACTATAGAGCTGTATACTGTAAGAGCGGTCACACTATAGAGCTGTATACTGTAAGAGCGGTCACACTATAGAGCTGTATACTGTAAGAGCGGTCACACTATAGAGCTGTATACTGTAAGAGCGGTCACACTATAGAGCTGTATACTGTAAGAGCGGTCACACTATATAGCTGTATACTGTAAGAGCGGTCACACTATAGAGCTGTATACTGTAAGAGCGTTCACACTATATAGCTGTATACTGTAAGAGCGGTCACACTATATAGCTGTATACTGTAAGAGAGGTCACACTATAGAGCTGTATACTGTAAGAGCGGTCACACTATATAGCTGTATACTGTAAGAGCGGTCACACTATATACTGTACACTGTAAGAGCGGTCACACTATATACTGTATACTGTAAGAGCGGTCACACTATATAGCTGTATACTGTAAGAGCGGTCACACTATAGAGCTGTATACTGTAAGAGCGGTCACACTATATAGCTGTATACTGTAAGAGCGGTCACACTATATACTGTATACTGTAAGAGCGGTCACACTATAGAGCTGTATACTGTAAGAGCGGTCACACTATAGAGCTGTATACTGTAAGAGCGGTCACACTATAGAGCTGTATACTGTAAGAGCGGTCACACTATAGAGCTGTATACTGTAAGAGCGGTCACACTATAGAGCTGTATACTGTAAGAGCGGTCACACTATAGAGCTGTATACTGTAAGAGCGGTCACACTATAGAGCTGTATACTTTAAAAATTGCTATTTCTGAATTAAAATTACTCTCCAAATAAAATATTATTTATGCTCCATGTGTATAACTGATAGGAATAAAAGAGCAGAATTTACTACAAGAAGGAAATTTTATGAGAATCAGAACATTTTGTAAAAGATCTTCTGGCTACGATAATGTGATATATTTTTAACTTTAACTTTTAAGCATTTTTCTGAAATTTACAGCCCTAAATCTCATCCTTTATTATACAAGTTGACAACATTAAGAAAAAAGAAAATTTGTTTCACTCACAACACACAAAGGTCAATATAGATTTTTTTTTTCATGTTCCACCCATCTCTGTCCTGTATCTATAGACTGGTGAAGTTATGTCTGCAGACCTCACACTATTCTCACCACTTCTCTTATACACTTACATCAGGACACATATATGAAGCCTGTACTGTATGGTAGACTGGTGAAGCTATGTCTGCAGACCTCACACTATTCTCACCACTTCTCTTATACACATTACATACAGGACACATATATAGAAGCCTGTACTGTATGGATAGACTGGTGAAGCTATGTCTGCAGACCTCACACTATTCTCACCACTTCTCTTATACACATTACATATAGGACACATATATAGCAGCCTGTACTGTATGGATAGACTGGGGAAGCTATGTCTGCAGACCTCACACTATTCTCACCACTTCTCTTATACACATTACATACAGGACACATATATAGAAGCCTGTACTGTATGGATAGACTGGGGAAGCTATGTCTGCAGACCTCACACTATTCTCACCACTTCTCTTATACACATTACATACAGGACACATATATAGCAGCCTGTACTGTATGGATAGACTGGGGAAGCTATGTCTGCAGACCTCACACTATTCTCACCACTTCTCTTATACACATTACATACAGGGCACATATATAGTAGCCTGTACTGTATGGATAGACTGGTGTAGCTATGTCTGCAGACCTCACACTATTCTCACCACTTCTCTTATACACAATACATACAGGACACATATATAGAAGCCTGTACTGTATGGATAGACTGGTGAAGCTATGTCTGCAGACCTCACACTATTCTCACCATTTCTCATGAACAATTTGTACAAGAAACTAGGACTTACCCAGTACAATGTAAACGTGGGTAATTGTTAAATTCTGGTTTTTCTTCATGGTATATAGATGTATATATTGTGATCAATTCACCAATAATGAGATCTCCATCCTGGTAACATTTTTGAAAATCTTCAGTAATTTCTCCGATCTTCAGATCACAGATTAATTGAGCAACAGAAAACCATGAAAGAAAAACCAAAGGAATTAATCTGAGCATGGTGTGATGATGATGATGATGATTATGATGATGATGATAATGTTGATAATGATAATGATGATGATGATGATGTATATCCTCAGTAAGATATAATAGATGTAAGCAGTGAGGCCAGCAGTGACACACAGAGCACGGCCCCCAGGATCAGGACATGCTATATGGTGACTGCTCTCATCTCCCCTCCTTTTATACAGTATGATGGGATAGATTTTACATTCTCTGATCTCATCACACATCATTCTGGATCTTCTCCCGGAGGATTGTGCTCTGAACTGTCCTTACTATAGAGAAATGTAGAAGAAGAAGAAGAAGCAGAAATAACCATTCTCAGCCGTCTTTGTGTTATACAGAATGTACCACAAACATATTCCATAGCCCTGTACAAAGATTGTCATCAATAGAGATGGGCGAACCTCTCAAGAATTGTTTCAGGTCGGGTTGTTCAGTCCCAAGATTTGGGACAAACAAGTTTGGTATTAACATCATACATTGGCTTAAATCATAGTGTAGAACACTCTTAGAGCTCCTAGGACCTATCTATAAAACATAGTGTAGAAAAGAGAAGAAAACGTGATGTGTATGGAGTCTTAGAGGGTGTTCACATGTAGGAATTTGACACTTAATTTGTCAAGCAGAAAATCGTTGCCTCCCGAATTGATGCTGTATTTAGCCTATTTTTCCTTTATTGGGCAGGGACAAATTCAAAATTCCGCAAGTGGAATTTGACAAATTCTGCATCCAATTCCACAGCGGCGGAAAAGGTGTATTTTCTGCCTCCCATTAATTTTTAATAGGATTTCTCAGTCAGAATCCGCCTGAAGAATGAGGAAGACGCCTATTTATTTCTCAGTCTCATCCATTTGTGAAGGACATTGGGGTGCGGTAAAGAATGATCCAGAGTCTGAGCGCAGATTGTGCCTGAAGCCAGATGGCCCATCTAGCAGGTGGACTGGTGAGACAGTGATCCAGCCATGAGTGCTCCATCCATTAAGGTTTGCCTCCAGGGACATACACAGATAACATAGGGCCCCTTTACAAAAAATATAGGAAGGGTCCCCGCTGGGATGATTTTATAAAGTAAAGGATGTTTTTCAATGAAAAAAAACAAAAAAACACATTCTCTCTCCTCATCATCCATGTGCTTTGTAAATATGGAACTCATTCTGAACCCCATGTGGGCCAATTTACTAAGAATGACATATAGTTTACCCCGTCCGAGTCCGAGTGAAATGTGCCAAAATTATTAATAGGCGTACACTACTGAATAATTTTGGTACATCTCAGGAAGTCTGTGCTCCAGAAACTGAAGTGGTCAATGGAGCTTCACTGTGACAACCAATCATTTATTGAACTGCTAAAGCCCCGCCTCTTACAATCCTGATAACTTATCAACCAATCACATTGATATATAAATGACATGTACATGTGTCAGTATTCAGCCTGATACATTAGCCTAGAACCTTCTTGCATTCCTCAGATCACAAGTTCAGATTTGCGGATATTGGTTAAGGTTACTCATCATAGTCTGGCCAGTATATCTAATTCTATATAATATGTTGTCAGAATGTGGAAATATCGGGGGGCGGAGCTTGACCGCTGAGTGTAACGGTAGCATGAGCCTGTAGCTTTGTTACATAGAGGCTTAATTGAGCGACATAGCCACGCTATAGTGAAGAAAATGGTGAAGATCAGGAGAGATTAGAGTGGGGATACTCCCTGAACTCTGAAAACTGCACGGCAACAGGCGGATTTGCAGACATTTCTGAGGAAAGGGAGCCCTCATGGATGGAGTGGTGTTTCCAAGATGGCGCCAGAGGGCGTGAGAGGCAGAGACCAAGTGGATTCTTATCCCGACAGTAGCGAGGATGGGGAGAGTGTCGACCTAGCTCCTTTCCAGATCTCTAAGTGCTTTCTCAAATGGGCCTTGTCCCAGGAGTTACACTCTGTATTATCTGCTTTGGCTGAAATTAAGACTGAACTGACTCACCTGGGCTGTAAAGTTGCGGGGGTAGAGGACGCATGTGCAGGACTCACAGCTCATTCCTCCGCCATGGCTGACTTACTCTCCACGCAAAAGGCGCAGATCGATAGAGCGCTAACTCTCCTGGAGGACCAGGAGAACCGGGGGCAGTGCCGAAATGTCTGTATAAAGGGCCTATACTAGACCTGTGGTCTAATGGAACTGAAGGAGATGGTAGAAGCTATCTTTTCCTCCCTCTTGGGTCCTGCACGGGTGCATCGATGGTGGTTGAAAGAGCTCATAGAATGTTGCCACCGAAACTAAGGCCCGAGGATGTGCCCAGAGATGTCATTTGCGACCTTCTGTCGTATGTGAATACTCAAGATATCTTAGCAGCGGCTTGCACTAAAGGTTAACTAACTCACGGTGCTGATAAGTTAACTTTCTACCAAGACCTAGCCCCTTCTACTTTGGCCAAACAATGCTTGCTTAAACCGCTCCTTGAGACCCTGCGGCAAATGAATATTGCATACTCTTGGCTATACCCTTTTGGCTTTTCTATTCAACACAACGGCAAGTGATTACTGGTCCATACTCCATCGGACCTTACTACTGTCTGGGAGCAGCTCAATATTACCCCGCTGGACATACCATCATGGATGCCAACTCCGGACATGGACAAGCTTCCTCCCTTACCTCCGCGGAATCCAGCTCAGCGCCTCAAGTCGCCAAAATCCAAGCGTTCCCTGCACAGACAGCCGATATCCTCATAAGCTCTCGCAGCGTTTGCCAGTGGTGACGGTTGGAGTCTTCGGGACAGTTCCCTCTCTCCGATTCCACTTTGTGCTGGTTCTTTGCAGAATTTTTCATTCTGCTCTTTTATGCCATGGTTGTCCTCCTTGTGACCAGGTTTCTTCCCTACCACAAAGTTTAGTTTGTATTTGCAAAGGGTTATACTGGATTCTATGATGCTGTGCACTTTTCATGCTGGCGGCTGGGGGGGGGGGGGGTGGCGGTGCTGTGTGGGTTGCCTGTGTTCGTGAGCTGGGCTGTTTTTCCTTTTACTAGTCACTTGTTGGCCCTTGCTCTGTGTGCAGGCTCGCCTCCAGCTCTTAGACACACACTGCAGCTGGGATATGCCTTGTCTTCTACTCTAGCCTGATATTGTCTTCTACTCTGGCCTGATATTGCCCTGTAATGTATACGCATTTTATGCAGCTATACTAGAGAAGTCTTGTATTTATGCTGACTATGACTGTGCCTTACCTTATCCCCCCACCCCCCTTCCTTCCCTCCCCCCTCCTTTTTGCCTAGGAATGGCATTATGGTTGGGATGCTTGAGATTCCTGCTCATGGTTATAGTACACAGTACCTGTTCTTGACACGTATCTTGGAATGAGAAAAGTCTTTTGTCTCTTAACTCCACAGATTATGCAGTACAGCTTTATTAGCACCTTCTGTGGGTATACCAGACATGATACATATGTCCAGATTTCTTTAGCTTATTTAACAGTCTGGGGGCTCCTACTTCACCATGTGAGCACTTGGTGTTGACTCTTTTTGACTGAATCATACCTCAAGTTCTTATTGTACCCTGAATAGTCGGTCCCTCTGTGTCCTGCTTGCAGTACCAAGACGACCGCGCTCCTCATATACAGGAGCACTTGTCATTGCTGTGCCCATACAGTCTGGGGCACTGTTATTGCTGAATTGATTTTCTGCATTGCTTTTTTCCTTTTCTTTTTCTCTTCTTCTTCTTTTCTTCTTTTTCCTGCTCTTCTCTCTACTCGCCTTGTACTAACCCCGCCTCTCCAGCTCTACACTGGTTCGGAGACCAAGTGGCCCTTCTATCTGCACCAGGAAGATGGCTAAAGCTATGGTTACTTCGTTTAATGCCCATGGGCTGAACTCTCCTGAGAAGAGACATGGCATTCTTCTTCTCTTGAAGAAATTACAGACAAAAATCCTATTCCTTCAGGAAATACACTTCAAGACTAATAAGCTTCCCAAGCTCCCATGCAACTACTTCTCACAATGGTTTCATAATACCAGCTTCTCATCTGCATCGTGAGGAGTATCGACTGCCATACACCACTCTGTTCCCTTCCTATGTGAGCATCGTTATTCTGATGCAGATGGAAGAGTCTTGTTCCTGAAAGGCAAGATCACATCAGAGAAGTTTACTCTGGTTAATCTCTACGTTCCTACGACGGGTCAAGTCAACTGGCTGATACAGACACTCAAAGCACTCCAGCTTTTTGCAGAAGGGGCAATATTGATTGGGGGAGATCTGAACTTGACTTTGGACCCTTCTCTAGATTGATCCACGGGGAAATCCCATATCTCCCAGAAGGCCTTGCATAAGTTCCATCTGACTCTCCACTCTCTATCTCTGCTAGATGTTTGGCAAATTCAACATCCTTTTTATTCGCACCGAGAGCCTCCTATCAACGCCTCGACTATCTGCTTGTCTCTCGACATCTTCTGCAACACTGCAAAAAGTCATCTATAGGTCTGATCTCGATTTCAGATCATGCTCCAGTCTGCTGCAACATCTTATTTACTCCTCTACCCCTCCCAGAGTGGTCCTGCCGCTTGAATGAGTGACTTCTGGATTCGGCAGAAGTCAGAAACTCTATTAGTGAACACATTAGTGAGTACTTCTATATCAACGCCACTCCAGAACTCAGTCAGCACTCCAATAGTGTGGGAGACTCATAAACACTACATAAGAGGCTTCCTGATCGTTCATGGTGCTAGAGTGAAGAAACAGATGCAGAGTAGAATTGACTCCCTCCTGGATCATATTGCTCATCTAGAACAGTTACATAAGCACTTACTAGCAATTTCTCAACAAGCCCAGCTTTCGGAACTTCCTACAGAGTAACGTGATATACTACCTGCAAAATCAGCAAAACAATTCCTAAACTACAAACAGAAACTTTATGCCCATGGGGACAAGGGAGGTCGACTGATGTCTACTTTGATAAAGAAGGCTAGAGCGAGAACTTACATTTCCTCTATAAGAACTTCTGATAGAATGTTACACACCACCACCCCTGCAATTGTTGAGGCATTCCACTCCTTCAACTAGTCTCTCTATAACCTGCAGTCGACTAGCCCTACTACCTCTCCTGAGCTTCTGACAGAAAAAACACAATGCTTCTTATCCTTGTTATCCTTGCTGAGTCTTTCCCAAGACCAGATTGTGGCTCTTCAGGAACCAGTCACTAAGAAGGAACTGAAACGGGTTGTCTGTAGCTTCCCACCAAACAAAAGCCTGGGCCCAGACAGCTACTCGTTGATATATTACAAAACATTCCTAAAGCCTCTTCTCCCCCAATTGACTCGCACCTTTAATGCTGTATTCTCAGGAGCGCAACTCCCTCTTCAATACCTGGAGGCACATATCACGCTCATCGCCAAAGAGGGGAAGGATCCCCAAGTGTGTGGGAGCTACCGTCATCTCATTGCTGAACTTGGACTTGAAATTCTGGGCAAAACTGTTAGCACTCTGCCTACAGCCAATTTTACCATCTATTGTTCATGAGGAGCAAGTGGGCTTCATTAGATCTAGAGAGGGTAGGCAGAACACGGTCCACTTGTTACATGCCATTCGCCTAGCCAAGTCCTCTCACGTCCCTCTGGTCCTTCTCGGCTTAGACGCCGAAAAGGCATTCAATATGGTGAGCTGGTCGTTCATGTCTGCAGTGATGAGACAGTATGGATTCCCTACCCTCTTCGTGGAGGCATTCTTGTCATTGTATACCTGTTAGGGTCTTGCCAGACGTAGCAATACCCTCACACTACTGCAGGGGTCTGGGAGGAAGGACAAAGACAAGTGAGCCCTAATCTCACCCCAGCCACTGTCCCTTCCTATTGCCTCAGTTTACCCTAAACGGTAAAAGAACAACTTGAAGACGAGCCCTATACTGAGTAAAGTGACACACAGAACAAGACAAACAACAGAGAAGAATGGTAAAACAAGCCAGGGGTCACAACCAGAGAAGCAAAAGTGGTACCAAATCGAAATCCAAGAGAGTAGTCACAAGGCAAGCCAAAGGTCAGAGATAATAGCAAGGTAATTATCAAAGGTACAAAGAAAGCAGGCAAAGTCAGTGCAATAACCGTCACCTTGCTGTGAAAGTGACGTCCCATATATAGAAAGTCTGGGCCCAGCCCCAGACCTGATAGGTACACAGGCTGTCAATCACAGAGGCAAGGTAAAGATTAACTCTATGCAGTCCAGAGAGAAACAATGCTCAGAACGCGGGTGTGGCTGGAAATCCATTACACAGCAAGGGAACTAGGACCGCATTCAGACTAAGCATCCAGAATCCTAAGCAAAGAATCAAACTGAGGACGCCTCCTACGTCACAGCGTGCAAGCAGAGGGTGGCGCAGAGACCTGAACAGGCAGAGACATAACAATACCAGGCCGCATGACATGCTGAAGATAAATGGCACACTTTCATCCTCGTTCCTCATATCTAATGGGACTCAACAAGGGTGCCCGCTGTCCCCATCTCTGTTTATTCTCACTCTGGAACCTTTTTTGCAAGCGGCGAGGGAACACCCAGAGATTCAGGCCCTCAATTTTGGATCTGACTCCCTAACGTCCTTAGCATATGCAGATGATGTACTCTTTCTGATTACCAACTCAGAAGATGGTCTACCCAAGCTTATGGACTTAATAGCTGAATATGGCTACATATCACACTATAAGGTGAGTGTGGAGAAATGTGAAATCCTCAATGTCTCCCTACCCCCACCTAGAGAGCTTGTGCTACACCATGTTCTACCTTTCTCATGGTCCTCATCCTTCCTCAAATATCTGGGAGTCAGACTGTCCAGCTCATTGGATTCTATTTACTCGCTCAATTATGCAGATCTTCTCTTAGAAGTTGGGAGGCTCCTACGACAATATGCAAAACCTCATCCAAACTTATATCTTACCGAAAGTTATGTACACACGTGGACAAAATTGTTGTTATCCCTAGTTTAATGAAAGAAAAACCCACAATGGTCACAGAAATAACTTGAATCTGACAAAAGTAATAATATATAAAAATTCTATGAAAATGAACAAATTAAATTCAGACATTGCCTTCCAACCAGGCTTCAACAGAATTTAAAAAAAAAGAAAACTCATGAAACAGGCCTGGACAGAAATGATGGTTCCCTTAACTTAATATTTTGTTGCACAACCTTTTGAGGCAATCACTGCAATCAAACGATTCCTGTAACTCTCAATGAGACTTCTGCACTTCTCAACAGGTATTTTGGCCACTCCTCATGAGCAAACTGCTCCAGTTGTCTCGTGTTTGAAGGGTGCCCTTTTCCAGACGGCATGGTTCAGCTCCTTCCAAAGATGCTCAATAGGATTTAGGTCAGGGCTCATAGAAGGCCACTTCAGAATAGTCCAATGTTTTCCTCTTAGCCATTTATGGGTTTTTTTTATCTGTGTGTTTTGGGTCATTATCCTGTTGCAAGACCCATGACCTCCGACTGAGACCAAGCTTTCTGACACTAGAAAGCACTAGCACATTTCTCTCTAGAATCCCTTGATAGTCTTGAGATTTCATTGTACCCTGCACAGATTCAAGACACCCTTTGCCAGATGAAGCAAAGCAGCCCAAGAACATAACAGAGCCTCCTCCATGTTTCACAGTAGGGACAGTGTTCTTTTCAAGATATGCTTCATTTTTCTGTCTGTGAACATAGAGCTGATGTGCCTTGCAAAAAATTTCGATTTTTGTCTCATTTGTGCATAGGACAATCTCCCAGAAGCTTTGTGGCTTGTCAACATGTAGTTTGGCAAATTCCAGTTTTGTCAGATTCAAGTTATTTCTGTGACCATTGTGGGCTTTTCTTTCATTAAACGAGGGGTACCAACAATTTTGTCCACGTGTGTATGTTCTCCGAATGCTCCTGATACCTCTGCCATCCTCATTCTTAAAGTCACTTAGATCTCAGTTCTCTAAATTCCTCTGGAGAGGTAGGTGACCACGAATGGCACATGAGACCCTGTTTCGACAGGAGGTATTGGCTTATTGGATGTGAGACTTTATTTCGAAATGATTCAACTGCAGTTGTGGCTAGAACTGTCAGTCCCCTATACCTGACACTCTGTTTCGAAGATTAGTTAAGTTTAGATATGGAGATTCTCTCTGTCAGGATTTGTGGTTACCAAAAGGCCTTTTACACCCTTCTGCCTTAAAAGTTGTCCTTCTAGGAGGAGTATTTGAAGTCTGGCGAAAACTACAGCCTACACTAGCTCCTTCACCATCACTATGTATGCTGACAGGCCTCCTTCCATCATTACTACCGGAGATCAAGAACCCTATCAAAGATCTATGGAGGCCCCTACTACATGTCCCGCTCAGCACCTTTTGCGTTGAGGGAGTACTACCTGCTGCAAAAACTTTGCACACTAATCTTGCGATTCGTCACCTGAGTTTCCTACATCTGGATCATTACTCAACTTGTTTGAAGAGATTTGCATCGAAGTTTGATTGGCAGAGACCACACACTGAGTTCGAAAAATTGATACTGCTCGCAGATTCAATGAAGTTCACATTGTCTTCCTTATTACATCAATACGTCTCACCGACGTAGCCCAAGCCCAAGCCTCTTCGTGTCCAGTTGGGAATCGGACTTGGCTGTCTCTTTGGATCAGACGACCCTCAAGCTAGTTCTCTTCAGAGCTCATGCTGTGTCCACCTGTGTTAGGCTGCAGGAAAGCCACTTTAAGTTACTTTCCAGATGTTACAGAACCCCTGAATGGCTCTTTAACCATAAACTATCTACAACATCTGCCTAAACTATCTCCCAATCTAACGTGTTACACCTGTTACACCTGTGGTGGTCCTGCCCCTTATTGTCACTTTGTTATTTATCTTATTGGAATGTAGATTTTCAGATGCTCTTGGAAACTGCTCTGTCATTGTATTTCTTTTTGAACACTTGTCAATAAACTAAGAATTATTAAAAAGAAAAAAAAAAGTGGAAATATCAAAGAATCTAAGTATCAGTAAGACAAAAGAAAATCTCATCACTATTATTATTACATTAATATGAATCCAATTTAATATCACTTAACCCCTAAACGACCCTGGACATACTATTAAAGCACAGGTCGTCCTGCAAAAAAATAAGCCCTCAATCAACTCTGTCAGCCGAAAAATAAAAATATTACGAATCTCAGAAGATGGCGATGCAAAAATAATTGATTTCTGTTCCCAAATGGGTTTTTGTTTTGCAGAATTAGTAACACATAAAAAAGCAATATAAATGAGGTATCGCCGTAATTGTACCGACCCGCAGAATAAAGGTAACATTTTACTTATGCTGTACACTGCATGGAAAAAATTAAACGGTAAAACACAATGCCGGAATTGATGGGGTTTTTTTATACACCAAGAAAGAGTTAATAGTATTTACTCAATAAGTTATAGGGACCCAAAAATGGTGTCATTACAAAATACATCTCATATCGCAAAAAACAAGCCTTCTGTTCAGTCCTCCTTATGTGTGTGAGGCATAAGTCAACATGCAGCTAAACTCCCTCCTAGTAATTCAATGACTCTGGAGTGATGTCCAAGCTTCAAAGTTTATTACAAGGATAGGGTGAAACTGGGAAACAGAAAGATAATGCATTTACTAATGCATACAAGCATGTAGCCACACATTATTATAATACAACCAATGTATACAAAGACATATGCATGAAATACAAGATGTATACAGAATGGTAGTACAGAGATGAGGAACATCCATAGACATATACTGTACATGTGCTCCTGAATGGTGCTGTCCTAACTATAATAAGTATGGTCTCCAGCTACAGTAACTAAGGACTGGAAATTTACATCAGGAGACATGCAAACATAATAATGTGCATAAACACAAACTATAGTGCTGGATTACAATTTGAACATACCAGCGATGCTACTGTAGGCCTAGATGAGGAGGATGGGAATGGATGCTGCTAGCTGAACCGCAAGTTCCAAGTGAAATGGCCACTGATGAGCTGACTTGATGATGTCATTAGGTCATAGGTGGGAACTACAGTAGCTCTAGTGGGACATACAGGGAATAGTATGATGATTTGCTATTTGCACAAGCAGTCATTAGATGGAGCTATTACAATTAATACATGACATAGTACATGATACCCTCATATGGCTACATCACCAGAAAAATAAAAAAAATATAGCTTGTACAATGTGAATATAAAAACCCCAAAAATTGTCAAATCATTAGAACAAAACTGGCTGCAGCAGGAAGGGAATGTGTAAGCTGTGCGAGTGTATATCAGAGTACAAACCAGATTTAGAGCTTACAAGGAAAAAGACACCAGAAGTGACCCCCAGAGTGACCCCCCCCCCCAATTATAAGAGCTACTGGGGATATAGTAGGGAATTTGGTGTTCACAATTTAATCCACACAGTTTGCATATTCACTTTTCACCATCCACTGTGTATTCACGCCTGGGATACTAATGCTCACTACACCCCTTGATAAATTCTTTGGGGGGTGCACTGTTTAAAATGGGGTCACTACCTAGGGGATTCCACTTTTCTGGTACCTTACAGGCTCTGCGAACATGACATGGCGTCCAGATACCAAACATATGAATCTGCTCTCCAAAAGCCACATAGCACTCCTATGTATAGACCTGGTGACTAGGAGACAAGACACTAGGGAAAAGAAAGCTGTTGGCTCCGCCTCCAGGCTATACCCTGCCACAGCCACTGTGCATGAATCAGTTTGTAACGTAGCAGTAGGAGAGAGAGACACAAAGGAACATGGAACCAACAACCACCAACAATGCATGAACCCGAAAAGGAACCAACACAGTTCGGGCAGGAACACTGAAAAACAAGGGAGGGATCTGTGTCCCCCAGTGAATAGAACGAGAAAAGGATTTTACAGTGAGTACAAAAATCCCATTTTCTCGCTTATTTCACTGGGGGACACAGCACCATGGGATGTCCTAAAGCAGTTCCAGAGGGTGGGAATAACACGGCCATGCAAACCTGTAATACTCAACCGCTTCCAGAAACTTACAACCTAAACTGGCATCGGCAGAGGCCACAGAATGGATCTGGTGAAACTTAGAGAAAGAGGATGGAGGCCCAGTGGGATACTTACAGACCTGGGAAGCATAAGCCTGATGCCGGAGGCCCCGGGAACTCCAACAGCTCTAGAGGAGAGAGCCGTCACATGGAAAGGAAGAGCCTTACCCTTAAACCGATAGGTCTCCCTAATCTCAGACCAAAGCCATCGGAAGATGGGAGCTCTGGAAGCAGGCAGGCCCTGGCAAGGGCACTCAGGGCACTAAGGCCGCACGGCTCCTGGTGCCCCGCTGAGGGTTCAAGTAGGCGACTATGGAGGAGAGGTCAGTCTGGACTGTGACAGATGTCTTTGGAGATGAGAGGTCCAAGGAGAAAGGGCAAATAAGATAGCCCTGGGTTCCAGCAGGTTGAACCAGAGGGAGGAATCGGCCCTGGACCACAGGCCCTGAACAGTCAAAGCATCGAGGACCACTCCCCAGCCAGGGAGATTGGCGGCAGTGGGAATCACCTACCTTCTATTCTTCTCATACTCACCTGTCTGGTGTCTTCAGGCGCCGCAGGGTCACCCCCTCGGTAGAACCTCGCACGTGGGAGTGGGGTCACCGCCGTTACTCCGGCTGCCGGTGCGGCGAGTGGTGAGTGGGGACTGGGTGACCGGCGAGGGTGCTCTTTTGCAGAGCACTGCGCCCACAGGAGGGTACGACTAGTGTGGCGTACACGCTGACGACCCCCTGCACCTGAAAGAAAGGTAAAAATAAAAACGATGCAAGACAGAAGACCTGAGTCAGGTCGTGTCTGCCTCCTATGACACTAGGTTTCAAACTGTCCTTTTTCTCTCATCCAGATCTTACACATTTCCTCAGGCGTAGTCCAGGATGTAGGCGCCATCTTGCTAAGCTGATATTCAGTTATTCATCACAAAAACATAATGAGGAAGTATGCAATGATAAACTAAATCAAGGAAAGCAGACATACAGTTAATAGTGATACAAAATATATCTGTTAATATAAAAATAGACATTTTATCCATAACAGTGTCATAGATCTTGCAAATGCCTTATTTTCTGTAAAAATTCATGAAGATTGTCAATATTTGTTTGCCTTCACCTTCAGGGGACAGCAGTATACGTGATTGGTGCTGCCGCAGGGAGCGCAGAATTCCCCTACCCTGTATACTGTTGCATTGCAACTTGTTTTGCAGGATTGGGTTGTTCAACACACTGAAGTTGTTCTACTCCAGTATGTGGATGATCTACTCCTTTGTGCCCCAAATAGAAACGTATGCTGTGGAGCTACTGCCTCACTGCTTCAGCATCTTGCCTCAAAAGGGTGTAAGGCAAGAAAAATTACAGTTCTGTCAACCGAAAGTTGTGTTCCTGGGACACTGCATCTCAGCAGGAGCACGACACTTGACCGAGGATAGGAAAAAGGCAATTAAACTATTAAACCCACCTGCGGGGGTCCGACAACTCCACACTCTCCAGGGTTTAGTATCATATTGCAGGCCTTGGATTCGCTCTGCATCCATCTTCATGCAACCATTGTATGATTGCTTGACCACACAACCTTTCCACCTCACTCAGGAGGCATTGGACTGCTTCTACTCACTTCAGCTTGCAGTCATCTCTGCTCCAGCTCTAGGTACCCCAGATTATACTAAACTTTTTCTGCTCTATTGTACAGAGATGCAGGGACATGCTACAGGGGTCCTAGCCCTAAAACATGGTCAGCAAAACAGACCTGTTGCATATTACTAAGCCAGGTTGGACCCTTTTGCCAGAGGAGCCCCATCATGTGTCCAAGCGGTAGCGGCTGTTACGCACTTACTGGACAAAGCATCAGAAATTGTGTTAGACTATCCAGTTACCATCTATACTCCACATGACTTACACAGCATCCTCAGTCAGGTCCAACCAAAGCACATTTCCATGGTCAGACAACTCAGATTGCAATGTGCTCTACTCATGCCACCAAATGTAACCTTGAAAAGATGCATGACTTTGAATCCAGATACTCTAATTCCCATTGATGTAGTGGATCCAAAGGGGGGAGACGAAAAGGGAAAACCATTGTTTTTGCATGGCCTAACCGATGACGAAATTTTTGACACACAGCATGAACATGATTGTATAGCCCTTATGGCACAGGAAACATCAGGATTTTCACATGTTTCTGATGAACCTCTTGTTAATCCAGATGTTGAGCTTTTTGTAGATGGTTCCAGAAGCGTTGGTGAATATGGCCGGTTCTACACTGGGTATGCAGTGGTCACACATGAGGTAATAAAAGCAGAACCACTCATTCCTCACATGTCTGCGCAGGAGGCGGAGCTGATGGCACTCATTGAAGCGCTTAGAGGGTCAGAAGGTAAACAATACAACATATACACTGATTCCAGGTATGCCTTTGGAGTTGCCCATGATTATGGTCCAATATGGAAGGCAAGGGATTACCTCACATCAACAGGCACTCCTATTAAGCACGGGCACCTCATTAAACAATTGATGGAGCTTTTGCTACTTCCAAAAGAGGTTGCCATAATCAAAGTAAAGGCACACACAAAGATTGCTACTGATGAAGCACGAGGCAATGACAAGGCGGACCGAGGAGAAAAAGAGGCGGCAAGGAAGCCAAGGCAAAAGGAGACCCCAGGAACACCCCCGCTGATCATGGTAAGCACTGAGTATAACCAGATAGACTTAAGTATCTTGCAGGCTCTGACTCGGCAAGTCAAGGGGGAAGAAAGAAAGATCTGGTCGAAGGCTGGCGCTCAGGAAAACGAAGGTCTGTGGAAGGTGGGAATGCAGATATGCCTGCCGAGGTCCCTGTACCCCATGATGGCTCAAGCAGCTCATGGTCCAACACATCTGTCTAAAAATGCCATGTGTGCTCTGGTAGATAAGCAGTGGTTTGCACCTGGATTCACAATGGTTGCCACGAGATTTACACAAGCATGCCTGACATGTGCACAACACAACCCAGGTAGAGTAGTAAAAACACCTCAGAAGCACACACCGAAACCCCTCTACCCGTTTCAACGACTGCAGATTGACTTCATATAACTACCAAAGGTGTTGATCTCTTCTCAGGGTGGCCGGAAGCTTTTCCCAATGCCAAAAGCCACTGCAAGGGCCACTGCAAAGAAACTGATGTCAGAAGTCTTCTGTACATTCGGACTACCTGAAACCATAGAGTCCGACAGAGGTACCCATTTTACAGGAGAGGTAATGCAAAATGTTATGCAAATGCTGGGAGTTACACAAGCATTTCACACACCTTATTACCCACAAGCTAGTGGAAAGGTGGAAAGACTGAATGGTACCCTCAAACTAAAAATTCAAAAAGCAAGTGAGGAGATAGGGAAGCCCTGGACAGAGTGTTTGCCCTTAGCCCTATTTTCTATCAGGTATACGCCCAATAGGAAAACAGGGTTATCTCCCTATGTGGTGTTATTCGGGTCAGCACCAAGGCTGGGCCTGTATTTTCCACAGACACTGCAACTACAATGTGATAACTTCACCAGCTATGTCCAGAGTCTCCAAAAGAGACTCTCCCTTGTGCATAAACAAGTTTATGATTCCATTCCAGATCCAGAGAGTCAAGAAGGGACCCATTCCCTCCAGCCTGGCGATTGGGTAGTGGTCAAGAGACATACTAGAAAACCATTAGAACCAAGATTTGATGGTCCTTTCCAGGTTCTTCTCACTACAGCCACATCAGTGAAACTCGAGGGAAAAACTAATTGCAAGGCATTGCAATGCTGTGGAACGAAAGGATGATCCTGTTCCTGATGATATTGGTAACCTCACTCCAGAAGGGAGAAGCAACCAAGATAACTCAAAGTGATAATATGATAACCATGTGGTTTGATGCCACAAAGCCAGTAGCTACTTTTCATTTTGATTTTTGTAAAATAATGCAATGTCACTTTAATCTCAAATTTGGTAGAAAAAGCAGTAATGAGAATTACAAATTTATCACCGGGTTTGAAGAGGCTGCAACTTATATTTGTGTAACTAGATCTGGGAATGAGAACTGTAACTCTTGGTCAGATGCAGCCTGAAACACGGGAGGTCCATGGGGATATACCCCAGAGGAAGCCTTGACTCGGGTTAGCCTTACGGGGAAGCCTCTCCTCCAGAGAATGACAATTACCAGGGTTAACCCTAATATGAATTGTAATCCAGAAAATCTGTCCTGTGATCCTCATATTATAAATATATATGAGCCTTCTCCTGGGGATGAAGGTCTGTATGTGCTGGCGTTGTACATCCAAGGTAATAGAGCTAAAAGCTATCCCCAATGAAGAGGAGGAGGATCCTCCCCAGGAGTTGGTGGTAAATGATTTAAATGGTTCAGATTTTAAAGTGCTGGAAGATGTAAGTTACGATGAAAAAGTAGCCATAGAAACAGGATACACAGAGAGAAACGAAAGGCTTAATTGGATTAGATACACTGCAAATCAGAATAACAGATCTAATTGTATTGCATGTGCAACCGCTAGACCCCACCTAGGAACTATCCCATTTAGGCTTTCAGAGCAAGATGAAAAGAGTCTACAATGTATATTAGCTATGTATGATTCATATGAATCAAGTGATGATCTATGTAACACTCTTTCAAAATTATACCCACTAGTAAGAACTGATCAGGTGCCCCCTAGAGTGGCCGTGTACCCAGGAAATTATACCTGCTTCCAGAGAGTGTAGGAACACGGGCAGGGAGATGGGTGGAGAATTTAACTTCAGAATTTTGTGAGGATACCATCCCTGAAGATGAGGACACAGATGGGTATAAGGCCAAATGGTTCCTTAATCAGACCGCAGCTAGAACTAACATATGGTGGTTATGTGGAGACATGAAGCTTAGACCTAGACTACCTGCGAACTGGATTGGTAGCTGCACTCTGGCACAGGTACTTATGCCATTTCAGATAATCTCCTCAGAAGAGATACAAAATGGTAAGTTAAATGAAAACAGCTTACGCAGAACCAGAAGATCAATATCTGGTCAATGTTTTGATGGTCTGCATAGGGTAGAAAGATCAGTACCTGGTGGATCCATTGATCCAAGAATCTATATAGATAATATTGGAGTGCCTAGAGGTGTACCGGATGAATACAAAGCAAGAAATCAAATAGCGGCAGGTTTTGAATCAGTTTTCTTTTGGTGGGTTACAAAACAGAATGGCTCTTTCATGCCTAACAATACAGCTCCCGATGGAAGTATCACAAAAGCATTAGAAGGTCTAACATCATTATCAGAGGAGCTTGCAGAAAACTCTGGCATCGACAACGCCTTCACAGATTGGCTTGAATCGTGGTTTGGAAAATGGAGCCACCTGGTGTCCAGTCTTTTAATTTCTTTAGCAGTCGTAGCAGCAATACTTGTTACCTGTGGATGTTGCTGTATTCCTTGTATCCGAGGACTCCTGCAACGACTGATTGATGCGTCCATTAAAAAAAACCATGTATATGGAACTGAGAACCTGCAATGAGGACTATGAAGAAATGCTGTAGTTGAGAATAGAGTATGATCTTCTCCAGCTCCAGGGAATTCGGTGAAGAAAATAATTAAAAGTCTGACAGTAGTCCTTTTGGCTACTGAAGTACCTGGTGCTAACCCGGAAGTATCATATCTGTTCTCAAAAGGAGGGAATTGATGGAGTTATGGGGGCTTCCATGACAGCAGGACAGTGTGATCTGACCGAAAGTCCCCTTTTCATAGTTGCTAATTCAATAGAAGCTCTGTTCTGTGCAACCCTGGTAAATTATTCTCAAGTAAACTGTGTAATTGACCTTTAATACTGTGCTAATAACATATAACTGATATCTTGTGTCAGACTGACACAACGCGAAGTTATCAGATGTCAGGCAATCAATAATTGCTTTTATTGCTGTATTAACTTCTATTAAGGGGAATATTTGTATACATCTTATGTTACCTAAGTTCATGATTTTGTGATGGAAAGTTTCTGACCACTAATTGTACTAACATGAACCTGCTGACACATGATTAAGTAACATAAAACTATTAGCTGTAAAGTCCCAAAATATTAGGCATACAGAATGGACTTTGACCATACACGTATGCACCCGCCTTAATAAAATGTATAAAAAAGGAATGACTTGATCAATAAAGTGTGCTTGTGCTCAGATTCACTCCTGACTCTGTGTTCATTGCATCTGGCTGCAGCCGCCATCTTGTAATCAGACTACCATCCGATATATATTTGTGGTCTGACTTGAAGACCACCCTAAGACCACCCTATCAGTAAATACTATTTATTCATGTATTTGAGTGGTATGACTATCTGTCTGATAAGTAGAGCATTTCACATTTCAAAAATTGGTATTTTTTTCTAAATTTCCATCAAATGTCCTATTTTTTTAATAAATAAATACAAAATTATTGATCAGTGCTTACCAATAACATGAAGTATAATGTGTCACAAAAAACAATCTCAAAATCACTTGTGGAAGTTAAATCGTCTCAAAGTTCTTGCCATATAAAGTGACACATGTCAGTTTTGAAAAACGAGGCCTGGTCCTTAACGCACTTCTGGGCTGTGTCCTTAAGGGGTTAATAAAGGTCATTAATAATTTCTATAACTTGTGTAGGGAACTGCCATTTCTACTAGTATATAATGTATCTGGCTTCTTTGCCCCTGCAGTTTGGCTTCAGAGACCCCAGGCATTCAGTGCAAGTTTGTTTTGTAAAACAGGAGTCAGACACAGTGAGGCAGAGCTGCGGGGGAGAGAGTGAGCAGAGCTGCTGGGACCATGTTATGTCTGGGGGAGTCTAAGAGCCACTTGTTCCTCTTTACTTCACAGTATATAGTTAGGTATGTGTTACCCCCTATATACTCACAGGACCTAGCTAGTAACCGTAGTTAGGGATCCATATATATATACAGTTCAGGGCAGTGATAGGTTAGGCTTCCGAAGGCCAACTAGCTAGTTAGAGGCCCGGTGGCACTAGTAGTTTAGCTGGCAGGTTAAGGACTCAGTGTTAGGGTAGTCAGGCCTGCATGTACTGCCGTCACCGTCGCCCTGTTTGCTGCCTGTGAAGAATCTCACCATCATCATCATCATCTCCTGATCGGCTGTCTGTCATCTCCTGGAAGAATCCGGGGGTCCACAGTCATCCACGGGGGCCCCGGCATCTTTTTTGTTGCGGGGGGGTATTGTGCACTGGACTCTTGCTATATATCTATATATATACCCGGGTATATAACCTAAGACGGTTGAGGAGAGTAAGCGCCTGCGAGCTGTTATTGGCTGATAAGGGACATGTGACCGTGTGTATGGCAGTTGGAATATGAGTGAAAGACTTGCAGGCTTGTATAGACTAACGCTGGTCATTTATTGGGAATACTGTACCTCAGGAACGGTACGTCCAAGAGAGCTGAGACCCAGTCTATAATATTCCCGGACACCTGATGTACATGTGTGCCAAATTTGGTGAGGATCGGTCCAGTGGTTTGGTCGCGCATAAAGAACAGACAGACAGACAGACAGACAGACAGACAGGAACTCATTTTTATATATATAAGAGATAATTGGGGTAGCAGCAGGATGGGGGCTTTGTGTAGGTGAGGATAATGTGGGTCGGGTGCCTGGAAAAGTGAGGAGCCAAAGATGTCTGTGTTGCAAACTTTACAGAGACTGGAAGAAGTGGTCATGGCCGTCCAGATAAAAGAGACGGGGAATGTGAAGGATTGGTCAGAGACGTCACCGGTAAGTCACTAAATGTTACTGCACTGTATTCACCTAAACTGTCTGCTGAGTCCTGTGTAGAGCCGCTATATACCACTATACGCTCACCGTATACTGATAGTATACATGTTAGCCCCCCCTGTGCTGAACCCCTAGCTACGCCTCTGGTACAGACACAAGTATATGGCCTGGGAGAGGGTTGTCTTTCTTGGTCTTCGGTATAAGACATTGCTTTTCGAGGAAATAGTGGATGCAGGACAAGACCACCCTAGGTACCTTATCCAAAGATGTACACCATGGAGGAAGCTGCTCATACACCACAGTAATATGACACAGATTTCTAACTTTCACATAAATTATTGTATTATATATCTATTACATAAATATATTTGTATCTATAAATATGTATATATGTATCTATTATATAAAATTATCCAAAATTCTAATAAGCAAAAAAATTACTAAAGACAATTTATATACCGTATTTTTTGGACTATAAGACGCACCTAGGTTTTAGAGGAGGAAAATAGGGAAAAAATTTTGAAGTAAAAAATGGTAAAATATTGGGAGTTGTAGTTTTGCAACAGCTGCAAGGTCACATTGACAGATGGCCCTGCAGCTGTACAGGGATGCATAGAGCGTCTTTTTTTGCGGAGCCAGATGTTCTTTTTAGTTATACCATTTTGGGGAATGTCTATTGCTTAGATCACTTTTTATTCAAATCAGAGATGAAACAGTGAAAAAAACGGTGGTTTGGCGCTTTTGATTTTTTTTTTTCCCGCTATGACGTTCACTGTACAGAAAAAATATTTTTATAAGTTAAAAAGGGATGATTTAGAATGTTTCGTTTTTAATTTTTTTTTAATATTTTTATTTATTTATTTTTTTAAACTATTTTATAAGCCTCCCTAGGGGGCTTGAACCTGCAATCATTGTATTGGAAGGTAGCCACCGGGCCTGGGGACAGTTTGGGGGGGACTTACAGGTAGTAATGCACATCTACAGAGTGGAGTCTGATCTCGGGCATTAGCTCCCGGTCTCCGCTGTACATTAAAGCGTAGACTGGTAGCTATGGTGACCGCTCTGCAGCAGAGCGGCCGCCATTATCTTTACAGACCCGGCATCCGCCGTAATAGCACGGTGGATGCCGGGATGGGTTTGCGCCGCCAGGAACACCCTATCCTGCAAGTGCAGGGCCCACAACATCGCCGCACTCCTGCAGCTACAGGAAGCCGTCGGCGGCAGGAATGGGGCGATGCATTTGAACTATGAGACGCACCCCCCATTTTCCTCCTAAATATGGCAGAAAAAAAAGTGCATCTTATAGTCTGAAAAATACGGTATTTAATTCATACAGAAGACAAAGAGGAACTTTAATTTTAGTATAATATGGTTTCTAAGTGTTCAGGGCCAACCCCTATTATCAGGGGGTTAATATTCCACAGTCATTTCCTTTCTTCTCCCCAGCAGATCAGTTTTTCTGTTCATTTCAGGTCTAAATAAAATAATAAAACATTTTGGGAAAAACACACAAGCTAAAAGTCCAGCACTGGAAGCCATTACTGCAAATATCTCCACGGCCACCATGTATTTCCCTCTGGTGCTCAGATAAGCCGGGATCATGGACATCCAGACACTACAGAACAGCAGCATGCTGAAGGTGATGTACTTGGCCTCATTAAAGCTGTCCGGTAATGTCCTCACCATGAAAGCCAGAAGAAAGCTGACAGCGGCCAGGAGCCCCATATAACCCAACATGGAGTAGAACCAGAGATCTGAGCCCTCATTACACTGAATGATGATCTTCTCAGGATAAGACTGAGTGTCCAGGTCCTGGAATGGGGGAGAAATAGACAACCACAGAACACAGATGACAACCTGGAAGGACGAACACAACAACACTATGGTATAGGGCAGCTTCACACCCAGCCATTTTCTCCAGGGGCTTCCAGGCTTGGTGGATTTAAAAGCAACACAAACCATAACAGTCTTGGCCAGAAGTGAAGAGACGGCCACTGAGAAGAAGACTCCAAAACTGGTTTCACGTAATCTACAAGTGACATCACTGGGACGACCAAGAAACAAGAAGACAGAGAGGAAGCTGAGGATGATGGAGACCAGGAGGAGATAACTCAGGTTCCGGTTATTAGCTTTAACAATAGGAGTGTCCCGGTAGGAAATAAATATTACAAGTATGAAGACAGTCACAAGACATCCGGAGACCGAGACAAAGGAAGATACAGAAGCAATGGTGTCATTATGGTAAGAGATGAATTCTATTACTTTGGGCAGACATCGGTCTCTCTCCTCATTAGACCATTCATCACTTTGACATTTCATGCAGTTGTCGACATCTGTAGGGAAAATCCAAAACATTTCATATATTATGTAGCATCTACTCTCTATCTATCTATCTATCTATCTATCTATCTATCTATCTATCTATCTATCTTTCGATTTATCTTTCATATATATATTTTGAATTGTTCCAGGCTCCATATCTCACCATCCACTACAGCTTGGAACATGAGACTACTATCATTTTATAGACAGTCATCTTGGCTATCTCATACATAAATATGACTTCCAAGTATTTAGCATATGATTAGTTATGCAGATTCTTGTCATGTAACTACATTGTTACTGTTTTGCTCTTAAAAATCCAAATTTTTATTTTTATTATTTGGTAAATTCACATTTGGCTTTCAACACTGCTTTAATCTTCTGGGAATGCTCTCTATCAGATTCAAGACTATCTCAATCGAAATCTGATCCCAGGTCTCTTCTACATGTTCCGAATGTTGGTGCATACTGGTTGACTCACTTGGGTATGAATACAGCTTTTTCTTCAACTCTATCCTCAATTGTTGGATTGGGTTGAGGTCTGGGGACTGTGGGGAACAATCATGCACCTTCTGGAACACTATGTTATCCTTTTCATACCCATAGTACTCGAGGGTACAAAGTAACTTGTCTTATAGGATACTCACATATAGCTCAGCATTGAGACCACCATCGATCCTGGTCAATTATCCAATGCCTTTGGCTGTGAAACAATCATCAGGCTTTCTTCACCAGCTCTCAATCTGCTAGCCCCCTTTTACTTACAAAACCATTTGCACCCATCAGAGCCTCTTCACTCCAAATCACCCATTTTCAATCTTCTACTGTCCGATTTTTGGACTTTTTTTTTGCAAACTTGAGCCAACAGTTCTTACAACGATACTGAAGTTGAAGCTTCTTCACCTTTTTTTGGGCAAAAGTTACAGACTTGTGTAATGTGTGTTGCACGGTGGTCTGTAAGCTCATAATTTCAAAGCTTACGAGTCACCTCTATTGTCACAACAGAACTAATAGACATTGTGATGAGTCGACTTGAAGCTTTGCCTAGACGGCCACCCCTTGGCTTTTGAATGGATGGACAGACTTCATTTCATATTCTTACAGCTGTCATGGCACTCACATGATGCAGTTTGGCAATTTGCTTGGCTGAGAGACCGCTATAGATGATCTGTATGATGCTGTTTCTCTTTTTTTTTTTCGGAATTCTTCTTCATGGTTGATGTGCGATTTGAACCAGTGCCCTTTTGGTGGGAATTGATCTAATAACACCCTGAGCTATTAGGGGATGTGAGAACAGGTTGTAATTTGTAGTAGACACGGAGAAAAAGATTTTTCCACCACCAGGAGCAAAACAGTAACAATGAGAAGAATCTGCATAACTGATCATATGCTAAATAGTTACAAGTCACATTCATGTATGAAATAACCAAGATGACTGTCTATAAAATGATGGTAGTGATATATATTTAGGAAAACTCTTCAGTTTACATAAACTATCAGTATAGATAGGATCCTTGAGATGGGAATACCCCTTTAAGGGCTAGGAGACTAAATGGTGTGTGAAATGGGTTTTAGGGTTTGAAAGCTGAAAAAGGGGCTTAAATGATGTCCCTCTAGTTATATATGAGAGGCAAATAAGACCAACAAATGTAGAAAGGATCAGATATAAGGGGACACATTATGTAAGTGTGGCATCCCAGAGCTGGCTATGGCTGGGCTGAGGGTGATCTCTGTGCATTGTATTGTTTCCTGTTGCTTCATAGCCTGTGTGACATAGCAGGGGGTCCTGAGTCTCACACAACACAGCGCCACCTAGTGAGCCTCACACATGCATTACACCTCCCATAGGATTGAATAGTAACCAAATGTCCAATGGGAGGACATCGCCTGGGAAAAGGGGAGGAGTCAGCTGATCACTGGGTCCCCATGGTAACACCCCTGCAGGAAGGTCCTGCGTGTGAGGAGTTAGAAGTGTGGAGTGTTAGGAGGAGGAGGTGAGGAGATAAGTGTGATGTCCTGTGAAGAAAGCAGTGAGTTTAGTGCAGAAATCTCAAGTCCTAGACAGGCCCAGGAAGGTTGGAGAGCTGACATACTCCAGCTATTCAGAAGATCCTGTCCCCTGTCTGCCTAGCCATCGCCCTGAAGGAAGTCAAGCATCATTATCTTGTCAGCATGAGACTGTGGAGAGAACATTCTGGAACACGTGCTCCATAGCCAGTATCACAGGATCCAGGGGCCAAGGCCAGACCTGTGGAATATCCTGCCACCCTGACTATTGCACCCCGAAACTCTGAGCTATCAGGACCACATAACGTGAGTGGGGAATATTATGTACTAGTATCATGGTGGGCATCCTCCTATGAGCCAAATAGGAGCCCAGACGCACCTTAGGGCTGTAACACTGAAGTATAAGGGGCTAGGAACACCTTTCATCAAGTCTACCCTGCACCCCAGGACTTTGCTGTGTCACCAGGCGTACCCCGTTGTTTTGTATGGAAGAAACTGTTTAAGCATTTGTGCCTCCACACCCATGGAAGTAAAAGTTCAACTTTACAACCGTTTCTGTGTCTGACTCTGCACCGACAACATCAGGGCGCCCCAAACACCACCAGTCGGCACAGTATAGGGGAAGCGCCCCGGGGGAACAATCACCACCAACATTTGTGCAGCCCCCTCATCACCGGTACCAGTGGTGGTAACGTGGGACAGCACCAGCGCTGCGCCCTCGTGCCCAGAGACCGTGACAAGTCTGCGCTGTTTGCACCCCCGCAATCCCAACTGCAGCGTTACCTTCCATCTGGTCACCGCATAAGAAAAAAGCTTTATGGCTTTAGAGATGTTTCTTATTCTGCCCTTCAGGAATAAGAGGATTTATGGGATTTTCTGCTGCTTTTTAAACCATAACTTTTTAATATAGAAACCTGCACATATTTGTCAAACACGAGGCTGTGGCTATACAGGAGATTTGTATTTCTATTGCTGATGTGGATGGAAATGGACATACATTAATTTCTGGGGTGTATTAAAGGAGTTTTCCCATGAAACAGATTTATCCCCTATTTACAGGATATTCACAGGATAGGAGATAAATGTGACTACTGGGGGTCCGACAGCTGGAACCCCCAATAATCAGGAGAATGGAACATTGTGAGTCTCCCCAAGTGCCCAATGTGAATGGTGCTGTAGTGGTTATACTGGACTGTGACTCCATTCCTTAACATGGAGCCGCTGGAGATAGACTTCCAGAAGTTGTATTGAAGTGCTGAGCGATCCTGCACACCAGCGCTCTTTTGTCATGGGGTATTTCAGGGGACTTGCACCCCTCTATCTAATTGCTGGACTCAATGGTTATCCTATGGATATGGGATAAATATTTTAAGGGAAAACCCCTTGAATTTATTATAGTGATGGAAGGGTCATGTATTTTGTGGATAATTCTAGTTAAGCTCTTCACTGATTTATTACATGCAGTTTTATCATATTTATTATATCTGTGAGTATAAATACACCCCAACTATAAAATATAAAGCCCTGCGGCTGGCTAGATGGATTGCACCTCGGTACGTCCTCGTTTATATTCTTTCGCACAGTGGAATATTGGAATCTTTGGTTTAGTAGACACTCAGGCTATTGGCCACCTCACACATGAATTTACACACCACTCCAATGGGGTAACCTTCTTAGGTACACAATAGGTGCTCTGAGCTTGACTGTGTCTATAGTCAAGGTTCCAACCCTGATATTATACTGAAATACTGTACTAAAAGGTGAGAAAGGTGAGATAACTCAGCAGCAAATACATAAAGTGGAGGAATTAGAAAATATTTACTACATCACAGTCATTGTGACATCACAGTCAACGTAGCGTATACGACTTTATAGTGTACACAGTGATCAAAGGTTACCGGTGCAGAGTACAAGCAGATGATCATATATACATACCCAGCATATAAACAGGACAAAAGGCTGCAGAAAAGGCTGGACTAGCATGGGTGAGGACCCAGTCTAAATCTTCCACCTAAAGCTACACTTGTGACATTTTGAGGTGGTGCAGGTTATCAACCCTTCCCACTGCTACCATTGGTTCACAGAGCAGCAGGAGGGAGTCCCATTAGTCAGCTGTTTCATTACAGAGTCCCGACCCTCTCCCGGTATCACCTAGGAGATGCTCAGTAGTGTCTTAATCTCTCAAAATCTCCAATTATACCATCATTGATATGAATGGGCATATAAGACGAATAGCCTTTTCCACAAAGCAGTATTTTCAGGCCAGCTCAAAAAAATTGTGGCTGATATTTGCCCTATAGAAGCCTATGGGAACATTACTGTGGACATCTGTACGTCTTGTCTGATAAAATGCAAAAAAATCAGATTCTATGTGAATAGAGAGTTACTATGCAGAAACATAAGTAGAGATGGGCGAGAATGTCGAGATTCGTTTAGGCAAATATTCTTGAGGTTTGTCCATCAAGTTAGTTTTGGGCCGCAAGTGCTATGCAAAACTTTTGGAAAATTCATCTTAAATCTGGTTTGATCCGAACTGGTTTGCTCATCTCTAGGATACATAGAGGGAGTCAGTCAGCAGACATATGAGGCTTTATCTGACAGATGACATCACAGAGGTGTCTATCTGTGAATATTCTGGGGTTCAGAGGATTATGAGATTTTTTTTTACTAAGATAAGTTATCTGTTTTTCTCTTCTTGAATCATAAAGATTTTTAAAGATTTCTAGTTTTGATCTCCATAGTAAGATGGAACAAGAGACTGTGAGTATTGGTATTTTATCAGTCCCTAATAGAAGTAAGGAGAAGTCTGGTTTCAGTTTTATGGTTGTCTTGGAAATTAATTCTATTAATACAAAAACTTTTAGTGACAAGGACGTTATATACTGTATAACAATCCCAGAATGTTTCATTGTGCCATTTGTGGTCTGTACACCCGCCAGAACATCATCACACTGGTAAGACAGTACTACTACTCCTACTAGAACATCATCACACTGGTAAGACAGTACTACTACTCCTACTAGAACACACTAACACCACTCCTACTACATCACACAACCCCCCCCCCTATCATCACACTGGTAAGACAGTACTACTACTCCTACTAGTACATCACACTGATAAGACAGTACTACTACTCCTGCTTCCATATACCAGTTATATTGGAGATCTCTCCTTCTGAACATGGCGCGCAGTCATAGCAGCAGGTGTGAATTGTTGGTTTTGCCATCTTCCTGCTTCCAGGTAAACATGGCTCTGAGCAGCGGGATACTGGGATCTGAAGGAGAAGACAAGAACCTTTACTGGAGTGACACAGAATGGACATGTATGATAGAAGTAATGAGGTGACCTCGGAGAGTGGACTATAGAAGGTGAAGTGTCCATTCATGTGAAGTAGATCATCCTGACATCACTATAAGCATCTGGATGGAGGAGGGTTAATGATCAGCTATTAGTGGTGGTGCCTGCTGTATGATACAGTCTGTACCTGTCCTGAGCCCTTTCCATACTCCCTACCCACCAGCATGGAGTATATATACATCATTCTATGGGAAGGGGTTATAAAAGCATAATTTTTATATGTAACAGAGAATGTCTGTTCAGACAGGAATCCCTTATAAATGAGAATGGCATATACTCCATCTACTCATATAGCATGAGAATAGCCCAGGAGTATATATGAGCACATACCACTACATATTTAGAAATGGATGATATCATGTGCTGGAGTCCTGGGTAGTGTTTGGTGAATCTCAATTTTTGTTTTCTTTTGGGTTCCGCCAGTTCATTCGCAAGATCTGTTGCGGCCTGAGTAAATTTGTTCCTTATCTACAGTATAGCAGCCCTCATGAACATTAGAACCAGTATAGTGTATCTGTGAAGCAGCCCTAAGGAACGTATGTTAGAGCCGCTATACTGTAGAGCAGGAGATGGTTCAGGAGTGGCGAAAACTATCTTTGTTATCACTTGTTAGAGCCATTATTCAGTATCTGTGTAGCAGCCTCAATAAATGTTCATCAGAACCGCTATACTGTAGGGCAAAGGGTAGTTCTGGAGTGGTATAAACTGTCCTAATGATCACTTCTTAAGGGGGGCCATTATATGGTATCTGTATGCCAAGCCTATCAAAAGTTTGTTAAGTCCACTATACACCACCCACTGCACCACCCTCTGTGCTTGATGAACAGCGGTGAGCAGTATTTCACGTTGCTCCAAAGGTTTCCATGTAAATGATGAAATCCATGATTGCCAAAGAAGGAGTTAATTGCAGTGTTGCCATGATCATGATTCACCCCTTCAGCAAGAGTTCACAAGATGTACATATCTCGAGGGTTATGATTCTATGATCAATTAACTCTAGTAACCCTATCACATGATGTAAACCAGCCATTGAAATATGGTTGGCTGGTTTATCCCATGAAAAGAGTTTGTTTTGTTTTTTAAATTGCTGTTCTTTTTTGCAGATTCATTGATTTTGGAATTTGTAATAAAATGGTCAAGGAGGGTCATTTTATTTTTTTTAATTTATGACTGTTACTTTAGTAATGTCTGCTGTCTGACAGCAACTCTTACTAAGGCAGGGCTTAATGTTAGCCTTTAAGTAGACTAACTGTAACCTTTCCTCCATAACCCAATGCCTTTAGGGGTACCGGAAAGAGTTTGGTATGGTTGAGTATCCAACCATCTAGTGATGACTGGATGCTGGAGGAGCTGCAAGCTAGTGTTATGAAACTGGGAAAGTCAACAATAATTAGTGTTCCCATTAAGGTAAAGTCAGGCTTCCCCATGTGCTTTTCTTGTGTGTGTGTTTTTTTTTTAATATATGATGGATATCAATTTTATATACTTGAAAAAGGGCTTTGTTTCAACTGAAACGCGTAGTGTGTTATAATCAGATAAAGACAATTTTACTGGAATAGCGCTGGTTCCCTCGTGTTTTTTGGGGGATTTTTTTTCCCCCATCACTGGATCTTTGCTTCAGCATGTCTTCCAAGCTGCTACTTCCTAAGGTGATTGCAAAACCTAAAAAATGTATTCAAAAATATAAAAAAGTACTACACAATATCTATAGCAAAAATATTAAAAATATTTATTAATAAAAAACTATCACATATAATATACATAGACAATGACAAATAGAGTAGAAAAAAGAGGATGTCTGGTTGTCCACAACAATGAATTCGGGTACATAGCATTAATGAAATGAGGTCATAAAAACTACAACATATATTGTCAGGAACGTGACATCTGTTGTTGCTGCTTTAAGGTTGCCATGTTGACATAAGGAAGCTTTCTGTTAGGATTGGTTGTTGCTGCTTTAAGGTTGCCATGACAACATAGGGAAGCTTCCTGAGCAGGCCTATTTAAACCACTCACTCATCACTCAGCTTTGCTGGCTATCAGTTTCCTAACTCCTGCTAAGCGCCTGACTTTGATTTCACTGCTCCTATACCTGACTGTTGGTTGTCTACCTGGATTCCTCTTTTGTCTTGCAATTTTGTTCTGGCATTCCTGATTGGTTCCGACTATTGGCTTGTTTCCCGGATTTGTCTTTGTCTCGTGATTTGGATCTGTGTTGCCTTCCTCAGCTGCTGACCCGTGATTGTCGACCATTCTGTTTTCTCTGTCCCTGTGAGTAGTGTGTGTGGATTTGGTGTAGACTTCTGCTGCAGTGCATTTATTTGTAATACACTTTCTGTTCTGGTGACAATTCCGGCCTTCTGATTCAGCGAAAATCCATCTCTTCTTGCGAGGAGCTCTGGTGAAGGCGTCTGAGGCTGGTCTTGGCTCCCAGTAGTGTTTTGCCTTTAAGTAGCATTTTCTACTGCTCGCATTTGTCAGCCCATTTCTGCTGCTGCTCTCCTGTAGACCAGTACATTCCTTACCTTGCATCTGAATCTTAACATATATTGTAGTACTAGCAAAAGGACCCGGCTTCACACGGGTATATTTCATTTTTTGTTTGTGTAGTGGCCCCATAAGAATTGGCCAGTTTTTCACTTGGCATCCAGTATGGCAGTCCAGTATAGGTACAGTCTATTTATGGCTGTGTTGCTATGGAAACCTGGTAAATGAAATGTGAACTTATATTGGCTGATGAATGTCATATGACTGAATATTTAAGGACCTGCGAACTAATAGTGACTCATACAGATCATAAATAGCTTGGTTGCTATGGAAACCTGGTGTAACGCTGTGTGTATGTCAAGACTGAAGAACCTGTGATTTTCCATTGGTCCATAAGCGTCATGTGATCATGTGTTTCTCAGTTTTGATATCAGTGAAAGACCTGCAAATCGGTTGTTATGGAAAACCTGGAGTAAAGCTGTGTGTATGTGACCTTGTGTAACAGTGTCATCCACAGCGCCCTGCCCCTTTAAAGCTGACCTACAGCAGTGAAGAAAAATGGCTGGGTTGTTATGGAAACATGGAGTGCAGCTGTGTGCATGTGGCTGACAATGCCTTGTCAGATTGGAGACGGGCTTAGGTCTGCTGGGTTGTTTCAGCAGCTTGATGTTGTCTGTGACATATCTTGTCAGATTAGAGACAGGCTTGGGTCTGCTGAGAGTTTTCATTAGCTCGAGCAGCAGCCATGCATTTAGCCGCAGGGGGCATGAGTAGTTTAAAAACGTTTCAATTTATAAGAATGCTGAAATCCAGTATGGTAGTCCAGTCAGTGGCGTAAATACCGGGGTAGCAGTGGTAGCGGCTGCCACAGGGCCCGGGACATTAGGGGTCCTGGCAGGCCCCTGATGTTTTTTTTTTTTAATAGGCCATTACCTGCTGGTGTTACACTAGCAGGTAACAGGCCCTATTTACTTACCGATCCCTGCTCCTGCTCACGGCCGCCTGCGCTTCACCTTCTCCAGAGACGGCTGTGAGCAGGAGCGGCGATCGGTAAGTAAGGCCTGTGGGCCGTGAACCCCACAGACACTGCTATCATTATACTCTGGGGCCTTTTCAGCAGGCTTGGGTCTCCATGGTGAAGTCCCAGACGTTGGTGGGCCAGTCTGACGTCATTATGCGTCGTGATGCATGCTTGGCTTACGTGACATCTGGTCCAACATTGAAGAGGTAGCGGGGAGTGTGCATAAAACTATATGAAGGGGCCACTATGGGGCAGAATACTGTGTGCAAGGGCCACTATGGGGCCTAATAGTGTGTGCAGGAATGCAGTTTGTGCAGGGGGGCGGTTGCCCGGGGGGGGGGGTCCCATGTCACATGTTCGCCTTGGGGCCCAGCCATTCCTAGTTACGCCACTGAGTCCAGTATAGGTACAGTCTATTTATGGCTGTGTTGTTATGGAAACCTGGTAAATTAAATGTGAACTTATATTGGCTGATACACGTGATATGACTGAATATTTAAGGACCTGTGAACTGCTATTGACTAATACAGGTCATAAATAGCTTGGTTGCTGTGGACACCTGTGTTCCTGAGGAGAGTAAGCGCCTGCGAGCTCTTATTGGCTGATAAGGGACATGTGACCGTGTATATGGCAGTTGGAATATGAGTGAAAGACTTGCAAGCTTGTATTAGCTAATGTTGGTCATTTTTTGGGAATACTGTATCGCAGGAACGGTACATCCAAGAGAAGAGAGCTGAGACCCAGTCTATAATATTCCCGGACACCTGATGTACACGTGTGCCAAATTTGTTGAGGATCGCTCCGGTCGTTTGGTTGCGCATAAAGAACAGACAGACATACAGGCAGATAGACAGACAGACAGAAACTCATTTTTATATATATAAGAGACTAGCAGAAGGACCCGGCTTTGCACGGGTACATTTTGTTTTTTTTTTTGTGTAGTGGCCCCATAAGAATTAATCAGTTTTGCACTTGACATCCAGTATGGCAGTCTAGTATAGGTATAGTCTATTTATGGCTGTGTTGCTATGGAAACCTGGTAAGTGAAATGTGAACTTATAATGGCTGATCCACGTCATATGACTGAATATTTAAGGACCTGTGAACTGCTATTGACTCATACAGGTCATAAATAACTTGGTTGCTATTGAAACCTGGTGTAAAGCTGTGTGTATGTCAAGACTGAAGAACCTGCGATTTTCCATTGGTCCATAAGTGTCATATGATAATGTGTATCTCAGTTTGGATATCAGTGAAAGACCTGCGATCGGTTGTTATGGAAAACCTGGAGTAAAGCTGTGTGTATGTGACCTTGTGTGACAGTGTCATCCACAGCGCCCTGCCCCTTTAAAGCTGACCTAAAGCAGTGAAGAAAAATGGCTGGGTTGTTATGGAAACATGGAGTGCAGCTGTGTGCATGTGGCTGACAATGCCTTGTCAGATTGGAGACGGGCTTAGGTCTGCTGGGTTGTTTCAGCAGCTCGCTGTTGTCTATGGCATACATTTTCAGATTAGAGACAGGCTTGGTTCTGCTGAGCGTTTTCATTAGCTCGAGCAGCAGCCATGCATTTAGCCGCAGGGGGAATGAGTAGTTTAAAAATGTTTCAATTTAGAAGAATGCTGAAATCCAGTATGGCAGTCCAGTCAGTGGCGTAAATACCGAGGTAGCAGTGGTAGCGGTTGCCACAGGGCCCGGGACATTAGGGGTCCCGGCAGGCCCCTGATGTTTTTTTTTTTTTAATAGGCCGTTACCTGCTGGTGTTACACTAGCAGGTAACGGGCCCTATTTACTTACCGATACCCGCTCCTGCTCATGGCCGCCTGCGCTTAAACTTCTGCGGAGGCGGCTGTGAGCAGGAGCGGCGATTGGTAAGTAAGGCCTGCGGTCCATGTACCCCACAGACACTGCTATCATTATACTCTGGGGTCTTTTCAGAACACTGTGTGCAAGGGCCACTATGGGGCCACCGCTAAAAAGAGGGATTAGAATATATATATAGTTTGTTCACATTAGATGTGTATACCTTGAAATGTTTCTTACGAAGCCACTCCTTTGTTGCCCTGGTGTTGTGCTTGGGATCATTGTCATGCTGAAAGACCCAGCCACGTTTCATCTTCAATGCCCTTGCTGATGGAAGGAGGTTTGCACTCACAATCTCACGATACATGGCCCCATTCATTCTTTCATGTACACGGATCAGTCGTCCTGGTCCCTTTGCAGAGAAACAGCCCCAAAGCATGATGTTGCCCCCCCCCCCCATGATGTTGCACCCTCTGGTGCCTCGGCCAAAGCTAACCGAGGCGCATTTTACAGGAGGTGCACGGGCGCCACCATTTTGCCTGGGATCACTGGCTCCCAGAGCAAGTTCTGGGGCCGGCGTCCCATTGCTATGACAGCAGGATGCCTTGTGAAGGCTCCCAGGCCTGTCTCATTAACTTCTATAGCAGGCTACTCTATGTAGCCTGCAATAGAAGTGCCGTTTTTTTTCAATGCATTGCGCATTGCATTAATGATTAGACCCCCTGGGGTTCAAGACCCATAGGGGGTCTAAAAAATGCAAAATAAAAAATAAAAAAAGTAAAAAAATAAAAATAAAAAATATTAAAAGTTTAAATCACCCCTCCTTTCCCTAGAACACATATAAAAGTAGTTAAATACTGTGAAACACATACAGATCAGGTATCCCTGTGTTCGAAAATGCCCGGTCTACAAATCTATAGAAATATTTTTCCTGTACGGTAAACACCGTAGCGGGAAAAAAAAAATTTGAATAAAAAGTGATCGAAGCGATAGGCATTCCCCAAAATACTATAATAAATAGTACACCTGGCCCTGCAAAAAAAGATGCCCTATGCATCCCCGTACACGGAAGTATAAAAAAGTTACGGGTGTCAGAATATGGCGACTTTTAAAAAATATATATTTTTTATATTTTTGCACAGTTTTGGATTTTTGTTAAAGGGTTAAAATGTAAATAAAACCATATAAATTTGGTATCCCTGCAATCATACCGAAACATAGAATACAGGTGACATGTCATTTTGACTGTAGTGCGAAAGCCGTAAAAACGAAGCCTGTAAGAAAGTCACACAAATGCACTTTTTCTTTAAATCCACCCTGTTCTGAATTTTGTTCCAGCTTTCCTGTACATTGTACAAAATAATAAATGGTAGAATTATGAAAAAAAAAATTGTCCCGTAAGCATTAAGACCTCATATGGCTCTGAGAACGGAAAAATAAAAAAGTTATTGGGTTTGGAAGGGGGGAAGTCAAAAACAAAAAACGAAAATCGAAAAATGTCACCAGCGGGATGGAGTTAAGTTTGAGAACTTGCACAATTCGTGGCTGACTAAATACTTTCTTTCACCACTGTATATGAATAAATAAACAATAATAATAAATAATAATAATAATACCTCCTCCTCACTGTACAGTGGATCTGAGCCCACAGCATAAAGTACTTCTCTGGCTGAGGGAACAGAAAAGGACAGAGGTAGGTTGAGGACAGGTGAGGGCACAGGGCCTGCTGCCGGGCCATGCCAACTAAGAGTTGTGTCTGACGAACCCACCGACTCTTGGCTGGGGGTATCTGATGTGACTTGGGATGAATTGGATGACCGAGTCAACCAGTCTACAACCGTTGGGTTGCTGGTCAAGACACGATCGCTACTTAACACTGGGAGCTCAGGACTCTGTAACTGACCCCTGCTGCCACGCCCCCTTATTCTGAAGCGACCTGTGCCTGTGCCAGAAACATTTAGGCCTGTGGCCCTCCCCTGTGCATGGCCTCTCGCTTCTCTGTCTGACATACTGTTCAATGAAAAAACGTAATTGCAAAGGGCAAAAAGGCCTGTTATTTTCTACTTTGAAGAGAACGGCAAATATGCCCCTTATTTTTTTCCCCACTAATGAACACCTATAAAAAAAGCGTGATAAAGGCAGAGATTTGTGGCTCGGAATAATTGTATAATTGACAATACTGTATTGATAAATGTCCTGAAACTTTATACTGGGAACAAAATGGCGAATATGGTCCTCCTTATGGGTTTACACACTAATAAACACCTTTAAATAAGGTGTATGCTCCTCCAGCATATCACATGTGCAGGGCACAGTGGTGTCACGCTGTTCTAAACCTTGTTTGCCTGGGCGAACAAAGTCACACAGGGGAGGAACTGGGTCACTCTATGTCCTCGTCATGCTGCTTCCCACTGGATCACTCTCTGTCCTCCTTATGTTGCTGCCACTGGGTCACTGTATGGCCTCCTCATGCCGCTTCCACTTGGTCACTCTGTGTACTACTCATGCCGCTACTACTGGGTCACTGTATGCCCTCCTCATACCGCAGTCACTGGGTCACTGTATGCCATACTCATGCTACTGCCACTGGGTCACTGTATGTCCTCCTCATGCTGCGGCCACTGCTGGGTCACTGTATGTCCTTCTAATGCCACTGGGTCACTGTATGACTTCCTCATGTTGCTGCCACCTCCACATTATGTCGCCTTGCCACTGTATGGCCTCTTCATGCTGCTGCTCCCAACTCCACATTATGTCGCCTTGCCATTCTGTAGACATCTATGTGGTATCAGCAGACAACGATATAAAAGGACTGCGCTCTTTCATGCTACAGTAGGATGTTGGGCCTCTGCACGGTTCTTTCTATCTGGCCCTAACATGGAACTGTAAGGCTGGGTTCACACTTGAGTTAGTTGGTCAGTTTTGGCACCGTAACTGGCCAAATAAGTGAAGTGTGCAGTGTTTCTAAGAGCGACGCCTGTCATGTGCGTGTCATTCGGACTCACAGTATCATGTCACTACCACAGTAGACTCCCTATGTGTGTTACTGCAAGGCACACTGTTCTACACCACTATACAGGCTCTCTGAAGCTAGGAAATAGGTGTTTTTTAGCGATACTAGCCGCAAATTAATTCGGATCGAAGCAAATGTTTTTGGAACTTCAAATCGAACTGCAGAATCGAACCTAATTGGTACCCTGGCCATGCTTCACCTTCTGCCCACAGATTACACATATGACCATGTTCACCTCCCCCGGCGGAGTTACAAAAAACTGCCACAACACCGAGTAGGTGATTTTACCCCCAACATTCCAGACTAACTGACTGCTATCGCGTCTGCCTCCATGAATCCCTGCATCACTGCTTTCTGAGCAGGTACACTCCTGCAAAGCGGGTGGTCTATCCTGGGCACGTTTGGCTCCAGACCTCCCACTGCTTCCACCCTGCTGAATCCACCGCTGCCTCATGCACAAGCTGCCACCTTCTTCTCTGGATGATGATGAAGCCCCTTCGTCACCCGGCTCCCAATTGAGATTGGCTACATCGTCATCCACTACTGTCTCCAGGTCACTGATGTCCTCCTCAATGTTTTCTGAGCCAGGAGCCTGACCGCTCGCAACACTAGATCCCATGCCACTCTCCTCATCACTACTTGCCCTCCTACCGGAGGAAGCGGCGGATTTCTCTTCCACATCTTGGCTGGGCACTAGCTGTTGACTGTCCTGTAGTAGCTCCTCCTCACTGTATAATGGATCTATTTTATTTTATAAATGTATAGTTTTCTATCATACTTGTAGTGGTCTGTCCTGCTTTTTTGAAATTGCCATATTATGTGATGTGATTCTCCCGTGATTATTCACGCGATCACGTAGTTTTTTATCTGACATATATGGAGTTATTCAAATTTCATTTATTTTGTATTTATATGCATATATATATATATATATATATATATATATATATATATATATATATATAATATGTTTATTTTTTTAGAATTTATGGATATATTTTGTTGTTTCTTTTGGGGGTTTGTTTTTTATGTGTTTTGTTTCTGTGGCACTTTGAAGGTTAAATCTATTCCAGGTGGTTCTGGGGGTGTACCACTTTTTGACATTATTTATTTTCTGGTTAGTCTGTGTTTGAACATGCTATGACTAAGGAGCGTGTTTGCTCTGAAATGCGTAAGAGGGTGTTTCATTTTAACCATGTTTTTTTTTTTGTTTTATCTTTTAATGGATCATTAAAAGTTATTTTTTATTTAGAAGACGTCTGTGTGCTGGAACTTCTTTTGCCATCAACATTTTTGCATCTTGATCCTACTCCATGAAGTCTGTGGAGTTTTCCGTGCACCATCTCCATTTAAATTGCTGGTTTGAGTGGTGAGAGTTTTCTCTTTTTTTGTCTGTAATTTTCTGCTTTCAAGAGAAGGGCGAATAAGCCCCTTATTTGTTTCCTCACTAATAAACACCTTTAAAAAGACGTTATAACAGATAACTGCAGAGATTACTGTATAAGAATTATGTTTTTTGCACTACTGCACTGCAAAAGGCTTGTAATGTTCTGCCTTGAACACACAGGTATGATTTATTGCAAACCTGCAATGAGTATAATGGCAGTGAGTGCTGCAATGTGTACTACAATTGTTGCTATTACTGACGCTGCAACCACCCCAAATGAACCCTGTTCTGCTTCAATACTCTTCTGTAAATTGCTAACTATCCTTTCCCTACACTTCTAAGGCTCTTTGCATGAACTTCCAGCCATTTTGAAGTGTTTTCTACCACCTTCCCTAGCACCTGCTGACGTCTCTAAAATTCTAAGCAGTGGCGTAACTAGGAATGGCTGGGCCCCAAGGCGAACATTTGATATGGACTCCCCCCCCCCGAACCACCGCCCCCGACCCCCACCCGAACCGCCGCTCCCAACCCCCCCCAGACCACCCCCTCCAACCTCCCCCCCCAAAAAAAAACGCATTCCTGCGCACACTATTATGTGCCATAGTGGCTCTTGCACACAGTAAAATGCCCCATGGTGGCCCCTGCACACAGTATAATGCCCCATATTGGCCCTGCACACAGTATAATGCCCCATATTGGCCCTGCACACAGTATCATGTCCCATAGTGGCCCCTGCACACAGTATCATGTCCCATAGTGGTTCCTGCACACAGTAAAATTCCCCATGGTGGCCCCTGCACACAGTATAATGCCCCATATTGGCCCTGCACACAGTATCATGTCCCATAGTGGCCCCTGCACACAGTATCATGTCCCATAGTGGCCACTGCACACAGTATCATGTCCCATAGTGGCCCCTGCACACAGTATCATGTCCCATAGTGGCCCCTGCACACAGTATCATGTCCCATAGTGGCTCCTGCACACAGTATCATACCACATAGTGTCCCCTGCACACAGTATTATATCCCATAGTGGCCCCTTCACACAGTATTATTCCCCATAGTGGCCCCTGCACACAGTATTATGTCCCATTGTGGACCACCCATGAACAATTATTACACTCTGGGGTCTTTTCAGACCCCAGAGTATAATGATCGGAGACCCAGGGGAGAATACAAACATAAAAAAACAATGCTGCTTACCTGTTCCTCGTTCTGGTCCACTCCGTTCTACTTCGGCCTTCTTCAATATTGGACCAGGCCGGCGTCACGTGATGCGGGCCGGCGTGGCAACGCAAAATGACGTCCGCTGACGTCTGGAACGTCACCAAACAGGCCCGAAGCCTGGAGAAGCGTAGGTGAGGTAAGTACATTGTTTTTTTATATTCCCTCACCTCCGATTATTATACTCCGGGGTCGTTTCAAATACCCCGGAGTATAATGACAGCAGAGATTGTGGGGTTCGGCCTGTGGCCTCACATTCCGATCCCCGCTACTGATCACAGCCGCCTCCACAGAATCGGAAGCGCAGGCGGCCATGAGCGGGACCCCGGGAAACGGTAAGTATATAGGGCCCGTTACCTGCTGGGGTTACTCCAGCAGGTAACAGACTATTTAAAAAAAAAAAAATGTCCCATGCCCTGTGGCAACTGCTACCGCTGCTACCCCGGTAGTTACGCCCCTGCTTCTAAGGCTCTTTGCCTGAATTTCTAGCCGTTTTCAAGTGTTTTCTACCACTTTCCCTAGCGCCTGCTGACGTCTCTCCCTGCACTAAGTACGTTGTAAAATGACTGAACCTAAAATGGCCGAGCGTTTTTATAGGGCTGTGACATCACAGGGCTGGCTGGCTGCTGATTAGCTGCACACATGGCATTGTGGGTGATACCGCGTTCCAAGAGTCCCTTGCCCCTTGTCCTAACATGTGCAGCAGCCATTTTATGAAATTGTGAGCTGGTCTGGGACCAGATAATTATTTTGTGTGTCGGCAGGGGCGTAAATACTGGGGTAGCAGTGGTAGCGGCTGCCACAGGGCATGGGACATTAGGGGGCCCGGAGCCCTGTGGCAGCCGCTACCGCGAACCCCACAAACCAGTGGCATAACGATCGTGGTCGCAGGGGGTGCAGCCACGACCGGACCCAGCAGGCTACGGGGCCCACGGCCAGCTGGAGATGGCCGGGACCCGTACCACTATGATAGCGGTCAGAGAAAACCTGGTTCCCTGACCACTATACATATTGTCATTGGAAAGGGACCCTGGCATATTGCAGGCCCCTTTCCAATAGATGTCAGGGCAGGGCACCCAGGGGAGATGACTGAAAACAATAAATACATATTCTCACCACTCCTGGGCACAGCCTTCTCTCCGGCGCTCTTCCGTCATATCACTGAGGCCTGTGATTAGGCCCCAGCGGTCACATGGGGCATGGCCACGTAATGACGTTAGTGCGCCCCCATGTGACTGCTGAGGCCCAATCACAGGCCTCAGCAGCGACTTCAGAAGTGGGCCTGAAGACTCTGAAGATGGCAGGATGGAGCGAGGATGCCAAGGAAAGGTAAGGTAAGGTGAGTATAAGAGTTTGTTATTTTTAATCACCTTCCCTGGGCCTCCGATTATTATACTCTGGGGTCTGAGGAGACCCCAGAGTATAATAATAGCATCGAAGAGGAGGAGGGCTGTTGGGAGCTTATAATACTGTGTGGGGGCCACTGTGAGCATGTAATACTGGGTGGGGGCCACAGTGGACCATATATTACTGGACGGGGACCACTGTAGAGCATATAGTACTGAGTGGGGGCCACTGTAGAGCATATAATACTGGGAGGGGGCCACTGTGGAGCATATACTACTGGGTGGGGCCCACTGTGGAACATATACTACTGGGTGGGGGCCACTGTGAAGCATATACTACTGGGTGGGGGCCACTGTGGAGCATATACTACTGGGTGGGGGCCACTGTGTAGCATATAATGGGTGGGGTCACTGTAGGGAGCATATAATACTGGGTGGGGCCTACTGTGGGTGGCATATAATACTGGGTGGGGGCCACTGTGGGAAGCATATAATACTCGGTGCGGACCACTGCGGGGAGCATATAATACAGGTTGGGGGCCACTGTGTGGAGCATATTATACTGTGTGGGGCCACTGTGGGGAGCATATTATACTGTGTGTGTACTGTTTGAGGACCCATAACCGGTTCGGGGGGGGGCCCATGTCAAATGTTCGCCTTGGAGCCCAGCCATTCCTAGTTACGCCACAGTGTACAGGGGAAGAGTCGCTCCTTGACTTAGTACTGGTCGTTGTCTTTTGGGTCAGTCTCTCCTAAATCAGGTCTTATTTTATTGCTTTAGAACCAAGTGTTCAGACACAATTTACTAATGTGTGTGAACATTTTAATGAAACTATTAAACGTTATGTTTTAAGTTTACTTCACTCCCCCAGTTTTGTTTGATATCCCAAATTGAAGTAACACATACTTTTTTCTCTACCATTTCAGTTAGTTTACAGATCATTTATGTAGCTGAGCGCGGCCCTCACAACAAAGTACATAACAAATGCAGCAGATAGTGACAGAACTATATCCAACAATCATGTATTCCTATGTTGAAATACTGGCAACATTATCTGAATAAAATCTAAATGTGTTAAAATAAGAGATACATAAAATCAAATAAAAAATTATCCCAGCAAATTACCACAAATCTCATTATATTGATATAATAGGAAATATTCTTCCACAATACAGTTGCCATGTGGTAACAAAACATATTCCAGAGGCTGCCTCAATATTGTGCAGATGCAGTGGTAATATAACCAGGGATGAAACTCGCCAATATGTCCACCATAAAGTAGCAATATAACAATATAATATGTGACATGCTCCACCGGTTTTTAGCTCCACCAGTTTTTAGTCGTTGGATTTACAGATTAAAAGTTCTCCTCTGTCCTAAATATGCTTTAGGATTTACAATATCTTGCTGGATTTTGGCTGATACAGAAAAGATGAAATCTACAATGCACGGTGCAAATTTAATAGCCAGACATATTTCGAAGCAGCACTATGCTTCTCCCTCAATGATAGAGAATTTACCAGGAGCCCCTCATAAAGATTGTATTATACAAAATAAAACTAAAGGTGCAAAATCAAACAAAATGAAACAGACAAAAATAAACAAAAACAGTTCATACTAAACATGGACCGTTGATAGACCATGGACTAACAGCCTGACTTAGGGTCCCTCGTAACATAGGTAATCAATATCCGCACTCACAAAAAAAATTAACCATTTTTTTTTAAAATAAGAAACCAAACAATTCCATTTCATATTCAGACTCTATGAATAAGTGTCTCAAAAAAGATTCTGCCCATGACATCTTCATAATTACAATAGGTTCCGCCCACACGAATTTCTCTTAACAGATTGTAGCTCTAAAGAAATCAGTCCAAGTGTCTGAATTCTGGAATTATTTATCACAATGAAAGTTGAACCTGTCCTGATATTATACATATGTAAAGCTAGTCTTTCCTTTATTACTCTCGATCAAAGATTGGCGAACCTCTCAAGTTTTGTTTTGGGTTTGGTTGGCCCGGGTCCAAGATTAGTTTCACGTGGTACAAGTTTGGTATGAACCACAAACACTCTTAAGGATCCTAGAAACCTATCTATAAAACATAGTGTAGAACATACTTAGGGTTAATAGGAACCTATCTTTGAAACATAGTTGTGATAGTCCTTTGATCTATAACCCTCTTTGAGGGATGTTTGTCCATGTATATTGCAGATGATTCAGGCTCCGAGAGTTTCTTAAGCCCACTTTACATACAAGTGTGAAACTTGTTAACTCAGCATGGGAAATCCTGGAGTGTGTGTATTGGAAAGTCTCTAAGCAGATGACCTCCCTCCGGATCAAACTTAAGGAAATATGGTTTTATGATGAAATTTTCCAAGGGGAACCCCCTACAGTCGCACCGATAAATTCCTCGGGTGCTCAAGAGCGGACTGAACACTCCAAGTCCACACACGGTACTGATGGAAGCAGTGAAAAGATCCAGAAACTGAACTCCCGACTCAAGGGGTTCTGGGGGGTCATTCCTGGTGTCTACACAATGGGAACATCCCCACCACCCCGTCATTCCCCTCGCCTGATACTACGGTCATCAGGCGAGGAGTTATAATTGTCTATATTTATCTGGTTCCAGGATGTACGGCGGGACCTCGTCTTCTGGTGACATTACACAGGGAGGAGACTAGGGCAGTTATATGTCTCAGACCAGGGAGAGAGGCTTCAGTTCTTATCCTGGGAGAGATATGAGGACACATGTTGTGTTGCTGATCTAAAGACGTGCCCTGAGGCCTAGCGTGGACGCCCCAGCGAACCAGACTGCAAACTCGTCTTGCTACTTTTCTTCTCTTTTCATCCCATTTTATTTTTTCTGTACTGTATTCCTTGTTTTACCTGTATTTGCTTGATCATCCTCTGATGTGTATTCTGTATACGTTAGCGGCTAGTACTGACCCACTCGGGTTAATAAATATATAAAATATATCAAGCTAGTTTCATGTTATTCTATAAACCCAGGCACTCACAAGTTGTGAGTGGAAGGTAAGAGGGGTGATCACAGGTAGGCCAAGTGGCTTGGCAAAACGGTATCCTTCACAATAGTGTAGAACACTATTCCTAGGATCCTATCTATAAAACATAGTGTAGAACACTCTTAGGGCTCCAAGGAAACTATCTATAAAACATAGTGTAGAATACTCTTAGGGCTCCTTAGAACATAGTGTAGAACACTTATGGTTATTTTTTTTAAATCTACTATTGCTCGATTGCATGATGTTCCCGCACATGTGTACATGCTCACTTTTGGGACTTTATCAAGTGGTGAGTGTACCATTAAGGAATCCCTTTACATTTTTGACTATGTAAGAGACCTCTTTATGAGATATAACATAGTAAAAGAGTGGGCGCACAGTGGGGACATCACAGTAACGCTCATACAAAATTATAAAACCCTGTTTTTGGCATAAACTGTGTTAGTAGGCTCCAGCAATCCCGGAGGACGCCTTGCATAGGTGAAACATGTCGGGGATGTCTATTTAGTTTTTATGAGGCAGGTCTTTGGTGTATCTTTATATGGCTGTGTACTGCAGACATACCATAAAGAATTTGGGAGGGAATTGGCAGTAAATTTGTGCCTGTATGAGACAGACATATTAGAGACTTGTAGAATCACACCAGAACCTTCCTATTGTATTTATTTTTAAAATGGTATAACAAATGTTAGGTTTTAGTGCACTTGTTAGTGTAAGAGAATAGGTGAAGTGGAAACAGGATTTATTGACCCTTAAGGGTAAGTTCACATGATGGAAAATGAAGAGGGATTCCTTCTCATTTTCCGCAGAAGTTTTTCAGCCATGAACCGGATGCCGCGGCAAATTCCTCGGTGTGAACTGAACCTTATCGGGTTTTGAACATAAATAAGATAAAGACCAGAACGCAAAAATGACTGAGGACAGGGGGGATTTACATAAATCACATGTATAATGGAAGGCTTCTTACCTCCTGTGTGTGTCTCCATGTTATAGACGGGGTATCTATGTGAAGCTTCTGGCCAGTGACAGCCCACGGGGTAAAATTTCCTATTTCAATCCCATGTGTGGATTTATCTGAAAATATCCAGTTTATTATCCTATATGTATGTACGGCTTCCCCCTGTTCATTAAAGTAATATGAAGGTTTCATTGGCACCAGTGGATTCTCCATCCTCTGTAGGTGGCGCTGTAACTTCTGTGTATATTGTGTAAGTCCGGTTATTGGATTTTCTTGATATTTATCTCTTATAAACAAGAACATTTCATGTAGACTTTTTGCGAGAACTTCTACTGCATTATACAATCTTGGAGTGACCCCCGATGAGAGGAAATTCCTCAGACTTGGTATTCGATATTCTTTAAAGTAGGAATCTTTATCAACATTTTCAGATATTGCTTCTAATATTTTCCAGTACTGTCCATCAGGAGTTTTTTGAGATTTCTTAAGTTGTATCATAAAATCTTTCACTGCTGATAAAGGTTGTGATGAAAGTTCCACAGCTAGACTTATATTTATTGGTATGTACAAACCCCCTAGAAGAACAGGATTAGGGAAACAGGATGGAGATAGGATGAGAGCTCTGTTCACAAATGCAGGTTTATAGTGATCTAAAAATTCAGCTCCATGAATAGTGAAGGTCCCGCACATTATAATGACACTGACTCGTGGAATGTTTAATAAATGTAAAGTCCGCTCATTATATTCTGTATTCTCATATGTAAGTTTTATGGTGAAGACCACACAGATCCCGCGCTCTCTCATGTACTTTGTCAGTATCTGCAGTTCTTTCTCTCCAGTGTCATCATCTGATACTAAAATCCCAACCCAGGTCCAGCCAAAGTGCTCCAACAGCTCAGTGATCACCATATTGTGGATGCGACTATTTTGGACTGTCCGGAAAACATGTGGATAGAGGAGTCTATCAGATAATGAGGGGTCGGTGGCTCCATAGCTGATCTGTACAACACAGAAGAGACAACAATTATTCTGTACAGACTGAGTTTAGTCAATTTGTAAAAAGTTTTTACAGAAGATAAACTGAAAACACAGAACACAGGGATGTTCAGGGTGTTGTAAAAAAAAATAAAAAAAATAAATATAAATATATGCTATATATATACGGTGTGTTCACCATTTCCTTTGTTGCCAAACTAGACCTAGATTGAAATGCTGAGGTTCATGTGACCACTCTGGCCAATCACAGGTCTCAGCAGTCATATGCACAGTACCATGGACATTATCACTAAATATGAGCAAAATGGTTTTGACACAAATTTTCAAAAACTTTTGGGTCTTAACTCCTTCCCTCTGGTGTTTTTTTTTTCAATTTTCTTTTTTGACTCCCCGTCTTCCAAACCACTAAATTTGTAATATTCTTCCATTTATAGCCATATGAGGAATTAATGTCTGCAGGACAAATTGTTCTTCCTAATAGTACCATTTATTATTCTGTACAATGTGCTGGGAAACTGGAAAAAAGTTCAGAATGAGGTGGAACTGGAGAAAAAGTACATTTGTGCTACTTTCTTACAGGCTTTGTTTTACGGCATTCACTGTGCAGCCAAAATGACGTCACTTGTATTCTATGTTTTGGTACGATTCTGGGGATACCAAATGTATATAGTTTTATTTACATTTTATCCCCTCTTTTAACCCCCCTAACAAAAATCCAAATCTTTGCAAAAACAAAAAAATTTAAATTTCTTAAAGTTTCCATATTCTAACACCCATAACTTTTTTATATGTCCGTGTACGGGGATGCATAGGGCATCTTTTTTTGCAGGGCCAGGTGTAATTTTTAGTTATACCATTTTGTTTTGATCACTTTATATTAAAATTTTTAACCATGGTGAAAGAGTGAAAAAATGGTGGTTTGGCAATTTAGAATTTTTTTTTTTTCCCCGCTACAGCGTTCACCGTATGGGAAAAATATTTTTATAAATTTGTAAACCAGGCACTTTTGGACATAGGGACACCTAATGTGTATGTATTTCACAGTACTGTATTTATTAGGGGTCTTTTACCCCAAGGGGTCTGATCAGTAATACAATGCAAAATCTTGGAATTTGTATGACAGGCTGCAGAGAGCAGCCTGTTATACAAATCACTGCCTTAAATAGGCTCCAGGCTGTCATGGAAATAATTCGCCGGTGCCAGATCTTGTTCCGTGTGGCAGCGATCCTCGCCAAAATGGTGGTGCCCATGCGCCACTGGGAAAATGGTCAGCTTTAACCAAGACGCCGGGAGACTTAATGTTTTCCATCAGTGCGGGCACTGATCACGGGAATTATCACCGGGTTTTTACTGTTTAATACAGTAGAGACACGGCGGCTATGGTGACCACTCAAAATGAAATACCCGACATACGAATTACTATTACGGTGGAAGTCAGAAAGGGGTTCATGAAACCAAAACTCTAGGACTAGTGGAGCACAGTTTATAGAAGTATACAAAAGGAGGACTAGTGGAGCACAGTGGAAGAGTAGGGATAATGATAAATCCTTGAAATGTATGTATAGTAACGCCAGAAGTCTCACTAACAAGATGGAGGAACTGGAAGTGATAATGTTGGAAGAGAAATATGACATGGTGGGGATAAGTGAGACATGGCTGGACTCCAGCTATGACTGGGCTGTAAATATACAGGGGTACAGTATGTTTAGAAAGGAGCGTACCAATAGGAAAGGGGGAGGGGTTTGCTTATATGTAAAATCCTGCCTTAAGCCAGTTCTGCGTGAGGACATCTGGGAGGAAAATGAATATGTGGAGTCCTTATGGGTGGAAATTAAGGGAGGAACAAAGAATAATAAAATATTGATAGGGGTTTGTTATAAATCTCCAAATATAATGCAAGAAGCTGAAAATGTACTAATAAAAAAAAAAAAAGATGAAGCCGCAAAGCACAATAAAGTCATTATTATGGGGGATTTCAACTACCCAGATATCAACTGGGAGGCAGAAACCTGCAGGTCCAACAAAGGGAACAGGTTTTTGTCAGTAATAAAAGACAACGACCTATTGCAACTAGTGCGGGACCCAACAAGAGGCGAGGCACTTTTAGACCTAATTTTAACAAATGAACCTGACACATTGTCAAAAGTGGAGGTTGGGGGTCATCTTGGTAATAGTGACCATAACATAATAAGTTTTCTTGTACACACTAAAAAAATGTTCAGTAGAGGGGGAACAAAAACACTAAACTTCAGGAAGGCCAATTTTAACCAGCTGAGAGAGGAGATTAGCAGCATAAACTGGGACAATGTCCTCAAAGTGACCGAAACACAAACAAAATGGGATATTTTAAAAAACCTTCTAAATAGGACCACTAAAAAACATATCCCTTACGGGAATAAGCGGGCCAGAGATCATAGAAAACCAATATGGCTTACTAAAACGGTAAGGAGTGCAATGAGCGATAAAAAGGAAACATTTAAAGTACTAAAAAAAGAAAGTAGTGACACAGCATTAAACAACTATAAAGAAAAAAATTAATTGTGTAAAAGACAAATAAAGGAGGCAAAGATTGAGGCGGAGAGAAAAATTGCCAAGGAAAGTAAAAATAATCCAAAATTATTCTTCAATTACATAAATAACAAGAGAATAAAAACTGACAATGTGGGCCCTCTCAGAAATAATCTGGGTGTAATGGTGGAGGAGGATGAGGAAAAAGCACAACTATTAAATGCCTTCTTCTCTACGGTGTTTACACAAGAAAATTCAATGGCCAGCAACATGATTAGGGGTAATGTTAACTCTCCATTAAATGTCACCTGTTTAACCCAGGAGGAAGTGCGGTGCCGCCTTCAAAACACTAAAATAGATAAATCACCAGGTCCAGATGGCATACACCCCCGAGTTCTGAGGGAATTATGCATGGTGATAGACAAACCCTTTTATCTACTATTTAAGGATTCAGTAATGACTGGGTATTTTCCTCTTGATTGGCGCATAGCAAATGTGGTGCCAATTTTCAAAAAGGGGTCTAAAAGTGAGCCTGGAAATTATAGGCCAGTAAGTTTGACTTCTGTGGTGGGTAAGATATTTGAGACGTTTCTAAGAGATGCCACACTGGAGTACCTCAATGTAAAAAATCTTATAACACCCAATCAGCATGGTTTTATGAGGAATTGGTCCTGTCAGACTAATCTGATCAGCTTCTATGAAGAGGTAAGTTCAAGACTAGACATGGGTAATGCAGTGGACATGGTGTATCTGGACTTTTCAAAGGCTTTCGATACTGTACCACATAAAAGGTTGGTATGTAAAATGAGAATGTTGGGACTGGGGGAAAACATATGCATTTGGGTTCGCAACTGGCTCACTGTTAGGAAACAGAGGGTGCTTATTAATGGTAAATATTCAGACTGGGTAACAATCACCAGTGGGGTGCCACAGGGGTCAGTATTGCACCCTCTCCTGTTTAATATCTTTTTTAATGACCTGGTAGACGGTTTTCAAAGCAGAGTGTCCATATTTGCAGATGATACTAAACTTTGTAAGGTAATCAAAAATGAGGAGGATAATAGAATATTACAAGGGGATCTAAGGAAGCTAGAAGCATGGGCCAAGAATTGGCAAATGAAGTTTAATATTGACAAATGTAAGGTTATGCATTTTGGATGACGAAATAAAATGTATGATTATGTACTTAATAGTAAATTACTGGGTAAGACTGCCAATGAAAAAGACTTGGGGATTGTGGTGGACAATAAGCTTACCTTTAGTGACCAGTGCCAGGCAGTGGCTGCCAAGGCAAATAAAATAATGGGATGCATCAAAAGAGGTTTAGATTCTCATGACAAGAACATAGTTATGCCTCTATACAAATCACTGGTACGGCCACACTTAGACTATTGTGCACAATTCTGGGCCCCAGTATACAAGAAAGACAAAATCGAACTAGAAAGAGTGCAAAGAAGGGCAACCAAAATTATTAGGGGAATGGGTGGATTGGAGTACAACGATAGATTAACAAACTTGGGGTTATTCAGTTTAGAGAAAAGACGTCTACGGGGAGATCTAATAACAATGTACAAATACATGAAGGGACAGCACAAAGAACTTTCTAACGATCTTTTTAATCCTAGGCCAGTGACAGTGACAAGGGGACATCCTCTACGACTGGAGGAGAGAAAGTTTCACCAGCAACATAGAAGAGGATTCTTTACAGTAAGAACAGCGAGGCTATGGAACTCTCTGCCCCAGGAGGTGGTGATAGTGGATTCATTGAACAAGTTCAAAGCGGGCCTGGATGCCTTTCTCGAACAGAACAATATTATGGGTTATGGGTTTTAGATTTTAAGGGCACATTGATCCAGGGTTTTATACTGATTGCCAGATTGGAGTCGAGAAGGAATTTTTTCCCATGAAATGGGGCAATTGGCATAAGCCTCATGGGGTTTTTTTGCCTTCCTCTGGTTCAACACTGTAGGGGACTGTAGTGTTATAGGTTGGACTTGATGGACTGATGTCTTTATCCAACCTCATCTACTATGTAACTATGTAACAGTTTTAAGAAATAAAGGAGAGAAAGACTAACCTGGAGCAGAGTTTATAGAATTATAGGAGAGGACTAGTCTGAAAAACAGTTTATAAAATTATAAGAGGAGGACTAGTGGATCACAGCATATAAAATTATAGGAAAGGACAAGTCTGGAAAACAATTTATAGAATTATAGGAGAAGGACTAGTCTGGAGCATAGTTTTGGAAATTATAGGATACAGTACGACTCCTAGGAATCTATCTAGAGCCTCTCAAGATTTGTTTTGTGTTTGAGTATGGGTCCCCGGTTCCTTTCAGAACAAACAAGTTTGGTATGAACCACACTTAAAATAAAACTAGCATAAAACTCTTTTTTCTCCTAGGAACTTAACTAGAAAACATAGAGTAGAACACTCTTAGGGCACTTAGGAACTTATCTATAAAACATAGTTTAGAATACTCTTAGGGCTCCTAGGGACCTATCTATAAAACACAGGGGAACACACTGGTAAAACATAGTGGGTTACACTAAGTGGCACAACAGCAACTGTACCACCAGTAACTTGGCCAAGTGGAAATTAAAAGGCTATTCCTATCTCAAGAGTTCGAGAGTTTACTTAAATACATTGCTTTAGCAATGCTTCTTTGTTTGTCTGCTATGTGAAATTATTCCTCCCATTGTTTACACATTGTTTCCATGGAGCAAGACCTGTCTGTTAAGAGAGGACAAATTACATCAGTCACTGATCTCTGGGGTGGGGGGGATTGAGTGCACTCACTATTATCCACAGCTCTAAGAGAAGGACAATCAGTTGATTACTAGAGAATGTGATCTGCATCAGTGAAGATAAAGTAGAAGACATGGTTGACAGTACAAAAAGACAGCATGGCAAATTAAATGTTGAGGAGAAACACACAGAACCCTTATTTAATATTTGTGGTTTACTGCTTTCATAAATGTCACCATTCTCAGGAAGTACAACAAAACTAGCAGTGTTTCTGTTACCATCCACATTCTTATTTTTATTACTTGCAAAAGTTTCCTCATTCCCCCCTCCTTTTGCCTGCCCCCTGTCCTGTTTTTTACAGCCATTTTTTAATGCATGCATTGCTTAGCTATGGAGATTGGCAGCAATTCTGACACTATATGTATGTTTGTTGTTTTTTTTACAAACAAGTATTTCAGGAAAAGTCAGCTTTAAATAAAAGGTTTTTTTTTCTTTTTCTTAGATTAGCGCAGGCTGCAATACTTTATATATGCACAGCAACAAAAAATACACTTTAGAAATATGTTTTAGAGTAATACTCTCTAACACTACAATATTGAAATAATAAATTGTACAGTATTACATGCCAAGGCTAGTATATGACTAAATATAGGAGAGTCATTCACTAATTTTATATGGACGTATAAAAATTCTAATCTTTATTAAATAAACTTAAAAGATACCATAATACAAACACATTGGGTGCACAATATTAATTAAAAGGCTCTAATCGCCTAAAATTTACATAGAAATCAGAGAGAGTTGTGTATAGCATTCATTTCCATGGATATACCAACTTTATATGTATAGCTGTAAAGTAACTACAAACCTACAGCTATATACAGACCTCAGTCTCTCTCATTCTCAACAATTGTAAATTTCAAGGATTGTTATATACCATAAATGTTCCTGCCTCATTAGTTATAGCTATCTGCTCTGGTGTATCAGGATGGCTAAACCAGCTTTGGTTTCTATACTGAAGCAGCACAGGTGAAGCGGTCACGCTTTGAATTTACAATTGACCAGCACCATAGACAAACCAGTGCTCACGGCAAACTACACATTCATCTACCAGCACTATAATAAACCAGTGCTCACACCAAGGTAAATGCTTTTTATCTACCAGCACTATAGTAAACCAATGCTCACAAAAAAATTAACACTATTCTTACGCGTTTCTGATGTCAACAAATATCCAATTTTAGAGGCTAACTCCAACTGTGGGTTTTACAGGTGGGTGTCAGCTGTACTTTACAGTTGACACTTACTATTCATGGCACCTGCATAGTTTCTGAGTGGGTGTCATGTCCATGCTGTGATATTATGGATGTAGTACACGCCGCTCACACACAGGATGTAGTACACACCGCTCACACATAGGATGTAGTACACACCGCTCACACATAGAATGTAGTACACACCGCTCACACATAGGATGTAGTACACGCCGCTCACACATAGGATGTAGTACACGCCGCTCACACATAGGATGTAGTACACACCGCTCACACATAGAATGTAGTACACACCTCTCACATATAGGATGTAGTACACACCGCTCACACATAGAATGTAGTACACACCTCTCACATATAGGATGTAGTACACACCGATCACACATAGGATGTAGTACACACCGCTCACATGTAGGATGTAGTACACACCGTTCACACATAGGATGTAGTACACACCGCTCACACATAGGATGTAGTACACACCGCTCACATATAGGATGTAGTACACACCGCTCACATGTAGGATGTAGTACACACCGTTCACACATAGGATGTAGTACACACCGCTCACACATAGGATGTAGTGCACACCGCTCACACGTAGGATGTAGTACACACCGTTCACACATAGGATGTAGTACACACCGCTCACACGTAGGATGTAGTACACACCGCTCACACGTAGGATGTAGTACACGCCGCTCACACATAGGATGTAGTACACACCGCTCACACATAGGATGTAGTACACACCGCTCACACATAGGATGTAGTACACACCGCTCACACATAGGATGTAGTACACACCGCTCATACATAGGATGTAGTACACACCGCTCACACACAGGATGTAGTACACACCGCTCACACATAGGATGTAGTACACACCGCTCACACATAGAATGTAGTACACACCGCTCACATATAGGATGTAGTACACACCGCTCACACATAGGATGTAGTACACGCCGCTCACACATAGGATGTAGTACACACCGCTCACACATAGGATGTAGTACACACCGCTCACACATAGGATGTAGTACACACCGCTCACATATAGGATGTAGTACACACCACTCACACATATGATGTAGTACACACCGCTCACACATGGGATGTAGTACACACCGCTCACACATAGGATGTAGTACACACCACTCACACAAAGGATGTAGTACACACCTCTCACACAAAGGATGTAGTACACGACCCTCACACATAGGATGTAGTACACACCGCTAACACATAGGATGTAGTACACACTGCTCACATATAGGATGTAGTACACACAGCTCACACATAGGATGTAGTACACATCGCTCACACATAGGATGTAGTACACACCGCTCACACATAGGATGTAGTACACACCGCTCACACATAGGATGTAGTACACCCTGCTCACTCATCGGATGTAGTACACACCACTCACACATAGGATGTAGTACACACCGCTCACACATGGGATGTAGTACACCCTGCTCACACATAGGATGTAGTACACACCGCTCACATGTAGGATGTAGTACACGCCGCTCACACATAGGATGTAGTATACACCGCTCACATATAGGATGTAATACACAAAGGATCATCCACACATTGGATACAGTACACATTAATCGCACATTAGATATATATTGCTCACATAGCACATCTGTCATTCACCTAATCACATCATATATCCTGCTCCAATAATATTACACTTGTACTAATAGTCAATACCTGAGGATATCCATATAGTCCAAGGATTTGTGCTGCTGCGATAGTGGTAGAGGAGTGGTGGTCTCCAATGATACCAGCCAGATGGCCATAACCCCTACAGGAGTAATTAGGTATTACCATATCCGGACCAGACAGAAGATGTAATACACGGCGTACCGCTACTCGTCCATCAAAGCATGAGTCATAAATATGGTATCCCAGTGTAATATTGGGTAAAATATCAGGATTCTGGTTGATATGATCAATGGCAGTGACAAAAATCAGAAAATGTACAAATCCCTCTAATTTATATCTGAAAATAAAGATATATTCAGATGAATTACTTTATAGTATTAAGTATGTGCCCCCTTCCTGATTTCCAAATAGCTTTACAGTCTACAGTTACAGATGAGTGACTTGGTTTGAAAATTATTGGGTTTAGCCCAAATGTTCAAAAAATTTTTGTTCGATCCACACAAATTAGCTAAAATGCCGGCAACTCTGTGAAAGCATGGAGAAGGCAAGGAAGAAGAATCACATGATATCAGGAATCAGATGGATTTCCCCCATAATTCCTTGCAAGCTGCCCTCATGGCTGGGAATAGCCAATTATGAGAGACTTTAGGTGAGATGTCACTAATATGTCATAGGCATTAGAGGAATCCTAGACAGAAAAAGAAAAGGTGTCCATGTTGTGTGGAGAGATTAGAGATATAGGGGCTCAGACAGCCAGACTGAGATAGAAAGGAAATAATACTCAGATAATACAGTGTGGGGAGAGATTAGACTGAGAGAGATAGCAATAACATACAGATAATATAATGTGGGGAGAGATTAGAGAGAGAGGGAGTATCAGGCAGCCAGTCAGAGATAAATAGGAAATAATACACAGATAATACACTGTGAGGAAAGATTAGAGAGAGATAGTCTTAGGTAATAAGAGTGAGATAGCAATAATATACAGATAATACAGTGTGGGGGGGTTCTGGGAATTAGTGTACTTAGGACTGGAGAAGAAGATTTAGATTAAACTGATAGAGATGCACACGTCATCTATAGATGGAGATTGTGTCCTCAGAATCATCATCAGTCTCTACGGCAAATCTTAGAGTCATAACTAGAGATGAGCGAATCGATTCTGCAGAAGTGGAATTCGATCCGAATTTCAGGAAATCTTCGATTCGACACGATTCCAGATTTCCTCATGCTTCAATGCATTTTTTTATAAAATGGCTGCCGCACATGTTAGGACAAGGGGGAAGGGACTCGGGGAGCGCGGGATCACCCACAATGCCAAGCGTGCAGCTGATCAGCAGCCAGCAGGACCAGTGATGTCACAGCCCTATAAAAACCCTTGGCCATTTTAGGTACAGTCATTCCACATCGCTCTTACTGTAGGGACAAACATCAGCAGGACCTAGGGAAAGACTTTGAAAACATATAGAAGTTCAGGGAAAGAGGCTGAGCCTTAGAACTGTAGGGAAAGCATAGGGAGAAATTGAGAGAAGTATTTGGGGTGGTTGCAGGGTCATTTACAGCAAGAATTTGCAGCATAATTTACATTGCAGCACTCACTGCTGTTTTACTGCTGCTCATTACTCATATCTGTGTCTTCAAGGTGGAACACAACAAGCCTTTTGCAGTGCAGTACAGCAAAAAAAAGTGAAATATCACACACTAATATCTGCACGTATCTCTAAAAAAAGCCTTTTTAAAGTCATTTTTTATAAGACGCTTATTCACTGTTCTTACAAGGCATAACATTATTCAGTACTATTGTGCCAAAGAAAACTGAATTATCATCCAGTAATATCTGCACTTATCTGTAATAAAGGCCTTTAATGTGGGGAAAGACATAACGACCATATTCGCCATTTTGTTACCAGTATAAAGTTGCAGTCCATTTTTCAATACAGTATTGTCAATAATAATTCAATAATTCAATAATTCTTAGTGGTTATGTGATGTCTCTGCCTGTTCGGGTCTCTGCGCCACCCTCCACCCGCACGCGGCGGCGCAGGAGGCGTGTTCAGTTTGATTAATTGTTTATGATTCTTGTTGCTCAGTCTGAACACTGTCCTAGACTATGAAATTGATTTTCTGCCACACCCGTCTCCTGCACCTTTTTTTCTCTCTGCTCCTCTAATAGTTAATCTTAGCCTTGCCTGTGTCATTGAAAGCCTATCGCCCTATCAAGTCTGGGGCGAGTTCTTCCTTCCTATTTATTCTTTGCTCACATGTACATTGGAGCTTGCTATTGTTTCTTACGTACTGGCCTTTACTCCTTGATGTTTTGTTACCTGTATTCCTACTCCTGACCTCTGGCTTTGACTTGACTAGTCTCTTGGATTTTGATTCTGTACTGCATTGCTCGTCTGTTACTGACCCCTTGGCTAGCTTACCTCCCTTTTTGTTGTTCGTCCTGTCCGTGTTCTGTGTTGCCACTTATATTAAGCAGGGACTGTTGACCAGTTGCTGGCTGTCGCCTAGGACAGATCAGGCAAGTTAGCCAGGGACAGTGGGGGGGGGGGTTCAGCTTTAGGGCTCACTGTCTTGTTGTGCCCCTCCACCCAGGGTACTTCAACAGCACTAGGGAATTGCTCAACTGGCAATTCCCTTACAGGTTATCACTTATTTAAAGGTGTTTAATAGTGTCAAAACACATGAAAAGAACCATATTCGCCATTATTTTACCAGAATAAAGTTGCAGGCAGTATTTAAAAACAGTATTGTCAATAATAATTCAATAATTATTAGCCGTTATCACTTATTTAAAGGTGTTTATTAGTGTCTAAACCCATAAGGAGGACCATATTCACCATTTTGTTACCAGTATAAAGTTACTGGCTATTTATCAATAGTATTGTCAATAATTCAATAATTCTGAGCCACAAATCTCTGCCTTTATCACACTTGTTTTATTGGTGTTCATTAGTGGGGGAAGAAATAAGGGGCATATTTCCTGTTATCTGCAAAGTAGAAAATAACAGGCCTTTTTGCCCTTTGCAATTACGTTTTTTCATCAAACAGTATAGCAGACAGAGAAGCGAGAGGCCATGCACAGGGGAGGGCCGCAAGCCTAAATGTTTCTGGCACAGGCATGATAAGGGCAGGATACCCTTTGTGGGCCAGATGACCAGGTTCCCCAGGTAACTGTCATCCCAGTTGATATGAGCTAAGTGCTAGTGGTGAGGCATTGACACCAGACAAAGAATGTTGGTATGAGTTCCTCTCCTTAGCTGAATACAGCAACACACTGAGACTTTATTAAAACAGCATAAGTTCATATAGCAGCAAGTATAGGAAAGGGTTAACATAGCAACGAAAGTCCTCATGTTCAATCCTAATTGGTGTAGTATATCTATATTCCCGATCTTGCGCTATGCCTCTAGGGAGTTGTCTTCTGGCAGCAAGCCAAGCACATGTCTTCTTGCACATAAAGGATCGATCCTGCTTTGGAATGCAGACACCATCTGTTAGTGTAACATTACATTACACTCAGTTTCAAGCATAAACAACCACATCTAATATTCAGCTTTAAGGATAATAATGTTTTACACACAGTACAGCTTTAAGCAGATATGAAAATATAAAACAGTTATAAAAGTATAAAAAATTTAAAACCGTAAAAGTATAAAATTATAAAAGTTCATTATAATCCTTCACAGGCACATGTCGCAGCAGAGTAAGGGGGTGTGGCAGCAGGGGTCAGTTACAGAGGCCGGAGCTCCCAGTGTCAAATAGCGGCCGTGTCTTGACCAGCAACCCAAAGGTTGTAGACTGATTGACTCGGCCATCCAATTAATCCCAAGACACATCAGACACACCCAGCCAAGAATCGGTGGGTTCGTCTGACACAACCCTTATTTGGCATGGCCTGGCATCAGGCCCTGTGCCCTCACATGTCCTCAACCTGCCTCTGTCCTTTTCTGTTCCCTCAGCTAGAGAACTACTCTATTTTGTGGGCTCAGATCCATTATACAGTGAGGAGGAGGTACTAGAGGACAGTCAGCAGCTACTGATCAGCCAAGATGTGGAGAAGACATCCGCCACTTCCTGCGGTAAGCGGGCAAGTAGTGATGAGGAGAGTGGCAAGGGAGCTGGTGTTGAGGAGGACATCAGTGACCTGCAGACAGTAGTGGATGACGATGTAGCCGATCGCAATTGGGAGTCGGGTGACGAAGGGGCTTCATCGTCTTCAGGAAAAGAGGGTTGCAGCTTGCGCATGAAGCAGCGGGGGAGTCAGCAGGGTGGCAGCAGTGTGAGGTCGGGAGCTAAACATGCCCGGGGTAGAACACCCGCTTTTCAGCAGCCTACCTGCCCGGAAAGCAGTGGTGCAGGGGTTCATAGAGGCAGTGGAGGTAGCAGTCAGTTATTGCGGAGTGTTGGGGGTAAAATCAGCTACTCGGCGGTGTGGCAGTTTTTTGTAAAGCCACCGGGGAGGTGAACATGGTCATACGTTCAATCTGTGGGCAGAAGGTGAAGTGTGGCCAGAGTGCTAATGTTGGCACCACAGCCCTGCGCCAACATATGCAGTGTCACCATAAAGAGGCCTGGGAGAGCCGTGGCTCCAATGTGGTGGTCCAGCCTGCCGCAGCAACTGCTAGAGCACCCAGTGGCACGCACCCCATTTCAGACAGTCAAGGCTCCACCACCTCAGCTGAAGGAAGCTGTGTGTCCTTCCCATCTGCTGGTCGTGATGCTCCTCCTCCTCCTCCTAGTCAGTTATTGCGTCAGCAATCCATCACAGAATCTATATCTAAGAGAAAACAGTATGAGTGCAGCCATCCAACAGTGCAGAAGCTGAATGTGCTCCTGTACAATTTGCTGGTGCAGTAGTCACTCCCTTTCCACTTGGTGGACTCTGCACCTTTCAGAGAACTGATGGCTTGTGCCGAGCCGAGGTGGAGAGTCCCAAGTCATCATTTCTTTGCCAAGAAGGCAGTACCAGCCCTGCACAAATATGTAAAAGAGAAGGTGGGCCAGTCCTTGAGCCTGTCAGTGTCTGCCAAAGTGCACGACAGCGCCGACGTGTGGAGCTGTAACTAGGGTCAAAGACAATATGTCATTTACGGCCCACTGGGTTAATGTGGTGCCTGCCCATAGACACCAGCAACTAGGACAGGTGACGCAGCTTCTGCCTCCACATTCTCACGCTGTTGGTCCTGCAACAATGTCCACCTCATCCTCCACTGTCTCCTCAGCCTGCACTGCAGGAACAATTCCTAGTGCTCCTCCAGCATACCGTATGTGCAGGGCACAGCGGTGTCACGCTGTTCTACACCTCGTTTGCCTGGACGAACGAGGTCACACAGGGGAGGAACTGCTCCGTGTACTCAATCAAGAAATCGAATCCTGGCTATCTCGAAGAGAACTTAAAATCAGAACCATGGTGACTGACAACGGGAAGAACATGGTGTCGGCGCTGCATCAAGTAGGGTTGAGCCATGCGCCCTGCATGGCGCACGTGTTCAGTCTGGTTGTCAAGCGTTTCTTTAAGTGTTCCACCCATCTACAAGACATCCTAAAAATGTCAAGGAAACATTGCATGCACTTCAGCCACTCGCAAATCGCCAAGCACACCCTCCTTGAGCTGCAGCGGCAGAACGGCCTCACACAACATAGGCGGATATGCGATGTTTCCACCCGTTGGAATTCAACCCTCCACATGATGGATCGACTATATGAACAGATAAAAGCCATAAACAATTTCTTGATGATCCAAGCGGACAGAGGTACTACCCTGTGTAGCTTAAACGTTAGCCAGTGGCGGATCATGCGTGACACCTGCCGTTTGCTATTTCCCTTTGAGGAGGCCACTTTGTTTGTCAGTCGCCAGGACTACGGGATGAACAATGTCATTCCACTGATTCATATCCTTGAAAAGATGCTTATCAATCTGGCTGGTCAGGGGACTGGAGATGTGGCATCTACATCTCAAGGCCACATGAGCCCTGTGGGGGCTGAACTGGAGGAGGAGAATGAGGAGGACATTGGAGCACAAACAACTTGTTGTCAAATGGGTGGAGAGGAGAAGCAGGAGCAACCAGAACAGCCAGAGGGAGATGAGGAGGATGAGGCAGATGACCCAGACACACCGTGGCAGTATGCAGTGGAGATGGATGCAGGGAGTCCCTCGGATTCACTTGCGCAAATGGCCCGATGCATGCTGACTTCCGTGCGCATTGACAGCTGAATTGTCACCATTCGGCAGAGGGATGACTACTGGCTCTCCACCATGTTAGACCCTCGCTACCGGGGAAAAATGGGGGCTTTTTTTACACCCGCTGAGATTGAGGACAAACAGAACTACTATAGAGACATGCTATTTTGTCAGTTGGCCGCTGCCTACCTGCGCCATCGTCCATCTTCTCGCAGGTCCGACTGGGGGGCATGGCATGGCAGCTGGCATGGCAGCTGTGGGAGGGGGTGGGGAGCAGTGTGAGCTACATCAGCAGCAGCCTGAGCCTAGAGTCTCTCATGAGCAGCTTTCTTCAGCCGTATAGTGAAGAAGCTGCTCATCAGCAGATAGACACAGAGCAGAAGTTGAACCAACAGGTCGTGGCATACTTAGAGTACATCCTGCCACCCTTCATCGAAGATCCACTGGACTATTGGGCAGCCAAACTGGATTTGTGGTTGCAACTGGTCGAGTTTGCCCTGGAAAATCTGTCCTGTCCGGCTGTGGCATCCCAGAGCTGGCTATGGCTGGGCTGAGGGTGATCTCTGTGCATTGTATTATTTCCTGTTGCTTCATAGCCTGTGTGACATAGCAGGGGGTCCTGAGTCTCACACAACACAGCGCCACCTAGTGAGCCTCACACATGCATTACACCTCCCATAGGATTGAATAGTAACCAAATGTCCAATGGGAGGACATCGCCTGGGAAAAGGGGAGGAGTCAGCTGATCACTGGGTCCCCATGGTAACACCCCTGCAGGAAGGTCCTGCGTGTGAGGAGTTAGAAGTGTGGAGTGTTAGGAGGAGGAGGTGAGGAGATAAGTGTGATGTCCTGTGAAGAAAGCAGTGAGTTTAGTGCAGGAATCTCAAGTCCTAGACAGGCCCAGGAAGGTTGGAGAGCTGACATACTCCAGCTATTCAGAAGATCCTGTCCCCTGTCTGCCTAGCCATCGCCCTGAAGGAAGTCAAGCATCATTATCTTGTCAGCCTGAGACTGTGGAGAGAACATTCTGGAACACGTGCTCCATAGCCAGTATCACAGGATCCAGGGGCCAAGGCCAGACCTGTGGAATATCCTGCCACCCTGACTATTGCACCCCGAAACTCTGAGCTATCAGGACCACATAACGTGAGTGGGGAATATTATGTACTAGTATCATGGTGGGCATCCTCCTATGAGCCAAATAGGAGCCCAGACGCACCTTAGGGCTGTAACACTGAAGTATAAGGGGCTAGGAACACCTTTCATCAAGTCTACCCTGCACCCCAGGACTTTGCTGTGTCACCAGGCGTACCCCGTTGTTTTGTATTGAAGAAACTGTTTAAGCATTTGTGCCTCCACACCCATGGAAGTAAAAGTTCAACTTTACAACCGTTTCTGTGTCTGACTCTGCACCGACAACATCAGGGCGCCCCAAACACCACCAGTCGGCACAGTATAGGGGAAGCGCCCCAGGGGAACAATCACCACCAACATTTGTGCAGCCCCCTCATCACCGGTACCAGTGGTGGTAACGTGGGACAGCACCAGCGCTGCGCCCTCGTGCCCAGAGACCGTGACAAGTCTGCGCTGTTTGCACCCCCGCAATCCCAACTGCAGCGTTGCCTTCCATCTGGTCACCGCAAGAAAAACTGGCGTCACGAACAGGATACGGGTGTGTGCCATTTTGAGAAAGTCGCCACGAAAAGTGCGCCAAATTGTCTCCAGAGCATCGGTCTTTATTGTGGACTTTGCTAAGATCAAGTTTATTCCCTGAGAGTGCTTGCCACAAAGAGGGGGAGCCCTAAACCGCTGAAGTAAGCCCTAAAGACTGTCCTCTCAGTGTGTTACAGCCCTGGAAGAGTTAAAACGCCCAGGACTTGTTTGCTGCGCCACATCGCTGTGTAAGAACGCCCACAAAGGGTTAACTGTACCTTGCAAAAGTGCGGGAGATTTTTAGCACTGCCCATGAGGCCAGGAGACCCATCTGCCGCCATCTTAGGAGAGCCCAGAATGCTGAGCGCAATGCTCCAGCGCACCCATACAAGAAAGTGAAAGGCGAACGTGCCAGCGCCATTTCTGACTCTCCGATGCCGCATCACCGTCCCTGCTGTGCACCGCTGATCTCTGGTCCACGCTGCAGCTGCTGTCAGTGAGTACTGTGCCTCCCTGTCCTTGTCTTCAGTCCTCCCACGGCCCCAGCGAGTGTTTTCCGTGTACAGTACAGTGTCCGTGGGGAGTGCCACCATTAAAGAGGGGGAGCACACAGTCAGCCTGCATCACAGTGACTCTGTTAATAGCTACAGCATTCTTAAAGGGACAGCATTCCAAGTTGTAGTCTCCATTCCCTGCCAGCAAGCAGTTCAGTTTCTTAAAGAGACGGCGACCTAATTTCAGTCATACCTGCAAACAACATGACTGAGCAAAGTGACATTGTGCCATCTGTTTCTAGTGATCCAGCAGTGCCCATGGCGAGCAGCCTACCATTCTCCATGCCATTTTACCCTGGCGCACCATGGCTGCCGCGCTACAAAGGGGAGGCGCATACCCTCAGGGACTTTCGTGAGAAGATGCTGTCTCTCTTCCAGTTCTATCCTCTGAATACAGAACAGCAGATACAGATCCTGCTGGGCCAGCTTGAGGGTGCTGCAGCTAGGGAGGTCAAATCCTGGCCTGCCTCTGACAAAAGAACCCCTGGGCAAATTCTGGACAAACTCCAGGTGAACTTTGACGTGCGATCTGTCTCCGAGGTAAAGATGCGCTTCTTTTCCAGACGACAACTACCTGGTGAGACCCTGCGGGACTATGCTTTATCCCTCCAAGAGGCGTACAGAGCTGTGGTGCAAGTGGATCCACGTGAAAATGTGGACTCTGATAAAATCTTGCTTGACCGCTTCATAGAAGGGGCGGGTACCACATTGCTCCAGAGTCAGTTGCGAATGCTTGCTGCACAACATCCCAGCATCACATTTGCTGACTTCAAGGCCCTTGCCATCCAGGTCTTGGGACAGGAGCAGCCCCAGCCGAGCCCAGTCATCTGTGCTCCCTCACCTGGACCCTCAACAAGCATTGCTCCAGTTGTCCTGCCACTACATCTGGGTACCTCACCTGCTGCCCAAACTGCGCAGACTACACCAGCAGACTCCAGAGATGACCTTCTGGCCCGAGTGGATCATCTGACCCGTGCCATGGAACAGATCACCGTCCATCTAGATCGTCTGACCCAGCCGTCTTCATCGTCCAGTGATCCTTTGCGAAGTCTCAACATCTCACCTGAGTCGCCACCCAGACGTCCGTCTTCAGTGAAACCTCCGCAGAGTGAGAGGCCATACTGTACCTATTGCAATAGATATGGACACACCAGGCCTCAGTGTTTCCAGTTAAACGGACCACCCCCGAGGCAGCGGGCCGCCCCTCGGGAGGAAAGAAGAAGGGCCCAGGTGAATCTTCAGTGCCATTGTCACGCTTCGTCTCAGCCTGCCCACACATCACAATCCGGGTGAACGGCGTCCCTCTGACAGCGTTGGTGGACACTGGATCTCAGGTAACAACCCTGCGCAAGCAGGTGTTCCTTGAACATTGGGATTTAGGTGTGTTGAATAGAACACCTGACACATGGATAAATCTGTGTGCCAGCAATGGACAGCCCATACCACAGCAGGGTTATTGGGAACCCACTATCCAGATTGGGGACTTGAAACTGCCTAGACAGGGTGTAATTGTCACTGATGTAGAGGATGATAGGTTTGCAGTTGTAATATTAGGCATGAATGTTTTACGCCATTGCTTTGCAGAAGTGTTGGATGCCTTGCATGCCTCTCTCCTTACAGCTTCTCCCAGTGACCAGCAGACCATTCAGCGGGCCATTCGTGTACTCAATGCCCAGCACAAGTTCGCCAACAAACAAGGTGAAATTGGTCGAGTCCGGATCCAAGACACCCGTCCAGTAACCCTACAGCCTGGAACAGAAACTATGGTGTGGTGCCGTGCCCGTCCGGGCATAGAAAATCAGGACTACGAGGCCTTGCTACAACCCATACAGGTAGATGGCCAACCACTTGTCATGGCTGCCCGCAGCCTTGTTACAGTTTCCAATGTACGTGTTCCTGTCCGCTTAGTCAACTTGGGCGATGCTCCCGTGAACCTCCACAAGTTCCACTCTGTGGCCCTGCTACACCGGTTAGCACCAGAAGACATTCTCTCTGGTGATTCTACCGCCACACAGCGTTCCACCCAAGCTGCTGAGAACATTCAGAATGGAGCCACGAAGTCCTGGTGGGATGAATTGAATGTGGGAGACGCCAATACCCCTATAGAGCACATCAATGGGGTTCGCAATGTGGCCAAACGTTACCAACAGGCATTCAGCAAACACCCATTGGACTTTGGTAAGACCACGACCATACAACATCGCATTCTGACTGGCGACCACCATCCAATCAAGGAGCGTCACCGTCCAATACCACCAGCGATGTACCAACCGGTGAAAAAGTTGATCCAAGAGATGCGAGATGCTGATGTCATCCGGGAGAGTAACAGCCCCTGGGCAGCCCCGCTAGTCCTTGTCAAGAAGAAAGACGGAACCCTACGATTTTGTGTGGACTATCGTAAACTCAACAACGTCACGCACAAAGACGCATACCCATTGCCACGGATTGAGGAATCTCTAACGGCTTTGGGATCAGCTACCTGTTTCTCGACCCTGGACTTAACCAGTGGATACTGGCAAGTCCCTATGGCGCCTGAAGATCGTGAAAAGACTGCGTTTACGACCCCGATGGGACTCTTTGAATTCAATAGTATGCCATTTGGGCTATGTAATGCCCCAGCCACATTCCAACGGCTTATGGAGAGGTGCCTCGGCCATGAGAATTTCCAGAGTGTGCTACTGTACCTGGACGATGTTATTGTATTCTCCCGGACATACCAAGAACACCTTCGTCACTTGTCCGAGGTATTCAAGGTACTTATACAGCACGGCCTAAAGGTGAAGCCCTCCAAGTGCTACCTGTTGAAACCCCAAGTTCACTACCTTGGGCATGTCGTGAGCGCACAAGGCGTCCAACCTGATCCTGAAAAGATCACTGCAGTCCAGAACTGGCGAAGACCAACTACCGTCAAAGAAGTCCGAAGCTTCCTTGGATTCGCAGGTTACTACCGGCGTTTCATACCACACTTCGCCCAAGTAGCCGAGCCTCTGAACGAGTTGTTGCGCGGTTGTCCCAGAGAAAACTACAACCGAAAGCTTCCGGTAGACTGGACAGCGCGTCAAGAGGAAGCCTTTCAAGCGCTTAAAGCACTTCTGACGCAACCACCAATTCTAGCCTATCCCGACTACAGTCAGCCATTCCGCTTGTACACAGATGCAAGTCACCAAGGTTTGGGTGCAGTGTTGTCCCAGGTTCAGGACAACAAAGAGCGAGTCATCGCCTACGCCAGCAGGAGTCTGAGAGGCGCGGAGAAGAACGACCAGAACTATAGTTCTTTCAAACTCGAACTTCTGGCGCTTGTCTGGGCCGTGACAGAGAAGTTTAAAGACTACCTGGCTGCCACACCCTTTACCGTGTACACAGATAACAATCCGTTGGCGCATCTGGACACTGCTCGACTGGGAGCCCTTGAACAACGGTGGGCCTCAAGGCTCGCGAATTACAAGTTCTCTGTCAAGTATCGCAGTGGCAAGTCCAACGCTAACGCTGATGCACTCTCAAGGTTGCCTGTGGGAGAAGAACAACCCCGAGAAGACATCTGGGAAGAGGTGGAGATGCCACCATTCTACAACAAGTTTGCCCAACAGGTTGCTATTGGTGTCCCTGTAGAAGGAGAATCTCTGGCGAAAACAGCTGCCGAATCCCTCCAGGAGCCATCTCTGTGGAAAACGTTCCAAGAAGAGAGCAGAGTTTTAGGAGAATTGTCAGATTTCCTGCTTACAGGAAGAATACCAACCCGTGTAAAGAGAGGTCTTCATGACGTGGAATTAAAACGCCTTTGGCGACAGAGGAAGCGCCTGTTTGTCCAACGAGGCCTTCTACTTAGAAACACTCTTGATCCTGTCACAGGTGAAAGGCTTCATCAGATCCTCGTACCAAGAAGAGACGCACAGATGATACTTGAGGCGTATCATGACAGATCTGGTCACTTCGGGGTACAAAAGACCGAAGCTACCATCCGTCGTCGCTTCTATTGGGTTGGGATGAGGAGTGACATTGAGAGTTGGTGCCGAGAGTGTCCCGCCTGTAGTATCACCAAGGAAGGTCGAAGAGATCAGAAGGCCCCTCTACATCCAATTAAGACTCAAAAGCCGTGTGAAATTGTTGCTCTGGACCATGTGAAGTTGGGTCCCACACGTTCCGGCTACAGCTACGCTCTGACAATGGTGGATCATTACTCCAAGTTCCTTGTCATCGTGCCTGTCAGAGATCTTACAGCAAGAACTACGGCTGAGACCTTCTACGCAGAGTTTGTCCGCCATTACGGTTGTCCTGAGCATATCCTCACCGACCGTGGATCGGCGTTTGAATCCCAATTGTTCCGTGAGCTGTGTCAGTTCCAAGACTGCAAGAAGTTGCGAACCACAGCGTATCACCCTCAAGGGAATGGTATGTGCGAGAAGGCAAATCAAGTGATCATCGGCATGCTAAGAACAGCCGCAGTTACACCTGGTGTTGAGTGGCCTGAGCGTATCAAGGACTTGGCCTATATTTACAACAACACACCCCAAACATCTACGGGATATGCACCATTTTATCTAATGTTTGGAAGACAAGGTCAACTTCCTTCAGACTTAACCCTTGGTGTGAAGGTCCCTGACACCATCAATCCACTACCCATAACAGACTGGGTTGTTGAACACCGCCGACGTATGGAGGAAGCTAAAGAGATAGTTGAAACGCGCATGGATGAGGTTCGTAGGAGACAACAGGAGGATTACAACCATCACGCCCATGCAGCGCCCCTGAAAGTTGGCGACCGTGTATGGTTAAGGAATAACCATCGAAATGGGAAATTGGATCCATTCTGGGAGAAAGAACCATACAGTGTCATCTCCATACCATATCCTGAATCCGACGTGTATGAGATCTCTAAACCTGGGAGACAGCCCCAAGTAGTACACCGAAACCGTCTGAAGCTGTGCCTTAAAGAAGGACTACCCACAGAGGTGCCCCCAGCTGAGACAACGAGTACAGAGATCTTGTCACCTTCTGAAGCGAAAGAGAGACCCCCAACGTTAACTGAGCTTAGGTGGGCGCCTAAACTACTACCATTTAGCTGTTATCCACCAATTGCTCTAGTGCAAGAGAACCCTTCGACAGATGATTTAATTGATTTCAGTGACTCTGTTCCTGATTCAAATCTCGTTCCACTTAGGCGTTCTGAGCGTACCACAAAAGGCATACCTCCAACACGCTATAGTGATGCCATGGCTGTCCTTGGGTAAAAGAGGTTAACTGTCTCTGCTTCTGTATATATGTTATTCCTGCTCTGATTACATTAATGTTTTTCCTGTGTGTATATACAGTATATATATAATATCTTGCCATGTAATATAGTATTTACATTTATATGCAACAATCCAAGCCATAGTGCCTGGCTCACCGAGCCAAGGAAGTTCTGTTACCCCATTGCGGTATGGACATTCGTGCTAGAGTGCCTACTCTTCCTTACAGAAAGGACTGTTTATTGTTTCTCAGAGAGACTCTCATGATAATGGACACTCACAAAATTTGTGCCAGAGAGCCTCTGGACCCATTTGCACTACTGTTGTTTCTATATGGACTGTCTGATGGTACCGCCAAAAGGTTCCATAAGTCTGAGTTTAATTATCTCTCCGTTACCCTTCAGACTTCTCATGGACATTCCAGGACTATGCCGGGAGGTCTTACCTCAAGTTTCTAGGTATTATATTTTTCTAAACTGTTAGTGACATTTGCACTTTATTCGTATTTATTAACGTTATGTTACATTTCTCACCTTCACCCCAGCCCGTCGCCGAGGTCGGCTCAGTGAAAGAGGGGGAGTATGTGGCATCCCAGAGCTGGCTATGGCTGGGCTGAGGGTGATCTCTGTGCATTGTATTATTTCCTGTTGCTTCATAGCCTGTGTGACATAGCAGGGGGTCCTGAGTCTCACACAACACAGCGCCACCTAGTGAGCCTCACACATGCATTACACCTCCCATAGGATTGAATAGTAACCAAATGTCCAATGGGAGGACATCGCCTGGGAAAAGGGGAGGAGTCAGCTGATCACTGGGTCCCCATGGTAACACCCCTGCAGGAAGGTCCTGCGTGTGAGGAGTTAGAAGTGTGGAGTGTTAGGAGGAGGAGGTGAGGAGATAAGTGTGATGTCCTGTGAAGAAAGCAGTGAGTTTAGTGCAGGAATCTCAAGTCCTAGACAGGCCCAGGAAGGTTGGAGAGCTGACATACTCCAGCTATTCAGAAGATCCTGTCCCCTGTCTGCCTAGCCATCGCCCTGAAGGAAGTCAAGCATCATTATCTTGTCAGCCTGAGACTGTGGAGAGAACATTCTGGAACACGTGCTCCATAGCCAGTATCACAGGATCCAGGGGCCAAGGCCAGACCTGTGGAATATCCCGCCACCCTGACTATTGCACCCCGAAACTCTGAGCTATCAGGACCACATAACGTGAGTGGGGAATATTATGTACTAGTATCATGGTGGGCATCCTCCTATGAGCCAAATAGGAGCCCAGACGCACCTTAGGGCTGTAACACTGAAGTATAAGGGGCTAGGAACACCTTTCATCAAGTCTACCCTGCACCCCAGGACTTTGCTGTGTCACCAGGCGTACCCCGTTGTTTTGTATTGAAGAAACTGTTTAAGCATTTGTGCCTCCACACCCATGGAAGTAAAAGTTCAACTTTACAACCGTTTCTGTGTCTGACTCTGCACCGACAACATCAGGGCGCCCCAAACACCACCAGTCGGCACAGTATAGGGGAAGCGCCCCGGGGGAACAATCACCACCAACATTTGTGCAGCCCCCTCATCACCGGTACCAGTGGTGGTAACGTGGGACAGCACCAGCGCTGCGCCCTCGTGCCCAGAGACCGTGACAAGTCTGCGCTGTTTGCACCCCGCAATCCCAACTGCAGCGTTGCCTTCCATCTGGTCACCGCACGGCCAGCAGTGTGGCATCAGAGCGGGTATTTAGTGCGGTGGGGGCCATAGTTACCCCAAGGAGAACTCACCTGTCTACCCAAAATTTGGAGAGACTGACCTTTGTGAAGATGAATCAGGCTTGGATCAGCCAGGATTTCCATCCACCAATGCCTGATGCAGCAGATTAAATGATCCATGCTGCCTCACCACACTCTGCCACTGGATGACTGTATGGCCTCCTCACCCTGTTTGCACCTCCTTACTCTGCCACTGGGTGACTGTATGGTATCCTAAGGCTGTTGCTACCTACACATTATATCACCTTGCCACTCTGTGGCCTACTCACATTGCTGCCACCTCCGTACTCTGCCTCTGGTTACTGTATGGACTCCTCATGCCGCAGCTACTGGGTCACTGTGTGCCCTTCTCATTTTGCTGCCACTTGGTCATTGTATGGCCTCCTCATGTTGCTGCCACTGGGTCACTGTATGGCCTCCTCATGTTGCTGCCACTTGGTCACTGTATGGCCTCCTCATGTTGCTGCCACTGGGTCACTATATGGCCTCCTCATTCCGTTGCCACTGGGACACTGTATGCCCTCCTCATGTTTCTGCCACTGGGTCACTGTATGGCCTCCTCATGTTGCTACCACTGGGTCACAGTATGGCCTCCTCATACCACTGCCACTGGGTCACTGTATGGCCTCCTCATGTTGCTGCCACTTAGTCACTGTATGGCCTCCTCCTGCTGCTGCCACTGGGTCACTGTATAGCCTCCTCATGTTGCTGCCACTGGGTCCCTGTATGGCCTCCTCATGTTGCTGCCAATGGGACACAGTATGGCCTCCTCATACCACTGCCACTTGGTCACTGTATGGCCTCCTCATATCACTGCCACTGGGTCACTGTATGGTCTCCTCATGCCGCTGCCACTGGTTCACTCTATGGCCTCCTTATGTTGTTGCCACTGGGTATTTTTATTTCTTCCTCATGCCGCTGCCACTGGGTCACTGTATGCCCTCCTCATATTGCTGCAACTTGGTCACTGTATGGCTTCCTCATACCACTGCCACTGGGTCACTGTATGGCCTCCTCATGTTGCTGCCACTGGGTCACTGTATGACCTCCTCATGTTGCTGCCACTGGGTCACTGTATGCCCTCCTCATGTTGCTGCCACTGGATCACTGCATGCCCTCCTCATGCCAATGCCACCGGGTCACTGTATGCCCTCCTCAAGCCGTTTCCACTGGGTCACTGTATGCCCTCCTCATGCCGCAGCCACCGGGTCACTGTATGCCCTCCTCATGCTGCTGCGAAATTTACATTGTCACCTTTTCACCAGCAACTTGGCCAGGTGGCGCCGCTTCCGCCTCCACGTTCTCACACATTTGGTCCTGTAACAATGTCCACCTCATCCTCCACTGTTTCCTCAGCCTACACTGCAGGGACAATTCCCAGTGCTCCTCCAGCATACCACATGTGCAGGGCACAGCAGTGTAACGCTGTTCTACACCTCGTTTGCCTAGGCGAACAAAGTCACACAGGGGAGGAACTGGGTCACTGTATGTCCTCCTCATGCCGTAGCCACTGGATCACTGTATGGCCTCCTCATACCGCTGCCACCGTCACTGCATGGCCTTCTCATGTTGCTGCCACTTGGCCACTGTATGGCCTCCTCATGCCTCTGCCACTTGGTCAATGCATGGCCTCCTCATACCATTTCCACTCGGTCACTCTGCGTCCTCCTCATGCTGCCGCCACTGGGTCACTGTATGGTCTCCTCATGCCGCTGCCACTGGGTCACTGTATGACCTCCTCGTGCCGCTACCACTGGGTCACTGTATGGCCTCCTCATGCTGCTGCCACTGGGTCACTGTATGGCCTCCTCATGCTGCTGCCACATCCACATTATGTTGCGTTGCCACTCTGTGGTTTCCTAATGCTGCTGCCAACTCCACATTATGTCGCCTTGCCAGACAATGGTGTAAAAGGAGTACGCTCCTTCACTCTACAGTAGGATGTTGGGTCTCTGCACGGTTCTTTCTACCTGTCAGTAACCTGTAAGGCTGGGTTCACACTTGAGTTAATTGGTCAGTTTTGGCCCCGTAATTGTACAAATAAGTGAAGTGTGCAGTGGTTCTAAGAGCGACGCCTGTCATGTACGTGTCAATCGGACTCACAGTATTGTTTCACTACCACAGTAGACTCCCTATGCGTGTTACTGCAAGGCACAGTTTTCTACACCACTATACAGGTTCTCTGAAGCAAGGAAATAGCTGTTTTTTTAGTGATATTCGCTGCAAAGTAATTCAGATCGAAGCAAATTTTTTGGAACTTCGAATCGAACTGCCGAATCGAACTTTTGAGAAATTCGCTCATCTCTAGTCATAACATTCAAATTCAATCTGTACTTTGTCCAAGACCAAGAACCAAAAATGTAGTCGCACCACATTGTTCCCTTTGTATCTGATGCAATTTGGTTATTTTTTGCTTTGCTAAAAGCCAAAACATCAAAACTGAGTGAAGCTACATACACGACCTTTAGAATTAGAATTTTTTTCCTCAAACTAATATTGTAAAATGTGACAATTATTTCCCTTTTTTTTAACTTAAAAAGTGACATTAAGCGCTACCCCATAGTCGTACGTGTTTCTGCCAGTGTGACATTACTAATGGTAGAAAGTGTTAGAAAGAGTCCTCCCTGCCCTCAGAGGGTAACACACAACTTTTTTATAACAATGCATTTGAATTTCTGTTTTAGAACAAACTGCTTTGGGATAGAGTTGAAAACATCCAGTCTGTGACTGTCAGGAGTCAATTGGGACCTGAAAGTGGCCCTAGAAAAAAATAAATAAAAGTGGACCCATTTTATAGGCAGGCTCAGTGCAGCTAGGTGGAGTCAATGTAAGTAGGCAGGGCCAGCACAAATACCTCCTCCATGTAAAGCAGATATTTCTTTTACAAAGGGCTGCCTGATGTAAAGTCAGCAGTCCTATGTAAGTAAAGTTAAAGGCAGTGGGATAAGGGTGGCAATTAAACTGTATGTGCAGCAGCAGCTGACATCACACTGACAGCCCACTGACTCCTTAATCTAGAGGCCTTTGGGGTTTAGAAAAACTATGGAGGGGCCCAGGGCAGGTGTAACATAAAAACAGAAAAACATACTCCCTGTCACTCTGGTGTCCGATGCCGCAACCCGTTTGGTCACATGCCGTGCTTTGGAACCTATACACCCCACGTGACGGCTGAGGCCAATTAGGAGCCTCCTTGGTCTATAGAGAGAGGTTGGTGACATACATGGGTGACATCACAGGTCCCTCTCCAGCGAGCGCTGAGGACATTAATTGACTTCAACGATTATGTTTGGTGGAGGGGCAACTGAACGGGCTGCGGAGACAGACACTGGACAGCTGAGTATGTTATTTTCTTAATGTTATATCTGCCCTGACTCCTCCAGAGTTTGTCCAATTCCTGGACAACCTCTTTAACAATAATGTCCCATAATGCACACAGTATAATGACCCATAGTGGCCCCTCCACACAGAGCCCAAGGGCCCCTCCCACCAGTTTGTCCCATAGTGGCCCCTCCACACAGTATAATGTCCCATAGTGGCCCCTCCACACAGTATAATGTCCCATAGTGGCCCCTTTACCCACTCTAATATTTAATGGAGACCCCTTTACAGAGGTAACAGAGACATCTCTGAATGACATAAGAGATGCCTCAATGGTCATATCGCGTAACATTATATGGGTCACATTATAGAGATGAATATTGTAAAAGCAGTCATGCTATAGAGCTGTATACTGTAATAGCGGTCACACTATAGAGCTGTATACTGTAAGAGCGGTCACACTATAGAGCTGTATACTGTAAGAGCGGTCACACTATAGAGCTGTATACTGTAAGAGCGGTCACACTATAGAGCTGTATACTGTAAGAGCAGTCACACTATAGAGCTGTATACTGTAAGAGCGGTCACACTATAGAGCTGTATACTGTTAGTGCGGTCATACTATAGAGCTGTATACTGTAAGAACGGTCACACTATAGAGCTGTATACTGTAAGAGCGGTCACACTATATACTGTATACTGTAAGAGCGGTCACACTATAGAGCTGTATACTGTAAGAGCGGTCACACTATATACTGTATACTGTAAGAGCGGTCACACTATATACTGTATACTGTAAGAGCGGTCACACTTATGGAGCTGTATACTGTAAGAGCGGTCACACTATAGAGCAATATACTGTAAGAGGCGGTCACACTATAGAGCTGTATACTGTAAGAGCGGTCACACTATAGAGCTGTATACTGTAAGAGCGGTCACACTATAGAGCTGTATACTGTAAGAACGGTCACACTATAGAGCTGTATACTGTAAGAGCGGTCACACTATATAGCTGTATACTGTAAGAGCGGTCACACTATAGAGCTGTATACTGTAATAGCGGTCACACTATAGAGCTGTATACTGTAAGAGCAGTCACACTATAGAGCTGTATACTGTAAGAGCGGTCACACTATAGAGCTGTATACTGTAAGAGCGGTCACACTATATAGCTGTATACTGTAAGAGCTGTCACACTATAGAGCTGTATACTGTAAGAGCGGTCACACTATAGAGCTGTATACTGTAAGAGCGGTCACACTATAGAGCTGTATACTGTAAGAGCGGTCACACTACAGAGCTGTATACTGTAAGAGCGGTCACACTATAGGGCTGTATACTGTAAGAGCGGTCACACTATAGAGCTGTATACTGTAAGAGCGGTCACACTATATACTGTATACTGTAAGAGCGGTCACACTATAGAGCTGTATACTGTAAGAGCGGTTGCACTATAGAGCTGTATACTGTAAGAGCGGTCACACTATAGAGCTGTATACTGTAAGAGCGGTCACACTATAGTGCTGTATACTGTAAGAGCGGTCACACTATAGAGCTGTATACTGTTAGTGCGGTCACACTATAGAGCTGTATACTGTAAGAGCGGTCACACTATAGAGGTGTATACTGTAAGAGCGGTCACACTATATACTGTATACTGTAAGAGCGGTCACACTATATACTGTATACTGTAAGAGCGGTCACACTATATACTGTATACTGTAAGAGCGGTCACACTATAGAGCTGTATACTGTAAGAGCGGTCACACTATAGTGCTGTATACTGTAAGAGCGGTCACACTATAGAGCTGTATACTGTTAGAGCGGTCACACTATATAGCTGTATACTGTAAGAGCGGTCACACTATATAGCTGTGTACTGTAAGAGCAGTCACACTATAGTACTGTATACTGTAAGAGCGGTCACACTATATAGCTGTATACTGTTAGAGCGGTCACACTATATAGCTGTATACTGTAAGAGCGGTCACACTATATAGCTGTATACTGTAAGAGCGGTCACACTATAGAGCTGTATACTGTAAGAGCGGTCACACTATAGAGCTGTATACTGTAAGAGCGATCACACTATAGAGCTGTATACTGTAAGAGCGGTCACACTATAGAGCTGTATACTGTAAGAGCTGTCACACTATAGAGCTGTATACTGTAAGAGCTGTCACACTATAGAGCTGTATACTGTAAGAGCGGTCACACTATAGAGCTGTATACTGTAAGAGCGGTCACACTATAGAGCTGTATACTGTAAGAGCGGTCACACTATAGAGCTGTATACTGTAAGAGCGGTCACACTATAGAGCTGTATACTGTAAGAGCGGTCACACTATAGAGCTGTATACTTTAAAAATTGCTATTTCTGAATTAAAATTACTCTCCAAATAAATATTATTTATGCTCCATGTGTATAACTGATAGGAATAAAAGAGCAGAATTTACTACAAGAAGGAAATTTTATGAGAATCAGAACATTTTGTAAAAGATCTTCTGGCTACGATAATATGATATATTTTTAATTTTAACTTTTAAGCATTTTTCTGAAATTTACAGCCCTAAATCTCATCCTTTATTATACAAGTTGACAACATTAAGAAAAAAGAAAATGTGTGTTTCTCACAACACACAGAAGAAGGTCAATATAGATGCTTTTTGCATGTTCCACCCATCTCTGTACTGTATGGATAGACTGGTGAAGCTATGTCTGCAGACCTCACACTATTCTCACCACTTCTCTTATACACATTACATACAGGACACATATATAGAAGCCTGTACTGTATGGATAGACTGGGGAAGCTATGTCTGCAGACCTCACACTATTCTCACCACTTCTCTTATACACATTACATACAGGACACATATATAGCAGCCTGTACTGTATGGATAGACTGGGGAAGCTGCTGTCTGCAGACCTCACACTATTCTCACCACTTCTCTTATAGACTATACATACAGGACACATATATAAAAGCTTTTACTGTATCTATAGACTGGGGAAGCGATGTCTGCAGACCTCACACTATTCTCACCACTTCTCTTATACACATTACATACAGGGCACATATATAGCAGCCTGTACTGTATGGATAGACTGGTGAAGCTATGTCTGCAGACCTCACACTATTCTCACCACTTCTCTTATACACATTACATACAGGGCACATATATAGCAGCCTGTACTGTATGGATAGACTGGTGAAGCTATGTCTGCAGACCTCACACTATTCTCACCACTTCTCTTATAGACTATACATACAGGACACATATATAGCAGCCTGTACTGTATGGAGAGACTGGGGAAGCTATGTCTGCAGACCTCACACTATTCTCACCACTTCTCATGAACAATTTGTACAAGAAACTAGGACTTACCCAGTACAATGTAAATGTGGGTAATTGTTAAATTCTGGTTCTTCTTCGTATGTAGATGTATATATTGTGATCATTCCACCAATAATGAGATCTCCATCCTGGTAACATTTTTTAAATTCATCAGTAATTTCTCCAATCTTCAAATCACAGATTAATTGAGCAACAGAAAACAATGGAAGAAAAACCAAAGGAATTAATCTGAGCATGGTGTGATGATGATGATGATGATTATGATGATGATGATAATAATGTTGATAATGATAATGATGATGATGATGATATATATCCTCAGTAAGACATGATGGATGTAAGCAGTGATCCCAGCAGTGACACACAGAGCACGGCCCCCAGGATCAGGACATGCTATATGGTGACTGCTCTCATCTCCCCCTCCTTTTATACAGTATGATGGGATAGATTTTACATTCTCTGCTCTCATCACACATCATTCTGGATCTGCTCTCGGAGGATTGTGCTCTGAACTGTCTTTACTATAGAGAATGGTAGAATTAGAAGCAGAAATAACCAACCATTCTCAGCCGTTCTTGTGCTATACAGAATATACCCCAAACATATTCCACAGCCACCAAACAAGTTTGGTATTAACATCATACATTGGCTTAAATCATAGTATAGAACACTCTTCGAGCTCCTAGGACCTATCTATAAAACATAGCGTAGAACAGATGCAGAAAACGTGATGTGAATGGAGCCTTAGAGGGTGTTCACATGTAGGAATTAAACACTTAATTTGTCAAGCAGAAAATCGTTGCCCATCTAGCAGGTAGACTGGTGAGGTGCGGTAAGAGACAGCCGGACTTTACTGACCAACTCCACCAGTAGGTCCAACACCAAGTAGTGTGTGCAGAACTGTCACTGACAGTGATCCAGCCATGAGTGCTCCATCCATTAAGGTTTGCCTCCAAGAGCATATACAGATAACATAGGGCAAAAAATGTAGGAAGGGTCCCCGCTGGGATGATTTTATTAAGTAAAGGATGTTTTTCAGAGATGAAAAAAAAAAAAAACATTCTCTCTCCTGATCCATGTGCTTTGTATGGAACTCATTCTGAACCCCATGTGGGCCAATTTACTAAGAATGACATATAGTTCACCAGTCAGAGTCCAAGTGAAAAATGTGCCAAAATTATTAATAGGCGTACACTACTGAATAATTTTGGCACATCTCAGAAAGTCTGTGCTCCAGAAACTGAAGTGGTCAATGGAGCTTCACTGTGACAACCAATCATGTATTGAACTGCTAAAGCCCCGCCTCTTACAATCCTGATATCTGATCAACCAATCACATTGATATATAAATGACATGTACATGTGTTAGTAGTCAGCGTGATACATTAGCCTAGATAGATGGATATATCTCTGTATTTCCCATGTACGGGGCACCTTATTGCATTCCTCAGATCACAAGCTCAGATTTGCAGATATTGGTTAAGGTTACTCATCATAGTCTGGCCTGTATATCTAATTCTATATAATATGTTGTCAGAAGGTGGAGCTTGACCGCTGAGTGTAACGGTAGCATGAGCCTGTAGCTCCGTTACATAGAGGCTTAATTGAGCGACATAGCCACGCTATAGTGAAGAAAATGGTGAAGATCGGGAGAGATTAGAGTGGGGATACTCCCTGCACTCTGAAAACCGCACGGCAACAGGCGGATTTGCAGAAATTTCTGAGGAAAGGGAGTCCTCATGGATGGAGCGGTGTTTCTAAGATGGAGTGTGAGGGCGTGAGAGGCAGAGACCTTGGAGTGAATTCTGATCCAGACAGTAGTGGGGATGGCGAGAGTGTCGACCTCACTCCTTCCCAGATCTCTAAGTCCTTTCTCAAAAGGGCCTTGTCCCAGGCGTTACACTCTGTATTATCTGATTTGGCTGAAATTAAGACTGAACTGATTCACCTGGGCCGCAAAGTTGAGGGGGTAGAGGACGCATGCGCAGGACTCACAGCTCATTCTTCCACCATGGCTGACTTACTCTCCACGCAAAAGGCACAGATCGATAGAGCGCTAACTCTCCTGGAGGACCAGGAGAACCGGGGGCGGTGCCAAAACGTCCATATAAAGGAGACCTGTGGTCTAACAGAACTGAAGGAGATGGTAGGAGCTATCTTTTCCTCCCTTTTGGGTCCTGCATGGGCTGCATCAATGGTGGTTGAAAAAGCCCATAGAATGTTGAGACCGAAAACAAGGCCTGAGGATCCACTCAGAGACGTCATATGCGGCCTTCTATTGTATGTAGACACTCAAGATATCTTAGCAGTGGCTCTAAAGGTGAACTAACCCACGGTGCTGATAAGTTAACTTTCTACCAAGACCTGGCCCCTTCTACTTTGGCTAAACAACACCTGCTTAAACCGTTCCTTGAGACCCTGCGGCAAATGAATATTGTGTAAGATGGTGAAACAGCTCTCATGTTGTGAATGTACCTGTTTCTGTAAATAAGTTTATTTTTTTTATATAAACTGACATTTGATTGTTTGACCACAAGAGGCCACTATTATCTGAGAAATGGAAAAAGACTGTATTTCCCTGGGGTATAGACGTGGAGACCCTGTTCTGCAGAGGTGGAACTACAAGGAGGAGCAGAGTGTGTGTGGCAGTGATCTTGAGAGTGTGCTTTGAGCTTTAGAAGGAGGAGGACTGGAGTGTGAGTAGAAGCATCCTTAAGGGACCAGTGCTACAACAAAGTGGAGCTGAATCAGAGACTGTTCCAGAGTTTGTTCAGACAGCATCCTGAAGGAGAAGATTGCCATCAAAGACTCGGCTGAGAAGTGGCACTGCCAGTGAGACCGCATGTTTTCTGGATGAGCCCCTCTTCCAGTTGTTCCAAACAAAGGCTAAAGGTACCCGACAGACCCGGATCAATAAGCAAAGTAATCGTGCACGCACCGCATTATGTTTTTGGTCTGTGATATTCATCATCACAGGCCACACTACTGGTGAATTATCTACCTATTCGGTAGTAAGGACTAGGACTCAGAGAATTCTATTGAGTTGTAACTCTCAGAGTAGTTTCTAAGGAAGTCTAAAAGCGACACTTTATGCAATTTCACATTTCTTTGGCTTGCAAGCTGACCTACTATTATATTTACTTGGTTGTACTTTGGTTGGGGGGAATAGGGGTATTTTGATGTTTGTAAGCTCTTGTGTTATACCGCCGGTGCCTCTATCACACTCACTGAATTGTTTCTGTGACTAGGCTGATAAAAAGGTAACAAGCGGCTGGTTAGTTGCAGCCTGCAGATAGGTAAAAGCTTGGAGTATATTGGAGGCGCACATTAAGGGCACCGCGCTGCACAACACCAAGGTCTCAGCTTCCTGGCTGAATGTATGTAAATATCTGGGAGTGTTCTTTTTGGTAAAGGGGTGTTACTACACTAAGTAAAATCTTGTTTTTACTAAATTGATTTGCAGTCACTTCTTTTGTTCGTGACTTCTCTGTATCCTGGGGAGCCCACCCCGGTACACGGCTTACAACTTGGCGTAGTCGGCAGGATACAGCGACCATCATAGATGGGAACGTGGCGAAATAATCCCCCGGTGCCAGCTGCACCGGTCCAGGGTGCCCCTGCAAGAGATGACCCGGGCAGATGCCAACCTGACATTCTATAATGTTTACCTGGCTGCTGTAGAGAGAGAAGAAGAGCCCATGGCTGTATGTCTGAAGGCAGTTATTAGCACCCAAGTGACAGGGGCCCGAGTAGGTCCTGAAGACGCAGAGTCCTTGAAGGATGTAGTCCAGGCTCTACGGGCAGAAATGAGAGAACTCCGCCTGGAGATGTCCCAGAAGAAAGCTTGATCATCCATGGCTCCTCAAAGGTTCACATCATCCTGCCCTCTTCCACAGAGAGTACCCCGGGTCCAAGGGCCCACCAACCAAGGCCCATCTGGTGTGCGTGGATCAAGGGGACCTCTCTTCTGGAGCTGCCGACAGTATGGCTATATCGCCAGAGAGTGCCAGGGACAGATGGAACCCTAGCGGGCTTTAAACTTCTGACCGCTGCAGTAACGGAGCGTCCTGTGGTAGTTCACCTAAAGCTAAGCCCCATACGCGATGAACACGACCTATATGCTAGCAGCCCCGTTATGGAAGCCGAGCTGGAAGGCCAGAAGGTACGCTGCCTAATTGATACCGGATCGAAGTGCACCCTGATGCCTCTGGAGTTCTTCGAGAGACACTTCGGACATATGATGGAGCCGGAAGATGGAAGTGTCATCAGGTTGACAGCTGCCAATAATAGTGCAATGGACATACAAGGGATTGTCTGAATGCGGGTCCGGCTGTTTGGGCAAGACATTGACAAAAAGGGGACCGTGCTGGTAGGCCATCCGTCCAGAAGAGGACTTTATGTAACGCTGGGCATGAACGTGCTGAGAGACCTAGTGTAAGGGTCTTGCCAAACGTAGCAACCCTGACACTACTGCAGCGGTCTGGGAGGAAGGACAGAGACAAGTGATCCCTAATCTCACCCCAGCCACTGTCCCTTCCTATTGCCTCAGTTACCCTAAACGGTAAAAGGACAACCAGAAGACAAACCCTATACTGGGTAAGTGACACACAGAACAGGACAAAACAAAAACAACACAGAAGCAGAGTGAGCAAGCCAAGGGGTCAGTAACAAACGAGCAAAGCAGTACAAAGTCAAAATCCAAGAGAATAGTCAGGGGCAAGCCAAAGGGTCAGAGAATCAAGTAACAAAGTAACAAGGAGTATAGAAAGACAGCAGGCAAAACACAAGTGTAATAACCGGCAACCTGTTGAGAAATGACATCCTGTATATAGAAAGTCTGGGACCAGCCCCCAGACCTGATAGGTACACAGGCTGTCAATCACACAGGCCAGGAAGAGATTAACTCTATGCAGTCCAGAGAGAAATGTTCAGACACGGGTGGGGCCGGAAATCAATTACACTGACTAGGACCATGTTCAGACTGAGCAGCAAGAAACTTACACAAAGAATAAAACTGAAGACGCCTCCTTCGCCACAGCGTGCGAGCGGAGGGCGGCGCCGAGACCCGAAACGGCAGAGACGTTACAGTACCCCCCCCCCCTTTATGAGGGGCCACCGGACCCTCACCAGATAAACCAGTTTTAGTAGGATCCAATATTTTCTCTGCCTTCAATTCAGGGTCTTTTTGCACAACCACAGACACTGGTGGGCCAGGCAAACATTTTTTATTCACCTGGCATTTCCCACCTTTTGCAGCCGAGATAGTCTCCTCAGTAACACAATTTAAGGTGTGCAAAACAATACAGTGGGATGAGCACTGATCTCCCCATTTTACCAACTCCCTTTTACCCCAATCAAAAATAGGGTTATGGAGGTTCAACCAGGGGAGCCCCAAAATAATATCGGAAGACAGATGCTCCATAACAAAAAAGCTCATGACCTCTGAATGAGCAGAACCAACTTGTAACGTTATTAAGGGGGTTTTGAATTGGACCTTACCCCTGGCCAGTGGGGCAAAATCCGCTCCAGTAACCGCCAGAGGAGTGGCAAAAGCTCAATGCCTAAAGCTGAGACAAACGAGAATGTGACAAAGTTAGCCGCAGACCCAGAGTCAACTAAGGCCTGGCCAGAAACAGATCTGTCCCCAGAGGACAGAGACACAGATAACAACATCTTATTGTTACTACTGGCAAATACCTGGTTGCCTGAGTGGTTCTTCCGACTACCACTCAGGCACTGAAGCTTTTCCCCTGGTGTGCGGGGGTCTGATGGAGCAGTCTCGTATGATATGCCCTGAAGTACCACAGTACAGGCAGAGGTTATTCCGGAGACGATGCTCTCGTCGCGTCTTGGCATCCATAATTCCCAGTTGCATAGGTTCCTCACCAGGAGTCATGGGAGAAATAACAGGTTTCTCAGGAGAGAGTGAGGGAGAAACAGAAAACTTGGAAGAAGCAGACCCTATTCTCTCTTTAACATTTTCCCGGATCCTACGGTCAATACGGACAGCCAAAGTCATGGCCTGCTCAAGAGTGGGAGGATCTGGGTGACCAACCCAGAGCTCCTTAACACGGTCACACAGGCCTTGTTTAAAGTGGGCCTGTAGAGCTGACTCACACCAACCTGCAGTCACGCTGCACTTGCGGAATTCTGCGCAATATTCCTCAGCAGAGCGTTTGCCCTGCCGCATGGTGAGGAGTTGCGATTCCGCAAGACCAATGTGGTCTGGCTCAGCATATATAGACCCCAAAGACAAAAAAAATTTTTTCAAAGTCAGTTCACTCCTCAGCCCCTGGAGGGAGTTTAAGGGCCCAAGCTTGTGGATCCCCCTGTAGGAGGGATATAACTACTCCAACCATTTGGGCCTGGGATGCATGTGGATTAATCCGGAAATACAAGCGACAAGACTCCCGAAAAGTCTCAAACCTTTCACGATCCCCTGAAAAACGGTCGGGGAGTAGCATCTTAACCCTAAAAGAAAGGGGCAGAAACAACTGGAGATGCTGCAGCGGCATCAGTAAGGGTCTGCACCTGTTTAGCAAGCTCATTTACCAGGACTGCCAAACCTTCCAACTTGGCTGCAAGGCCCTGAATAGGATCCATGCTGACCCTATGGGAAGCAATGGCAGAATGTATGTTATTCTGTAAGGGTCTTGCCAAACGTAGCAACCCTGACACTACTGCAGCGGTCTGGGAGGAAGGACAGAGACAAGTGAGCCCTAATCTCACCCCAGCCACTGTCCCTTCCTACTTGTCTCACTGTCCCTAAATGGTACAGGAACAACTTGGAGACAAACCCTATACTGGGAAGTGACACACAGAACAGGACAAGACAAAAACAACACAGAAGCAGAGGTCAGGAAGCCAAGGGGTCAGTAACAAACGAGCAAAGCAGTACAAAGTCAAAATCCAAGATAATAGTCAGGGCAAGCAAGGGTCAGAGAATCAAGTAACAAAGTAATAAGGGAATAGTAAGAGAGCAGGCAAAACACAAGTGTAATAACCGGCAACTTGCTGAGAAGTGACATCCTGTATCTAGAAAGTCTGGGCCCAGCCCCCAGATCTGATAGGAACACAGGCTGTCAATCACACAGGCCAGGAAGAGATTAACTCTATGCAGTCCAGAGAGAAATGTTCCTAATGACACGGGTGGGGCCGGAAATCAATTACACAGCAAGGGAACTAGGACCATGTTCAGACTGAGCATCAAGAAACTTACACAAAGAACCAAACTGAAGACGCCTCCTTCGCCACAGCGTGCGAGCAGAGGGTGGCGCCGAGACCTGAAACGGCAGAGACGTTACACGTGGAAAGATAAACCACCAAGACTCCCATATAGCCTACTAATTAAAAAGAAAAAAGAAGGAGGAATAGCGCAGCCAGATATACTCTCTTACTACAAAGCCATACAATTGAGATATTGGCTCTCACTCACTAAGCCTAACAAGTGTCACATCATTAGTGCTCTAGCAGAACAGAGAATTGGTTCGTCATTCCGCAAAAAAATGGGGTTCCCCTCTATCCCACACACCCGGGAAAGCGGCCCCCCCCCCCCCCTGGGGGGCGCGGGGGGGGGGGTGGAAAGAGAAGGGGGATGTGCTTGCCCCATGGCCGTCGCCTATATTGCCAGCAGATCTTACCCCCCACTGCCTGGGACTCCTTACACGCACGCACTCAGATTTATGGAAACACTTGATGGGTTTTATGTTGAGAGAGATCCTACAAGACGGCCTACCACTAGAAGAGAGGCAGTTTAAAAACTTACTACCAGACACACCTCTCACCTTCCTACACTACGCACAATATAGAATGACAATCCTGGAGCTTTGCAGACAGGGTTCAGTCCAAAGACCTCTTACAAAATTTGAAAAAGGAGTGCAGAGTGGACTTCCTTCTTTTAGGAAAATAAAAAACTGCAAGCAATACACTCAGCAAGCACCTGTAAACCACACCCCAACCTTCTTAAGATCCTGGGAGAGAGAGCTAGAACTTAAACTAGAAGAAGAGGACACTAGAGCCATCTTGACACACTCCCACGGTTTCTCCTCCTGTGTCAGAATGCAGGAAGCACATTACAAATATCTGGCCAGATGGCATAGGTCGCCGGAGTGGCTGCAAGCCCACAACCTGGCATCCTCCAGTGTGTGCTGGAGATGCAAGAAAGACAAGGGGTCACTGTCACACATCTGGTGGACATGTGAAAAAATTGCGCCATATTGGAAGCTAATTCAGGATCAGATTAGGAAGAAGTTAGAATGCAGTATCGTGCTAACCTCTGAAGCTGTGTTACTATCTTGCCCTACTCAAGACTATCAGCCGTCAAAACAAAACCTAACCACTTTCTTACTGGAGGCGGAAAAAATGCTAATCCCAAGGTACTGGCTTAAGCAGGATACACCATCCATTCGAGAATGGATTAACACCGTAAATGAGTTTATGAGATTCGAAGAGCAAATTAGCTGGGCTAGTAGAACTCATGAGTCATTCTTGAGAACTTGGTCTCCCTGGATTAGCTTAGACTTGACCTCAGAGTTGGTCAGTAACGGACGGGATCAGTCCCCTTAGATGACTATGCAAATTTCAAATAAGCAGATAGAGTCCAGCGCGAGTCCCCTACTGGTGTCAGAGACGGAGAGCCGGTAGTCTAGCCTTACAAAATAGACAAAGTTAGCCTGCTGGGAAATAAATGGCCTAGAATTATCTCTCCCCCCCACCACCTTCCCCCCCCCCCCACCTTTCTTTCTTTCTCTGACCTCCTTATCATTAATTTGTAGCAAAACTATCATACCCTTAACCCTTCTCCGCATGCATACAATGACTCTAGCATCGCACTCAAGTTCTAATACTGTTTAGTATTTTGTGATAGTAAGATATGTCATTTTATCAAATGTTGTTTTTGATATTCTGTTCATGAATCCATCCTGGTTATTTTATTCTACAAGTTAACCTGATATGTTATCCAACAAGATTGTAATTGTATAATTTGCTGTACAAACAAAACAAAAACAAATAAAAAGAGAATTATAAAAAAAAAAAATTTGGAGTGCTGTCTTTTTGTATTTTTATTAAAGAAGAAGATAGATAGATAGATATGTAGATAGATAGATAGATAGATAGATAGATAGATAGATATGAGATAGATAGATAGCAGATGCTACATAACATGTGATATGTTATCAAATATTTCTACAGATGCCGATAACTGCATGAAATGTCCAAGTGATGAATGGTCTAATGAGGAGAGAGACCGATGTCTGCCCAAAGTAATAGAATTCATCTCTTACCATAATGACACCATTGCTTCTGTATCTTCCTGTGTCTCGGTCTCCGGATGTCTTGTGACTGTCTTCATACTTGTAATATTTATTTCCTACCGGGACACTCCTATTGTTAAAGCTAATAACCGGAACCTGAGTTATCTCCTCCTGGTCTCCATCATCCTCAGCTTCCTCTCTGTCTTCTTGTTTCTTGGTCGTCCCAGTGATGTCACTTGTAGATTACGTGAAACCAGTTTTGGAGTCTTCTTCTCAGTCGCCGTCTCTTCACTTCTGGCCAAGACTGTTATGGTTTGTGTTGCTTTTAAGTCCACCAAGCCTGGAAGCCCCTGGAGAAAATGGCTGAGTGTGAAGCTGCCCTATACCATAGTGTTGTTGTGTTCATCCTTCCAGGTTGTCATCTGTGTTCTGTGGTTGTCTATTTCTCCCCCATTCCAGGACCTGGACACTCAGTCTTATCCTGAGAAGATCATCATTCAGTGTAATGAGGGCTCAGATCTCTGGTTCTACTCCATGTTGGGTTATATGGGGCTCCTGGCCGCTGTCAGCTTTCTTCTGGCTTTCATGGTGAGGACATTACCGGACAGCTTTAATGAGGCCAAGTACATCACCTTCAGCATGCTGCTGTTCTGTAGTGTCTGGATGTCCATGATCCCGGCTTATCTGAGCACCAGAGGGAAATACATGGTGGCCGTGGAGATATTTGCAGTAATGGCTTCCAGTGCTGGACTTTCAGCTTGTGTGTTTTTCCCAAAATGTTTTATTATTTTATTTAGACCTGAAATGAACAGAAAAACTGATCTGCTGGGGAGAAGAAAGGAATGACTGCGGCATATTAACCCCCTGATAATATTGACTGACTCTGAACATTAGTTATATAGAAAATGTTTGGATGAGATATACAGTACAGACCAAAAGTTTGGACACACCTTCTCATTCCAAGAGTTTTCTGTATTTTCATGACTATAAAAATTGTAGATTCACACTGAAGGCATCAAAACTATGAATTAACACATGTGGAATTATATACTTAACAAAAAAGTGTGAAACAACTGAAAATATGTCTTAGATTCTAGGTTCTTCAAAGTAGCCACCTTTTGCTTTGATTACTGCTTTGCACACTCTTGGCATTTGGCATTCTCTTGATGAGCTTCAAGAGGTAGTCACCTGAAATGGTTTTCACTTCACAGGTGTGCCCTGTCAGGTTTAATAAGTGGGATTTCTTGCCTTATAAATGGGGTTGGGACCATCAGTTGTGTTGTTCAGAAGTCAGGTGGATACACAGCTGATAGTCCTACTGAATGGAGTGTAAGAATTTGTATTAGGGCAAGAAAAAAGCAGCTAAGTAAAGAAAAACGAGTGGCCATCATTACTTTAAGAAATGAAGGTCAGTCAGTCCGAAAAATTGGGAAAACTTTGAAAGTGTCCCCAAGTGCAGTGGCTAAAACCATCAAGCGCTACAAAGAAACTGGCTCACATGAGGACCGCCCCAGGAAAGGAAGACCAAGAGTCACCTCTGCTGCGGAGGATAAGTTCATCCGAGTCACCAGCCTCAGAAATCGCAGGTTAACAGCAGCTCAGATTAGAGACCAGGTCAATGCCACACAGAGTTCTAGCAGCAGACACATCTCTACAACAACTGTTAAGAGGAGACTGTGTGCAGCAGGCCTTCATGGTAAAAGAGCTGCTAGGAAACCACTGCTAAGGACAGGCAACAAGCAGAAGAGACTTGTTTGGGCTAAAGAACACAAGGAATGGACATTAGACCTGTGGAAATCTGTGCTTTGGTCTGATGAGTCCAAATTTGAGATCTTTGGTTCCAACCACCGTGTCTTTGTGCGACGCAGAAAAGGTGAACGAATGGACTCTATATGCCTGGTTCCCACCGTGAAGCATGGAGGAGGAGGTGTGATGGTGTGGGGGGGCTTTGCTGGTGACACTATTGGGGATTTATTCAAAATTGAAGGAATACTGAACCAGGATGGTTACCACAGCATCTTGCAGCGGCATGCTATTCCATCCGGTTTGCGTTTAGTTGGACCTTCATTTATTTTTCAACAGGACAATGACCCCAAACACAGCTCCAGACTGTGTAAGGGCTATTTGACCAAGAATGAGTGTGATGGGGTGCTACGCCAGATGACCTGGCCTCCACAGTCACCAGACCTGAACCCAATCGAGATGGTTTGGGGTGAGCTGGACCGCAGAGTGAAGGCAAAAGGGCCAACAAGTGCTAAGCATCTATGGGAACTCCTTCAAGACTGTTGGAAGACCATTTCAGGTGACTACCTCTTGAAGCTCATCAAGAGAATGCCAAGAGTGTGCAAAGCAGTAATCAAAGCAAAAGGTGGCTACTTTGAAGAACCTAGAATATAAGACATATTTTCAGTTGTTTCACACTTTTTTGGTAAAGTATATAATTCCACATGTGTTAATTCATAGTTCTGATGCCTTCAGTGTGAATCTACAATTTTTATAGTCATGAAAATACAGAAAACTCTTGGAATGAGAAGGTGTGTCCAAACTTTTGGTCTGTACTGTATATATAGTTTTTTTTGTTGTTTTGCCTCTGATAAAAATTTTAATAAAAAGTGACCAAAGCAATATACATTCCCTAAAATAGTATAACTAAAAAGTACAGCTGGGCCCGCAAAAAAAGATGCCCTATGCAACCCTGTACACGGAAATATAAAAAAGTTATGGGTGTCATATTATTGCGACTTTAAGAAAAAAAAAAATTGCAAAGTTTTAGATCTTTGTTAAATAAGGGGTTACAATGTAAATAAAAGTATATAAATTTGGTATCCCCGGAATACAGACTACAGAATATAGAATACAGGTGACATGTAATTTTGGCTGCAGAGTGAACCCCATAAAAATGAATCCTGTAAGAAATTCGCACAAATACACTTTTTTTTCCAATTCCACCCAATTCTGATTTTTTTTCCAGCTTCCCAGTCCATTGTACAGAATAATAAATGGCACCATTATGAAGAACAATTTGTCCTGCAAACATAAAGACCTCATATAGCTCTGTGAACAGAAAAATTAAAAAGTGGTTCCAAGAGGTTCCGCCATGTTACTTACCCCCCTCAGCACCCCCTGCGGCGAGATTGGTATATGTATTTTCTGTAACCTGGTGTCTGGCAAATGACCCCAGTCTGCTTGGAGCCCACAGTACCTGGCTGATCCTGCCGAGAAGTGAGGAAGTCAACCTATGCGTCTGCATAGGCTGGCTTCCTCTATAGACTCCAATATATGTGTATGCTCGTGTATTGCAGTGTATAGTATTGAACCAGAGCATTGCTGATTCAAGTCTCCTAATGGGACAAGTAGAAAATGTAAAAAGAAGTGCAAAAAAATAAATAAAGTGTGTGAAAAAAATAATCCCACAAAAAATTATCCCCCATACTCTGGAACTCATTACCAAGACACATAAGACTGTCTCCCACAGTCCCAAGCTTCAAGAAGGCCCTGAAGACTCACCTATTCAAGAAAGCCTACAACCTCCAATAACACTACTGTCACCACACCGCCACCTGTACAGCCTCTATCCCTCTTCCCTCATAGATTGTAAACCCTTGCGGGCAGGGCCCTCTATCCCACTGTACCAGTTGGTCTCTGTTAGTATTATCTGTTTTGTATATCTGGTGTACCGTATGTAAATCCGCAAATGTAAGCACCATGGAATTAATGGTGCTATATAAATAAACAATAATAATAATAAATGAAAAAAGCCCCCAAAAATGCCCTTTTCCTATTTAAAATGAATTATATTAAAATAATCTAAAAATTTCTAAAAACAATACATACTGTATCTGGTATCGTTACATCTGTAACAACCTGTACAATAAAAATGAAACATTAACCTACATGGTGAACGTCGGAAGAAGAACGAAAAAAAAAAAAAAAACTCCCAAAGTAATTATTTTTCGCCATTTTACCTTACAAAATATGCTATAAAAGTGATGAAAAAGTCATATGTACCCCAAAACAGTACCAATAAAAATCACAGGTTGAACCACAAAAAAAGCCCTCAAACAACTCTGTAAAACGAAAAATAAAAATGCTACATATCTCAGAAGATGGCGATGCAAAAATAATTGATTTCTGTCCCCAAATGGATTTTTGTTCTGCAAAATTAGTAACGCATAAAAAAAACAATATTAGGCTGAGGCCCCACATTGCGGAAACGCAACTTTTTTTGTTGCAAATTTTGCTGCGGCTTTTTGAGTCAAAGCCAGAAATGGATTGAGCAGAAGGTAGTAGTATAAGTGCTTTCTGTACATTTCCCATTCCTTTTGTAGCCACTCCTGGCTTTGGCTCAAAAAAACGCTACAAAATCTGCAACAAAAAAAGCTGCGTTTCTGCAACATGGGGCTTCATCCTAAATGAGGTATTGCCGTAATTGCACTGACCCGCAGAGTAAAGGTCACATGTTACTTATGCTGTACGCTGCATGGAGAAATATCTGAAAGGAAAAATGCAATGCCAGAATTGATGTTTTTTTTGTTTTTTTTAATCCACCAAAAAAAAGAGTTAATAAAACTCAAAAGTCAATAAGTTATAGGCACCCAAAAATGGTATTATTAGAAAATGAATCTCATCCCACAACAAAAAACAGCCCTCATATGGCTACATCACCAGAAAAATTAAAAAAATATAGCCTGTACAATCTGAAGACAAAACCCCAAAAATCGCCAAATCATTAGAACAAAACTGGCTGTGACAGGAAGGGAATGTATAAGCTGTGCGAGCGTATATCAGAGGACAAACCAGATTTAAAGCTTACAAGGGAAAAGACAACAGAAGTGACCCCCAGAGTGACCCTCTTTGCAAAGCTTACGTATTCACTTTTCACCATCCACTGTGCATTCACGTCTGGGAAACTAATGCTCACTACACCCCTTGATAAATTCTTTGAGGGGTGCAGTTTTTAAAATGGGGTCACTCCTTTGGGGAATCCACTTTCCAATACCTTACAGGCTCCGCAAACATGACACGGCATCCAGATACCAAACATCTGAATCTGAACTCCAAAAGCCACATAGCGCTCCTTCCCTTCTGTGCCCTGTTGTGTGCCCAAACTGCAATTTTCACTAATACATTCTAATATATAGGACTTTATAATCCCCTTCAGAACTGAAGTGGTCCCTAAGAAATTAGTTTGAGAAATTTTCTTGTAAATCTGGAATATCGCTGTTACACTTGTAAGCCTTCTAACTTCCAAAGTAAATTAAAGGACGATTAAAAGATGAAGCAAATATAAAGCAGAGATATGGTAGATAATATTTCTTAATGTATTTGGGTGGTATGACTATCTGTCTGCCGTTAGCATCAGAAGAAACAGGTCTGCCACTACCACCACCAGTGCCACCTCCCTCATCCCGCGAGCTTCCCCAGGTCTGCCTGGGCCAGGTTCTAGGATGTTGGGCCTGCACAATAATTGGAATTGTTACTATCACCACTGCCACCACTCTCTTCATCTGATGTCACTTTACCACCCTGTCTTGGATGTCAGGTCCTATCCACAAAAGAACATCAATGGCAATGTCATCATCATATTCCCTGCTTTTTCTGACACATCATGGCCATGCAAACCCTCAGAAATTCCTCCTCCAAATATCCCCCCTAGCTCCCCTTCCAGAAAAACTACCAGTAGTAGTACCACACCCCCTGCCACTACTACCTCCACCACCAACAGTCATGTCTACCCTCCTCTGCTTGCACATAATACTAACTGCTCTCATACAGCTCATCAAAAAGAGGAGGAAAATTGCTCTGACTAGGAGAAATTGAATGCTCAACAGGTGCCACATCACTATCACCATGATCTGTGTCAGTAAAGAATATGAAGGAGACACAGTTGACGGTACAGATAGGCCCTGCCATAAATTATGTGTCATGTAGGAGGAGGGAAAGGAACACAAAGAAGCCTGACTCACAATCGCATCACTCTCGGATGCAATATCCTCCTCTGACTGAGTTGAGCCAGCTAAATAATCAAAAACTTCATCTTCATTCTCAGGAAGCACACCAGTCCTGTGACTACTGACGGTGCCACCAAAACCAGAAGCAGTGTTATTCGTTCCACCCACATTCTTATGGCTAATACTTATGCAAGTGTTTCCTCCTCCCACCCCTTTTCTGTCCCATGCCCTAATCTTTTCCAGTCATTTTTTTACTGCACACAATGCTTAATTATAGTGATGGATTGGCAATTTGGCAATAATTATGGCACTGTCTTTTTTTTTTTTTGGGGGGGGGGGGTTGTTGCTGTTTTTACAAACAAGTATTACAAGATTTAAATCTCATGCTTGAGATAACAGATTAGCACAGGCTAAACTATATTTTGGGTGAAAACACCAAAAAATGCTGAAATAGCAGAGATTCTTTTTTTTTTATATCAGCTCCATGTGTATATCCACACTTGTGCATAAAAAAAATGCTTAAACAATAAATGTTTTTTGTTTTTTTTTCAGATTAATAGCGCTCTGTGACACTATTTGGTGACCATAGCAAAATAAAACAATCCATGAAATTACAAGAGTTTTTTTTTTTTTCAGATTAGTGCAGGATAGACTGTATATTGGGTGAACAGCACATAAAAAAAAAAAAAAAAACATTTAAATAATGGAGATTCTTTTATTAGATTTAGTAGAAGCTGGCGAGTTTCCCATTAAAAAAAAAAAAAAGTTTAAGCATTTCATTTTTTTTCAGATTAACAATTCTCCATCACACATTCTATTTGGTCAGCAGAGCAGAAAAACCACCCCATGAAATTACAAGGCTAGACTGTATATAAAAACTGTTTGTATATAATAGAGTTAGCTTTTTTTTTCAGATTTGTGCATGTGGAATCAATGCTGTTAGAGATGTATTTAATGAAAAAATGTAAACTTTTGCCCAAAAACTCCTCAACAAAAGATTTTTTGCTAACAGGATTGTCTAGTCAGTAAAAAGTATGTTTAAAGAATGTGTATATAGATGAAACTGCTCTATTGCACAACAGACAGGCAAATTTGGATTATTGGCAATGAAAGGGTATGTCTGTATGTTTGTGTAAGCAGCAGTATCAGCGGCAGCAGCAGCACAGATTCCACTTCACTCCTATGATCCTATTCCTTTCCTATCTCTTTTGATTTCTAACACTTATCTGCCTGCCTGTGTAATTATTTGATTCTCTGACAGTTCTCCTAATCCTCTACTGCTTGAATTCCTATTTTTAAGATCTTTTCTCTGTATGATGCAGTGAGATGGATTATTAATGTATTTGTATGCCACCGTTACAGCAACTAAGGGCAAATCATGGGTGCACAAACTGTATAGTCGATGACATCAGCAATAAGACACCTACCACTGTCTGAGTCATAGAAATGTATTTCCTGGTCAAAAACATGGTGGTGGTGGCCATTTTCTCATAGTTGTGGCCATTTTTGTTAGTCTAAAACGAATTGTCATTTGTTCGGTTTTATTAAGGGCAGCACAGTGGCTTAGTGGTTAGCACTGCAGCCTTGCAGCGCTGGAGTCCTGGGCTCGAATCCTGCCAAGGACAACATCTGCAAGGAGTTTGTATGTTCTCCCCGTGTTTGTGTGGGTTTCCTCCCACACTCCAAAGACATACTGATAGGGAACATAGATTGTGAGCCCTATATGGGACAGTGACTGTCAATGTCTGTAAAGCGCTGCGGAATATGATGGCGCTATATAAGTAAGCATAATAAATAAATTAATTAATCAATTAAAAACTGAACAATTTGGAATATTCAGGACAAACCCCGCTTATTAGAAAGCGGTTCCTTCATCTCTAGTGGTGAGGAGTTGATGTAGGCTCTACTGGTACTGAGGAGCTGATATAGGCAATTCTTGTGCTGAGGAGCTGATGTCAGACATGTCAGGGCTGAGAATTGAGGAACTGGTATACTGTAGGTGATCCTGGTGCTGAAGTAAGTGGTGGCAATGCTGAGGAGCTGTTGTAGGCAGTGCTGTTACTGAGTAGGTGATTCTGGTGCTGAGGAGCTGTTGTATGTAGTGCTGGTACTGAGGAGGTGATTCTGGTGCTAAGGAGCTGATGTAAGTGATGGCAATGCTGAGGAGCTGTTGTATGTAGTGCTTGTACTGAGGAGGTGATTCTGGTGCTGAGGAGCTGATGTAAGTGATGGCAATGCTGAGGAGCTGTTGTATGTAGTGCTGGTACTGAGGAGGTGATTCTGGTGCTGAGGAGCTGATGTAAGTGATGGCAATGCTGAGGAGCTGTTGTATGTAGTGCTGGTACTGAGGAGGTGATTCTGGTGCTGAGGAGCTGATGTAAGTGATGGCAATGCTGAGGAGCTGTTGTATGTAGTGCTGGTACTGAGGAGGTGATTCTGGTGCTGAGGAGCTGATGTAAGTGACGGCAATGCTGAGGAGCTGTTGTATGTAGTGCTGGTACTGAGGAGGTGATTCTGGTGCTGAGGAGCTGATGTAAGTGATGGCAATGCTGAGGAACTGATGAGAAAATGTAGACAACACAACTACTTAGGAGTAAAAATGTGAAAAACTCCTGAGAGTTGTTTTGCGTCTGTTTCTACTGATATGAACAACAGATTTTTTATTTATTTATTTTTGGAACACATAAATGCTGCAATTGCCCTTAGACATTGTGTATGACACTATGAAGTCTCCGAAGACTTTATACAACTACTTCCAATCTCTTTAAGAGCAAAGACAGTGATGCCCCCCCCCCCCCCCCCCCCCCCCCCCCCCCCCCCCCCCCCCCTGTGACTTTGTGTCGGGGCTTTGTGTGTTTCCTCTACTTCAGGATAATTTCAAAATGTCCTGATCATGTCCATATGATATATTGGAGTGTTATACAAAATGTCTATATTCCAATACTTGGTTTCTTCACTATGCCCATATGTAAAACAAAATCTTTTCATCTGTGCTGCATTTACTGTGGTCTGCTTCTAGGGCCTAGAATTTGAAGAGGTGACATTTTGTTCCATAAATTGCAGGGCATATAAATTTATTTGGGCCATCATAAAATTTATGAAATCATCAGAGAAAAAAACTTTGAAAAAGTTTATCTTTGTGAATCCTTCAGTCTCAAATTGGATTCCTGAGGTGGCCACAAAATCAGGAAACTGAGGCTCATAATTTTCAGGAGGTGGGGTCCACAATTTCAGAAGTTGTGTCAGCTATTATTATTCTCCTTTGCGGCAAAATAGTGGACATTTTCCTCTTCTCCCTCGCTAGCTATATCAGTATCAGAGGCCAGTATGGAATTTGCCTCCTCTGCTGAATATATTCTTTGACATGTTTGGGAGCTTTGGGGCGTTTGGAAGCTTTTCGACATTTTGCATTGGTGTTGTGCTTTTACAAGTGTATTGAAACTTTATTGAAAATGCGGGGTGTATGTTATGCTTCAACATATTTATATATGTAAAAATATATTGAACAGGGAAAAGAGGGAAAGAAAAGAACAATGTTAAATTTACCTATATCTAAGACCCTGTCATAAAAACTACCTAAAATTTGTTCTATATATTTAGACAGAAACCTATCTATCTATCTATCTATCTATCTATCTATCTGCAGTGGCTTGCAAAAGTATTCATACCCTAAGGCAGTTCGTCTCCAGTAGGGAATTGTGAGGATTTCTCTCATACGGGGTTCCTAGGCCAATATACAGTACATTTCCCCCCAAAAAATATATATATATTTTTTTTTTTTTTTCACCATTATATTTGTACATTTATTGTATTGACTTTATATGATCATTCTTTTTATTTTATTTTTTTCTTACAACTGGTACAATTCACATTTTATCACATTAAGATATATTAATATTCACATACTTTATAATGTTCTTATAAAGTTAATACAAAACAAATACACTTTTTAAATATTTTACAAAAAGTAGCAGATAATTGTAAAGTGGAATGAAAATGATACAAGGTTATCTGAAAAGTGCGACATGTAAAAGTATTCAGTCCCCTGTACTCTGATATCCCTAAATAAAATCCAGAGCACACAATTGCCTGAGGAAGTCACTTAATGAGTTAATAGAGTCCAGCTGTGTGTAATGTAGTCTCAGTATAAATCCACCTGTTTTGTGAAGGCCTCAGTGGTTTGTTAGAGAACACTAGTGAACAAACAGCATCATGAAGACCAAGGAACGTACCAGACAGGTCTGAGATAAAGTTGTGGAGAAGTTTAAAGCAGGGTTAGGTTAAAAAAACATATCCCAAGAAGCACTGTTCAATCCATCATCCAAAAATGTATTCTACAACTGCAAACCTACCAAGACCTGGCCATCCACCTAAACTAACAGATTAAGCAAGGTGAGCACTGGTCAGAGAAGCAGCCAATAGGCCCATGGTCCACAGCTCAGGTGGGAGAATCTGTCCACAGGACAACTATAAGTCGTACACTCCACAAATCTGGCCTTTATAGAAGAGTGGCAAGAAAAAAAACATTGTTGAAAGAAAGACATAAGAATTGTCGTTTGCAGTTTGCCACAAGCCACAGCAAACATGTGGAAGAAGGTGCTCTGGTCAGATGAGACCAAAGCTTAACTTATTGGCATAAAGCACTATGTGTGGCGTTAAACTAACCCTGCTCATCACCGTGAACACACCATGATCCCCACTGTGAAACATGGCGGGGGCAGCATCATGCTGGGAGATGCTTGTCTTCAGCGGGGGCAGGGAAGATGGTCAGAGGTGATGGGAAGATGGATGGAGCTAAATACAGGAAAATCCTGGAAGAAAACCTGTTGGAGGCTGCAAAAGACTTGAGACTGGGAAGGAGATTCGCCTTACAGCAAGACAATGACCCTAAACATACAGCCAGAGCTACAGTGGAATGGATTAGATCACAGAATATTCCTGTGTTAGAATGGCCCAGTCACAGTCCAGACCTAAATCCCATTGAGCATCTGTGGCAAGACATGAAATTGCTGTTCACAGACGCTCCATCCTATCTGTCTGAGCTTGAGCTATTTTGCAAAGAAGAAGGGGCAAAAATCTCAGTCTCTAGATGTGCAAAGCTGGTAGAGACAGAGCCCAAAAGACTTGCAGCTGGAATTGCAGTGAAAGGAGGCTCTACAAAGTATTGATATAGGGGCTGAATACTTTTGCATGTCATACTTTTTAGATTTTTATTTGGTTAAAATTCTGAAAACCTTGTATCATTTTCCTTCCACCTCACAATTATCTGCTACTTTGTGTTGGTTATCACTGAAAATCTCAATACAATACATTTAAGTTTGTGGTTGTAAAGAGACAAAATGTGAAAAAGTTCAAGGGGTATGAATACTTCTGCAAGCCACTGTATCTATCTATCTATCTATCTATCTATCTATCTATCTATCTATTCTAACTACATGTAAAAAATGTATGTCACTGCGCTGCAGGACACACACAAGATAACCTGTTCCAATTCTTGATGAGCTGGATGAGGTGGAGAACAGTTAGGGTTTTTTTTTTTGTTTTTTTGTTTTTTGTTATGCAGAGCAGGCAGTCATGGAAGACATAACTGTTATGATTGAGTTCCAAGAGCAAATTTCAGAAAAATGCAGAGACTGGCTGATACCAGAGAGTAGAATAAACAAGCTATTTAAAACCAGTGCAGCATTGTGAGCTAAAGACAGACCTCCATACGCCTTCATCAATGCTGACTGCAAGATAAGATGAACTTTGCTGAATTTGGGGCATCCAAACTGTTACCACCAGCAACTGTACAGGTAATAAATGCTCCACTAACCGAAACCGAATCAGAAACTACTATTTACTTACTGAGAATATCTGGACCAGGAGGATGATGTGGAAGGTAGGCTCCAGGTATTAGCCTGTCAGAAGAGATGTCTGAGCCAGGAGAAAGCAGAATCCAATAACCAACCAAAAGTCGTATTTTAGGAGATCACATCAGAGTCGATAAAAAAAGCCAAGAGGTCATTATTCCAAGAGATCAATCTGAACACAGGTAAATGGAGAAACAGGTCTCAAAGCCAAACAGGAAACAATTGCAGACAGGTGAGTAAGGAGGCAGGAAACTTAAATAGACCTCCTTTAGGTGGTAATTGGATAAACCCAGAGAATCTCTGACATACAGAGGGTTCTCAGGTCAGCACGGAAACCTTAAAGTCACATTGTCAGAACTGATATTCCTGACAATTACTATTGGTGGTGGTAGTGGTGGCATGTTGTGATGAATTGGTAGCAGTGCTGATAGGGGGAGAAATTTAGAGGTGGGAATTAACTGGGGGGCAAAGATTCCATTGCCAGGATGATGAGTCTAAAAATGAGTCTTTTAGGGTTAATAACCTTTGACTATTTGTCTATTTCTTCGGGGGTTATACCTTGTCCATCCAGCAACTAATTGTAAAGTCAGAATGATTTACTTCATATGAATGGACACTTCACCTTCCGCAGTCCATCCTTTTTTCCTACATGGACATTCTGTCTGTTTTGTTCCAGTAAAGGTTCTTGTCTTCTCCTTCAGATCCCAGTATCCCGCTGCTCAGATCCATGTTTAACTGAAAGCAGGAAGAAGCCAAGAGAAACAATTCACACCTGCTATGACTGCGTGCCATGTTCAGAAGGAGAGATCTCCAATGTAACCGGTATATGATAGTAGGAGTAGCATCATTGGCTTACCAGTGATGCTGATATTGTTATTGTTATTGTTATTATTATTATTATTACTGATTACTGAAGATAGTTCTTAATGACATTGGCTGCATGTTGTGGGTTATAGTCTATATCAGCAAGGTCTCTTTCAGGCAAAGATTTAAAAGTAAACTTTTGAATGAGCACCAAGAAATGGACAACATTGAGGACCTGCCTAAAACTTTTGATCAATACTGTATAAATATACTAAAGTTATATACAGTAGATAATGAAATATTATGCATTTACCTTCACATTCAAAATACTCACATACTGTATACCCCTTCAACACATTCACACATTTAAGTACTGGAAGAGCTGATTGCCCTAGAAATGGTTAATTTCTATCTTGGCATGTTTGAAATTAGCCCCTTGAATGCAGGGCTACCTTCAGTAGGAGGAGTCTCCACTCACTGGTGGAACTCCTAGATGCACCACATCTCAATATGTCAAAATTAGGGGCACTAGAGTTAATTTCACAATGGAATCTAGAAACCCCTATCACATAATGTAAACCAGCCAATGAGATGGGCCAGGACAGGTACAGCGGGAAAAAAAAAATATTTAGTCAGCCACCAATTGTACAAGTTCTCCCATTTAAAAAGATGAGGCCGGTCTGTAATTGACATCATAGGTAGACCTCAACTATGAGAGACAAAATGAGAAAACAAATCTAGAAAATTACATTGTCTGATTTTTTAAGAGTTTATTTGCAAATTATGGTGGAAAATAAGTATTTGGTCACCTACAAACAAGCAAGATTTCTGGCTCTCACAGACCTGTAACCTCTTCTTTAAAAGGTGTCTGTCCTTCACTCATTACCTGTAGTAATGGCTCCTGTATGACATTGTTATCAGTATAAAAGACCCCTGTCCACAACCTCAAACAGTCACACTCCAGACTCCACTGTGGTGAAGACCAAAGAGCTGCGGAAGGACACCAGAAACAAAATGGTAGCCCTGCACCAGGCTGGGAAGACTGAATCTGCAATAGGCAAGCAGCTTGGTGTGAAGAAATCAACTGTGGGAGCAATAATTAGAAAATGGAAGACAAGCAAGACCACTGATAATCTCCCTCCATCAGGGGCTCCACGCAAGATCTCAAAATGATCACAAGAACGGTGAGCAAAAATCCCAGAACCACATGGGGGGACCTAGTGAATGACCTGCAGAAAGCTGGGACTAATGTAACAAAGACTACCGTCAGTAACACACTACGCCGCCAGGGACTCAGATCCTGCAGTGCCAGACGTGTCCCCCTGCTTAAGCCAGTACATATCCGGGCCAATCTGAAGTTTACTAGAGAGCATTTGGATGTTCCAAAAGAGTATTGGGAGAATGTCATATGGTCAGATAAAACCAAATTAGAACTGTTTGGTAGAAACACAACTCGTCGTGTTTGGAGTAGAGTAAATGCTGAGTTGCATCCAAAGAACACCATACCTACTGTGAAGCATGGGGGTTGCAATATCATGCTTTGGGGCTGTTTCTCTGCAAAGGGACCAGGATGACTGATCCGTGTACATGAAAGAATGAATGAGGCCATGTATCGTGAGATTTTGAGTGCAAACCTCCTTCCATCAGCAAGGGCATTGAAGATGAAACGTGGCTGGGTCTTTCAGGATGACAATGATACCAAGCACACCGCCAGGGCAACGAAGGAGCGGCTTCGTAAGAAGCATTACAAGGTCCTGGATTGGCCTAGCCAGTCTCCAGATCTCAACCTATAGAAAACCTTTGGAGGGAGTTGAAAGTCCATGTTGCCCAGCGACAGCCCCAAAACATCCCTGCTCTAGAGGAGATCTGCATGGAGGAATGGGCCAACATACCAGCAACAGTGTGTGCCAACCTTGTGAAGACTTACAGAAAACGTTTGACCTCTGTCATTGCCAACAAAGGATATATAACAAAGTATTGAGATGAACTTTTGTTATTGACTAAATACTTATTTTCCACCATAATTTGCAAATAAATTCTTTAAAAATCAGACAGTGTGATTTTCTGGATTTGTTTTCTCATTTTGTCTCTCATAGTTACGGAATACCTATGATGTTAATTACAGGCCGGCCTCATCTTTTTAAGTGGGAGAACTTGCACAATTGGTGGCTGACTAAATACTTTTTATCCCCACTGTAAGTATGATAATAGCATTGCTTATTTTTTTTTTTTTAAACTTTATTACTATTGACTCGGTAATAGCCTTTGTTTGATTGACGGCATCCCTTACTAAGGCAGGACTTACCATTAGCCACTAAATATATTAACTGTATCCCCCCATTATACCAACCCTCCCTGCCACCAGGGGTACTGGGAAAAGCCAGGTATGAACCAGTATCTGACAATTTAGTGATTCAGGCTTATGATATTAGGCAGGAAAAGTTAAAAAATCATGGCTTATCATATTTGTCTGACTGGCAATGAAGGAGCACCTCTTTTAAGCCACAATACAAGTTAATGAAGAGGCAAACTACCAGATTAAGGACATTCGCCATACAGGGACAATGTGTTATTTTTCCTAACTGCAGTGCAGCAACAATATTGGTGCCATTGTGACTGGCAATGCTTCCCAGTTGAAGTTGGCAAGCCATCTAGTGGGATACTTGCTGCAGGATACAGTGAAGCAGCTACTGTGCTGAGTGGCTCTTCTGATCCAGGCGTAGGAGGATTCAGAGGAGGTGGATGGGTCCTGTATAGTGTAGGAACTATGTCTGCACAATTGGGTTGAAATAGTACCTGACCGCTCAAAACATTGACCCGTTGTGCTGTGAAAGCCATGTATTGTTTCTTCACATGTCGACGGAACACCTTCCCCACACTGATATATCCAAGGAAACACCCACATTCTCTGACACATGGCGATATAAAGCAGGGACAGCTTTCCTAGAGAAATAATAGTGGCTAGGTATCCTCCATCAAGGTTGAGCTCATGCCATCAGTTGGAGAAAGGTAGTGAATCCATAATGTGATACCGCAGCAATTGCACTCACAGCAGCATGGTCAGGCACGAGTTAAGCTGCAGAACCTCTGGATGACTGGATGCTAAATAAGCAAATTATAACATTCCTAAATTTGTTCCTGCACAGCCACAGCTACTACTTGCAGATCTTGCACATCAGTATGGATTTATCATTTACCTATAGTGCATCATGATTGGATGTGCTTACAAGGCATTACTGGGAAACCTGCCTTATCCTTGAGGTCATATGATCCTAATTTTCTAGTTTTTAAATGATGGCTGCCATTTTAGCCAATTAATGTGAATCAAACCTCAAAAAAAGGTGAATTAATTTGTCCGCTACAGTTATCTCTACAGCACACCAGTTAGGAAAAGCATAGCATACTCCCCTTTCCTCATCTCTCCTTAGCATCCTTCAAGCATCTGGTGGTCCCCTAGCGTCTTCTTCAGGCCTCTTCCAGCGTCTGGCTGACATATTGCACCCCATGTGACCACTGAGTAACAATCACAGTCCTCAATGGTGATCTAGGGTCAGGTTAAATCAGTCAGATGCTGGAAGACACCTGAAGAGGACACCAGGAGACCACCGGAAGCCCAGGAGAGGTAAGTAGGAGTATTTGTTATTTTTACTCATCTCTCTTGACATCCACTTATTATATTCTATGGTCTAAGAAGACCTCACAATATAATAGTGTTTTGTGGGTGATGAAACCCAAAATTTCGGGTTCAGGTCAAACCAGAATTTTTCCGGTTCACCAATCCCTAGTAGACCCCTGCTCTTTTTAGTGCCAGTTGACAGATGCAGGTATGTTTTCCCTTGGCAGACTGATATATGCATCACCCTTTACTAAGTAGAGGAAGTGTTACAGGGGAACAATAGGCCTAAGTGACAGTGGATTGTTGATCCTCATCATGTGAGTTTTTCTTAGAGAAGAGATTAAAGAACTTATAGGGTGACCCGTGGGGCCCCTTGGCTTCTGGACCTGGTTGTAGCTGCAACCACTATGACCACTATAGATATGGCACACAAACTTTTAGAAGTGCCCCTGGGCTTGAACCAAATAGATATCTAGAAATGACAATTCAGTCACTTATACTGTATTACTATAGTACTACCTGGAGATAAGAGTCATTACTTGCTAGAGTGTGACCTGAATCCCCCAGGATGTTCTCACAGTCCAGTATGTGAATTACCCACAGCTAGACTATGAGATTGTTTCATATAATGCAGATAAAAGTCTGGAAAGTGTTAAATCCTCAGCACATTTTCTGAAAATTGACATTGGTAAATTTAAAGAAAAATATAGACATTGTAGATTTATTTCTTATATTTATTAATATTCTCCTTGTTGTTCTGCAGTCTGTGAGTGTAAATCAGTCCCCGGCACAGGATATAAGGAGCTGCAGACTGCCGGCTGAGCCTCGCCTGTGCTGAGCTGCTGCAGAGCTGGGGCTGCTGTGCTGAATGACAAGACCTTGTCTGTGTAATGAATCCATCTCCTGCTCTTACTGCCTCTTATCTGCTTATATTCTTATTACCTGTAATATCTGATAGAAGGAATAATTCTCAGTGCCAGATCCCAGGACTTCAGCCCAGATATGAATATGAATATTACAAGGAAGGAGACGTCATTATAGCCGGCCTGATTTCTGCTCATTTGTTTGTTGGTAGAAATTATATTTATGACAATTGGGAATTTTTACAAATATACTGTGAATAGTGAGTATATCATTCCCCATCACTGACACTGCTTTCTATATACTGTGTATAGTGAGTATATCATTCCCCATCACTGACACTGCTGTCTATATACTGTGTATAGTGAGTATATCATTCCCCATCACTGACACTGCTGTCTATATACTGTATATAGTAAGTAAATCATTCCTTATCACTGACACTGCTGTCTATATACTGTATATAGTGAGTATATCATTCCCCATCACTGACACTGCTTTCTATATACTGTGTATAGTGAGTATATCATTCCCCATCACTGACACTGCTGTCTATATACTGTGTATAGTGAGTATATCATTCCCCATCACTGACACTGCTGTCTATATACTGTGTATAGTGAGTATATCATTCCCCATCACTGACACTGCTGTCTATATACTGTATATAGTGAGTATATCATTCCCCATCACTGACACTGCTGTCTATATACTGTGTATAGTGAGTATATCATTCCCCATCACTGACACTGCTGTCTATATACTGTGTATAGTGAGTATATCATTCCCCATCACTGACACTGCTGTCTATATACTGTGTATAGTGAGTATATCATTCCCCATCACTGACACTGCTGTCTATATACTGTATATAGTGAGTATATCATTCCCCATCACTGACACTGCTGTCTATATACTGTATATAGTGAGTATATCATTCCCCATCACTGACACTGCTTTCTATATACTGTGTATAGTGAGTATATCATTCCCCATCACTGACACTGCTGTCTATATACTGTGTATAGTGAGTATATCATTCCCCATCACTGACACTGCTGTCTATATACTGTGTATAGTGAGTATATCATTCCCCATCACTGACACTGCTGTCTATATACTGTGTATAGTGAGTATATCATTCCCCATCACTGACACTGCTTTCTATATACTGTGTATAGTGAGTATATCATTCCCCATCACTGACACTGCTTTCTATATACTGTGTATAGTGAGTATATCATTCCCCATCCTGACACTGCTTCTATATACTGTGTATAGTAGAACACCCCATCACTGACACTGCTGTCTATATACTGTGTATAGTGAGTATATCATTCCCCATCACTGACACTGCTTTCTATATACTGTGTATAGTGAGTATATCATTCCCCATCACTGACACTGCTTTCTATATACTGTGTATAGTGAGTATATCATTCCCCATCACTGACACTGCTGAAATTCTATATACTGTGTATAGTGAGTATATCATTCCCCATCACTGACACTGCTTTCTATATACTGTGTATAGTGAGTATATCATTCCCCATCACTGACACTGCTGTCTATATACTGTGTATAGTGAGTATATCATTCCCCATCACTGACACTGCTGTCTATATACTGTATATAGTGAGGTATATCATTCCCCATCACTGCACTGACACTGCTGTCTATATACTGTTATAGTGAGTTACACCCCCCCACTCTATATACTGTGTATAGTGAGTATATCATTCCCCATCACTGACACTGCTGTCTATATACTGTGTATAGTGAGTATATCATTCCCCATCACTGACACTGCTGTCTATATACTGTATATAGTGAGTATATCATTCCCCATCACTGACACTGCTGTCTATATACTGTGTATAGTGAGTATATCATTCCCCATCACTGACACTGCTGTCTATATACTGTGTATAGCCTGGTAGTTATATCATTCCCCATCACTGACACTGCTTGTCTATATACTGTGTATAGTGAGTATATCATTCCCCATCACTGACACTGCTGTCTATATAGGCCCCCCACTGTGCTATATAGTGAGTATATCATTCCCCATCACTGACACTGCTGTCTATATACTGTGTATAGTGAGTATATCATTCCCCATCACTGACACTGCTTTCTATATACTGTGTATAGTGAGTATACCATTCCCCATCACTGACACTGAACTTTCTATATACTGTATATAGTGAGTATATCATTCCCCATCACTGACACTGCTGTCTATATACTGTGTATAGTGAGTATATCATCATGATACTCCCCATCACTGACACTGCTGTCTATATACTGTATAGTGAGTATATCGTTCCCCAAGGTGACACGGCAGTACATACTGTTAATAGCACCGACAGACAGCTTCCATATACTGTGAGTGCGTATATCACCCCGCTGACACTGCTGTCTATATACTGGGGGGTATATAACAGTCAGAGAGATATATCATTCCCCATCACTCACGTTCTCTGTGTGTAATGATCTCCGCTGGGTCGGTGTTGGTATGTACAGCCTAACCGCGGTGTGTATAGTGAGGATATCATTCCCCATCACTGACACTGCTGTCTATACCTACGGTGTACAGTGAGTCACTATCATTACTGCCCAGCGCGGATCACAGTCTCATGCCTGGGATGGGACTTCTTCTACTGCGTATAGGAGCTCACCACGGACAGTATCCTTCTGTCACCCACCACCTGCACTGGGTCCAGTGGGCTCCCCAGGACAGAGCTGGCCCTTCTAATCAGCTTGTCAAGTTGAGTATATCAGTCCCCATGGCTGATACACTGCTCCCCCAGCAGGCCACTCCAAAGAAGATGGCTGATGCCACTACCGAGTTGAAGTATATCAGAATTCCCCCGGATTCCAAAGGCTCACACGCTTCCTAAGCAGGTAGAGCCTGCTGTGACCCTTCCCCCCCTGTACAGGGCCTCCATATGATCTGCCCAGTCCAGCTTATTATTAAGGAGCAAACCCAGGTACTTATAGGTGTTCACAATCTCGACACTGTCCCGTCCCCAGGATGTCCACTGGTTTAGGAGGGCTCCTGCCTTTACAGAAGTCCACCGCCACTCCTTGGTCTCCCCGCGATATACTTCAGGTGGTATGGTGAGCACCAGTCCACAAAGTCCTGGTCCAGTTCACTGTACCCTGTCATCATCGTCTGTGATGAGGCCTACTATTGCAGAGCGTCAGAATACTCTGTAGGTAGCAGCTGGATGAGTTGCACCTAAAATCTGCAGTGTACAGTGTGAAGAGGAAAGGGGCGAGAACAGTACCCTGATGACACACTTCTATATACTGTGTATAGTGAGTATATCATTCCCCATCACTGACACTGCTGTCTATATACTGTGTATAGTGAGTATATCATTCCCCATCACTGACACTGCTGTCTAAACTGTGTATAGTGAGTATATCATTCCCCATCACTGACACTGCTGTCTATAACTATAGTGAGTATATCATTCCCCATCACTGACACTGCTTTCTATATACTGTGTATAGTGAGTATATCATTCCCCATCACTGACACTGCTTTCTATATACTGTGTATAGTGAGTATATCATTCCCCATCACTGACACTGCTTTCTATATACTGTGTATAGTGAGTATATCATTCCCCATCACTGACACTGCTGTCTATATACTGTGTATAGTGAGTATATCATTCCCCATCACTGACACTGCTGTCTATATACTGTGTATAGTGAGTATATCATTCCCCATCACTGACACTGCTGTCTATATACTGTGTATAGTGAGTATATCATTCCCCATCACTGACACTGCTTTCTATATACTGTGTATAGTGAGTATATCATTCCCCATCACTGACACTGCTGTCTATATACTGTGTATAGTGAGTATATCATTCCCCATCACTGACACTGCTTTCTATATACTGTGTATAGTGAGTATATCATTCCCCATCACTGACACTGCTGTCTATATACTGTGTATAGTGAGTATATCATTCCCCATCACTGACACTGCTGTCTATATACTGTGTATAGTGAGTATATCATTCCCCATCACTGACACTGCTGTCTATATACTGTGTATAGTGAGTATATCATTCCCCATCACTGACACTGCTTTCTATATACTGTGTATAGTGAGTATATCATTCCCCATCACTGACACTGCTGTCTATATACTGTGTATAGTGAGTATATCATTCCCCATCACTGACACTGCTGTCTATATACTGTGTATAGTGAGTATATCATTCCCCATCACTGACACTGCTTTCTATATACTGTGTATAGTGAGTATATCATTCCCCATCACTGACACTGCTGTCTATATACTGTGTATAGTGAGTATATCATTCCCCATCACTGACACTGCTTTCTATATACTGTGTATAGTGAGTATATCATTCCCCATCACTGACACTGCTGTCTATATACTGTGTATAGTGAGTATATCATTCCCCATCACTGACACTGCTTTCTATATACTGTGTATAGTGAGTATATCATTCCCCATCACTGACACTGCTGTCTATATACTGTGTATAGTGAGTATATCATTCCCCATCACTGACACTGCTTTCTATATACTGTGTATAGTGAGTATATCATTCCCCATCACTGACACTGCTTTCTATATACTGTGTATAGTGAGTATATCATTCCCCATCACTGACACTGCTTTCTATATACTGTGTATAGTGAGTATATCATTCCCCATCCCTGACACTGCTTTCTATATACTGTGTATAGTGAGTATATCATTCCCCATCACTGACACTGCTTTCTATATACTGTGTATAGTGAGTATATCATTCCCCATCACTGACACTGCTTTCTATATACTGTGTATAGTGAGTATATCATTCCCCATCACTGACACTGCTGTCTATATACTGTGTATAGTGAGTATATCATTCCCCATCACTGACACTGCTGTCTATATACTGTGTATAGTGAGTATATCATTCCCCATCACTGACACTGCTGTCTATATACTGTGTATAGTGAGTATATCATTCCCCATCACTGACACTGCTTGTCTATATACTGTGTATAGTGAGTATATCATTCCCCATCACTGACACTGCTTTCTATATACTGTATATAGTGAGTATATCATTCCCCATCACTGACACTGCTGTCTATATACTGTGTATAGTGAGTATATCATTCCCCATCACTGACACTGCTTTCTATATACTGTGTATAGTGAGTATATCATTCCCCATCACTGACACTGCTTTCTATATACTGTATATAGTGAGTATATCATTCCCCATCACTGACACTGCTGTCTATATACTGTGTATAGTGAGTATATATCATTCCCCCATCACTGACACTGCTGTCTATATACTGTGTATAGTGAGTATATCATTCCCCATCACTGACACTGCTGTCTATATACTGTGTATAGTGAGTATATCATTCCCCATCACTGACACTGCTGTCTATATACTGTGTATAGTGAGTATATCATTCCCCATCACTGACACTGCTGTCTGTAAAGTTATATGAATTGTTGGAAATGACAGATTTTCCCTCAGATATAAACCAGACAATGTAGAGGACACTCGGCTGCTCTTCTTGATGTCATGAACACTAAGAGTTAATTCTCACTTGGTGCAGTTTTATGACATGTACAAATCTACTGCAGAGTCCCCATGTCTTACATGCTGAATATAAAGAGGTTGTCAGCACATAAATGTTATGGATTGTATAATAAAAAGTTTTACAGTTTTCCTTTGTACTTTCTGTACCAATATCTCACAGTTTTCTACATCTTTGTTTGTTGTCATTCATTATTAACTTCCAGTGGATAAAAATCAGACCATGGTCATGTGATTTACAGTCCTTGGTCATGTGATATACAGTCCTTGGTCATGTAATATACAGTCCTTGGTCATGTGATATACAGTCCTTGGTCATGTCGGAATATACAGTCCTTGGTCATGTGATATACAGTCCTTGGTCATGTGATATACAGTCCTTGGTCATGTAATATACAGTCCTTGGTCATGTGATATACAGTCCTTGGTCATGTGATATACAGTCCTTGGTCATGTGATATACAGTCCTTGGTCATGTGTATACAGTCCTTGGTCATGTAATATACAGTCCTTGGTCATGTGATATACAGTCCTTGGTCATGTAATATACAGTCCTTGGTCATGTGATATACAGTCCTTGGTCATGTGATATACAGTCCTTGGTCATGTGATATACAGTACAAAGCCATATGATGGACACAGGTTAACGGCTCGTCACCAGATGTCTGATTACTGTGCTGTGACTGTAACGAGTTGTTCACCTGTGTGTCCATCATAGAATACTGTGAGGGATTCATACGGAGAGTATATTGGGAAATTGTATAATTTATATTACACATACAATAACATTTATTTACTGTAGCTGGAAAACCACTTCAATGTGGATTTGGAGGGGACTTGTTGAGGATTTCACCCATTGTACAGGAGAAAGTTCACACTAAGTCTGAGACAGATCTGCATCTAAATCCACATGAAAGTCTGCTTGTATGGAATGAGAATTTTGTAACAGATTTAATTGTGGTGTAAAATGACTCAATTACTCCATCCTAAATGTGAATCCTGCAGACAAGAATAGAAGGTAGAACGTCCAGCACAGAAGACAAGGCGTCTGCTCCTGTGGGTTATCCAAATCAGGGGAATAGCTGGGCAGTATCATATTGAGGTGCCTAGGGCCCACCTGTACAATTCTTTCTGGGGACCCACAGTACACCCTCTATACTGCCTAGTCCTTGTGTCAGACTGTTTCTTCCTGTAAGCCCTCTCGTCTGTTGAGTGGTCCTTGTCTTGAACTAGGTCTCTCTTAAGATATATGAGCCCAGAAAACCTGCTCACACAGCTGCAAGATGATTTTTATTTGAGGCCCCTCCAGCAATATTGACAAGGTGGGGCCAGGCAGTGAAAATTCTGCTCTGCCTGCCTGTGTGCTTAGATATCACTTGAGTGTATATATAATGTAGCAATAAAGTGGGTATTTTGTCAAATAATCTGCTCACTCAATTCTATGGGCACATACGCTGGCTAACATTTTCTATATACTACCTATTGGTATTTTGGACAGTGAATACAGAGTGAGTTATCTACCACTTGTGCAGAGGTTTAGAGACCTACCCTTGTTCAAGGGCCCCTCTGGCACTGCCTCTCCATTGTCAGGTCCAAGCCCATAACTAATGGAAGGCAAGAAGGACAAGTGCACCCGGCGAAGATAGATATGTGTCAGTCTTTACCCATAGTGTGAACCTCACTGGAAAAAGCATTTGCTGCAGAAGTGCATTTAGTATGTTAACTGTCAAGTTATACTTTGTTACATCTGTATTATCATATGTTTGGGAAGTCTTTTGGTATTTTTCTGATATATGTTGAACCTCTTTTTTTGGGGGGGGGAGGTTGACCTTTTCATGGGTCATAGTCATGTTGGTGGTTTTAACTTGGTACTTTTTAACTGATTTTAAAGGTCTGATTTATATATAAAGTACTGTGCACAGGTTTTAGGCAGATGTGTGGAAAAATTCTTCACAGTAAGAATGCTTTCAGAAATAGAAGGGTTAATAGTTTATTTTTGTCAATTAACAAAATGAAGTGAATGAAGAAAAGAGAAATGTAAATCTCATCAATATTTGGTGTCTTAAAGGGACTTGAGGCGTCCTCAAAGTATAAAAGTGGTTGGTGGGTGGCAAACAACAATATTTGGGGTTCGGCCAAAAACAAAATTTTATAAAAATGATGAGTCGGTTCCATCATCCCTTCAATTTACCTAAACCACCCTCTTTATACCTAGAGTACTCTGTATTATATTGGCCCCCATTTTGTTCCAATTGAACACACCTATAACATGAGGCCACTTTTAGGTTTTTTTCTAGGACTGCTATAAGATCTTAATCCACCCTGATTGTGCAAACTCACAGAATCTTCCAGTAATTGAAAACTCCTTTTGAACTAGATTGAGCCATGGCCAGGACACTTTGTCAACCACCTCTCCTGTGTCCCATAATGTATTTGGTGCTTTTTCCACCATGTGGCCCAGCCCTTACCAAGTCCAAGACCATCATCTATTCACAGGGATCTCTACCTTCAGTTAACTCATTACTGTTGTTTCAATAAACTTTGCATAAATGAACAGTACAGAAGATTAGCAGAACCTTTGCAACGTATCTTATCAGAGAGAAATATCCCTGTTTCCCTGCTCCATCTCCCTCTGCTAAAATGACTTTCACTGTGAGAATATCTGCTCTACCCATCTTGAGATGGACTGCAGATCACATGACTCATCAGTATAGAAGTCTATGAAGATGTAAAGGAGGATGAATGAAGAAGAAGTGCAGGAGATAAAACAATAAAAGACAGGCTTAGTCTGATGGAGAAACTGAATAGAAATGTTCTATCATAGCCCAAGTACTTTCCTCAAATCAGTCCATGTCAGTACAGTACAGTCTTTATGTATGTCCTGTATGGATGAGGCTGCAGTTATAGGACAGATTGCTCCTGTACTCACTGTGTGCTGTGTATAGTGGCTATTGTGTGTACCCTTAAAATATAACGTTTATTATCACCTTTAAATATTAAATCTGCATTGTGCCAGGAGTATATAATACCATCAATATAGCACCATTATAACATTGTACATTGGCATGCAAAAATTTGGACACCCCTTGTCAAAATGACTGTTATTGTGAACAGTTAAGCAAGTTGAAGATAAAATGATCTTCCAAAGACATAACATTAAAGATGACACGTTCCCAATGTATTTTTTGGAAAAAAAAATATTTTCATATTATACATTTTTAAAATGACAATGCAAAAGTTTTGGCACCCTGCATGGTTACTACCTAGTAGCGCCCCCTTTGGCAAGTATTACAGCTTGTAAATGCCATTTGTAGGCAGCAAAGAGTCTTTCAATTCTTGTTTGAGGGATTTTCATCCATTCTTCCTTGGAAAAGTCTTCCAGTTCTGTGAGAATCCGGGGTTGTCTTTCATGTTCTGCTCTTTTGAGGTATCGCCACAGATTTTAAATGATGTTCAGATCAGGAGACTGTTAGAGCCATGGTAAAACCATCAGCTTACGCCTTTTTAGGTAGTCTATGGTGGATTTTGACGTGTGTTTAGGATCATTATCCATTTGTAGAAGCCATCCTCCTCCCCCTCCTCCTCTTTTCAATTTCAGCATATTTACAGATGGTTTTTTATTTGCCTCAAGATTTTGCAGAAATTTAATTGAATCCATTCTTCCCTCTACGCATAAAATGTTCCCCGTGCCACTGGCTGCAACACAACCCTAAAGCATGATTGATCCACCCCCATGCTTAATGATTGGAGAGATGTTTTTTTCCTGAAATTCGGCGCCCTCTTTTCTCCAAACATACCTTTGATCATTGTGGCCAAATAGTTCTATTTTAACCTCATCAGTCCACAGGACTTGTTTCCAATATGCATCAGGCTTGTTTGGATGTTCTTTTGCAAACTTCTGACCCGTGGTGAACCTAGCCTCTTTGCTGCCTGAGGCAGACTATTATTATTATTATTATTATTATTATTATTATTATTATTATTATTAGACTATAGAAAGACGCCCCCCCCAAAAAAAAAAAAAAAAAAAAAAAACTGAGTTTCCATGCTACTAGTTTAACACACTGTTATCGTCGCACAATATACACAATACACAAACTTATTAAACAGTTTTTAAGAATTCTTCTTCCTGTATTACTTCAGTATCAGATCAGCAACACGGCATTAACAATGAAAATAACTTCACATATCTTCTGCTTGGTGGATGGACGAGCCCACGTGGCCCCCATTCTCTATAATAGGAGCCCCGCAGATAGCTGAGGACTGGACTTCGGCTATCTTTGGCGCTCCCATTGAAGTGAATGAGAGCCACGCGGGTTCGTCCATCCACCAAGTGACACACCTATATATATGGCTGCGGTCAGGCTGAATTCCCACCTAGTGGGGGGAAAAACCCAATTCTCAGGCTCAGTGGGGTCTCAGCAGACAGACCCCCATCAATCAGGTATTTATCCTCTATCATTTAGGTGACTACAGGGCAGTAACATTCTGTGACTTACAGGTGACGTCTCTGACTAATCCTTCACGTTTCCCTTCTCTTCCCTTTGGACCGCCATGACCACTTCTTCCAGCTGTGACTTGTCTCTGTAAAGGTTGCAACACAGACATCTTTGGCTCCTCACTTTTCCAGGCATCCAACCCACATTGTCCTCACCTACACAAAGCCCCCATTCTGCTGATACCCACAATTATATAATATATAATATAACCCCCCATAATGAATAATACCCCCAAGTGCATCTTTATATTAATAATGTCCGTGTGTACCCTGTATAAATAGTGCCCCTTATTAATAATGCCCCAGGTGTTAACTAATTAAAAGGTTTTCCAAAAACCCAGGACCCCCACTGACCAGCTGTTTGAATGGTACCTGTGTAAGCGCCGCGACCGATTCTCTGTTTACACAGTGTCATTCGTCTCATAGCGGCCATGTAATGTAACTACAGCCTCGTCCTGTACATGTCTACAGTATGTGACAAGGCTACAATTACATGACACGGTCACTATAAACAGACAGCGTATAATATAAACAGGTGCCATAGCCCATGTTTATAGCGCCCCATTTACACACACTATAAAGTTCCACAGCAGCCCCTGCACACAGTATTACACAGTGTTATGGCCCGCAGCGGCCCCTGCACACTGTATTATGCCTCTCAGCGGCCCCTGCACACGGTATTATGCTCCATAGTGGCCCCTGCTCACGGTATTATGCCCCGCATTGGCCACTGCACACGGTATTATGTTTCACAGCAACTCCTGCACACAGTTTTATGCCCCATATTGGCCCCTGCACACAGTATTATGCTCCATATTGGCCCCTGCACACGGTATTATACTCCACAGTGGCCCCAGCACACGGTATTATGCTCCATAGTGGCCCCTGCACTGGTATTATGCTCTATAGTGGCCCTTGCACTGGTATTATGCTCCATAGTGGCCCCTGCACTGGTATTATCCTCCATAGTGGCCCTTGCACTGGTATTATGCTCCATAGTGGCCCCTGCACTGGTATTATGCTCCATAGTGGCCCCTGCACTTGTATTATGCTCCATAGTGACCCCTGCACCCGGTATTATGCTCCAGAGTGGCCCTGCACAGGGTATTATGCTCTACAGTGGTCCCTGCACAGGGTATTATGCCCCATAGTGGCCGACCCATGAACTATTATTATACTCTGGGGTCTTTTCAGACCCCAGAGTATAATGATTGGAGACCCAGGGGAGAATACAAACATAAAAACCAGAGTTACTTACCTATCCTGGACACCGGTGCACTCCTTGCAGCTTTCGGCCCTGTTTAATTGCGCACACACGTCACGTGATCAGGCCGGCGACGCGACCTGATGACGTTACCAGAGGCCTCAAGCCTGCTCGGAGTTACATCGGATCGCAGGAGGTGAGTAACACTAGTTTTTATGTTCCCTTACCAACCCTAGGCCTCCGATTATTATACTCCGGGGTCTGAATAGGCCCCGGAGTATAATAATAGCAGTATTTGCGGCCCGCGGCCCAACTTACCGATCCCCGCGGCCGCTCACAGCGGCATCCACTTCCCTTTCTGCGGCCCATAGCAGAAGGGGAAGCGGGGGCGGCCACGAGCAGACGCGGGGTAGGTAAATAAATAGGCCCTGACCTGCCGGGGATACTCCAACAGGTTACGGCCTATTTATATATATAAAAAAAAGCTATACTCACCTGCGATGCCTTGATGCAGCCGCCGCCGCCTCCTCTTCTTGTCCGCGATGTCTGTGTCTCAGCGTAGGTGGCATGATGACGTCATTGTATCGCCGCCTGCGCTGAGATGCGACGTCTTGTAAACCAGCCCAGGACAGGCCCCTCTCAGCTCTGTTTTTTTTTTTTTTTTAAAGCGGCCTGTCCTGGGCTGGTTTACATGGTATAGTAAAAATGCCGCCCCCCGGACAGTGCCGCCCGAGGCGGACGCCTCACTTCGCCTCATTAGCGGTGTGCCCCTGCTTCTGACGCTGAATTTTATGGTGAGGACACAGGAGAGGTTTTCTTCTGATGACTCTTCCATGAAGGCCATATTTGTGCAGGTATTGCTGAACAGTAGAACAATGTACCACAACTCCAGAGTCTGCTAAATCTTCCTGAAGGTCTTTTGCAGTCAAGCAGGGTTTCTGATTTGCCACTCTGGCAATCCTACGAGCAGCTGCCTCTGAAATTTTTCTTGGTCTTCCAGACCTTATCTTGACCTCCACTGTTCCTGGTAACTGCCATTTCTTAATTACATTTCAAACTGAGGAAAGGGCAACTTGAAAACGCTTTGCTATCTTCTTATAGCCTTCTCCTGCTTTGTGGGCCTCCACCATTTTCATTTTCAGAGTGCTAGGCAGCTGCTTAGAAGAACCCATGGCTGCCCTTTTTTGGCACAAGGCTAGAGGAGGCTGGGGATTTACAAAGCTATAAAATTTCCATCACTCGGCCTTTCCTAACAATGATAGTGAACAAGCCATAACCCTAACTGGCTAATGAAGATCTGAGACCTTGGTCAAAGTTATTTGAGCACACAAATCTACAAACTTCCCAAACTTTTGCAAGATACTCCTTTCCTTTTCACTCTAAAATTGTACTCAAACATAATAATATGCTGATATTGCTTAAAATTATAGATAAGTGTGTTTAATCTTTAACTTTATGTCTTTTATAGATCATCAACTTGCTTAACTGTTCACATTTTGACCAGGGGTGTCCAAACTTTTCTATGCCACTGTAGGCGCAAACACTGCGATATATGTAATAAGTTCTACCATGTAAGAAGTGTCTGCAGTATACTCCTATTTATACACACCCTGGTCAGTGCTATATACTATCATCCAATCAGATCCCCCACCCCCACCCCATAAGGTGTCCTTCGGGAAATTGGGGCTAAGACAGCAGTTAATGGATAAGTAGTGAATGTGGGTATGGCTGTGTGTAATATAGTAAGTGAGTCAGAGAACCCCTTTAACTTTATTCTGCAGGATTATACTTATACCAGATTTATATAGTTTTTTAATGTTTCACTGTTTCTGCAAGATAAAAACCCCATGCAGCAAATCACTGCCATAAAACGTTGTGGGAAAGACAGTGGCGGAAACGCATCGCATTCTTTTCCACAACGTTTTTTACAGAAAGTCCACAGAGTTTTCTTCTGCGCACTTTCTGCCTCTATTATACGTATACAGAAAATGCCGGTGTTTCCGTAGGTATAATGGATATGCTACGATTTACGCAACAGTTTTTGAAATCACAGCAATCCGCTGCAAATAATTTTCTGCAATGTGTGGATGGGATTGGCCAAATACCCATCCACTTTGCAGGTGCTGTAATATGCAGCATTTTTTGCCACGACCAAATCACTACATATTCACTACACGGGACCCCGGCCTAAAAGAGATTATGTGTTTCTGTGTTGCCATATTCTGAGAGCCATGATTTGTTTTTCTGATAGAGCTACATCAGGGCTCGTTTTTTTTTGCAGGGAAAACTTTATTTAACTTTGTTTTATTTTTTCATGTAAATTTTGATGACTTTTTATTCTTTTTTTGCAATAAACAAAAATCAGCATTTAGACGTTATTTTTTATTGATTATTCTATTTAGTTGTTTTACGCTGTTCTTCATGTGGGTTGAATACCTGGGTGTACGGTCATTGGTAAGTAGTGACTCCAGAAGGTATGCCATAGCAAAATCCATCAGACTTCTCTCCATCTGTATACTGTACATAGTAAATCAGTTTGCGCCTCTCTAATGCCCATTTATTACCATTTCACCTCATGTATAGCTTTCATGTTACATCTTGTTTTCTGAATTGTTAACTCTTTTTTAATTGAAAATGTTTCCAGTGTTCAGGTTGAGAAATACAGAAGCGTCTTGTCCTTCATCTTTGCTGTTGATGAGATTAATAGTGATCCCGACCTCCTCCCCAATATTACCCTGGGGTATCATATAGTGGACACATGTGGGGATTCACTGAAAACTGCCCATGCTGTCTTCAGGATCCTGTCAGGAAGAAACATGGCGGCTCCAAATTACTTCTGTCGAGATCACGGTGAAGTGGCTGCTTTTGCGGTTGATTCTAACTATCATACAAGTCACACCATGATTCCTTTTTTCCACCTGTATAAGTACACACAGGTAAATGACATCTACATAGCGTCATGCAGAACCCCCCAGTACAGATCACCTATTTTATAAATCAAGTTTTTATGTTAAATGGGTTGCCCAGGTAAAAATGGACATTAAATTTATTCTTTAAATAGGCCGGGGGAGGTGAAAAAAAAAAACATACTCACCTTTCCCTGATGCTTCGGTGCCTCCTAGCGCGGTCTGGTCTTTTCGGTCCAGTGTTGACATGTGGTGGAAGTCCCAGCAACACGAGACCTGACCACTGAGGCCGCCGATTAGCGATCTACTTCTCCTTTTCCTCTACGCCAACATCAGTTATCATCCATAAAGGAATGTGTCTCCAGTAAACTCCCAGTCATTCAGCTGATCTTCAACTTTAACTAGCACTTGGCCAAGTTACTGGAGGTGCAGTCAATATTGTGCCATTTAGTGGAATCAACCAAGTTTCACCAACTCCCTCTCCTTCATTTCATGGCTGTAAGGTGGAGTGCACATTGAGTGGCATTTGCTGGAGCATCAGATTGAGCAGTGATGAATGATTAGTACATGCAGCAAACCACAGAAACAATGGACCAGATAACTATAAAATAGGCAACTTTTACCTCATCATGATGAGGAATATAGCCTGCTAGCTGAAAAAGCTGGACTATGTACTTTGATGGTTTGCCCCAAATTTTTCTTGAAATACTGTAAATTGTCACACATTAGTGTCAATTGTGATCCCATACAGGGATAACTGGCATAATACTCTATGGTCTTTTATGGCTCCCAAGTGCTGTTTTCTTGGTCTTAGAATCCTTTTCATTTCAGAAGATATTCTAGCTTTTTCATCTGGTAAGTCAGGCACGCTGATAACGTCACACATTTTTATTGAAATTCTGTAAATTGTTATACCTTGGTACCGCAAGTGCTACCATAAAGGGATAACCGACAGGATAATTCAATTTCTTGACTTACTTCCTGGCTCCCAAGTGCTATTCTCATGGTCATAGAGTTCATTCCATTACAGAATATACTCTAGCTTTTTCAGCTGACAGGCCTGGCTTGCTGATAGAGTGCCACAATTTTTTCTTAAAACTATTGTAATTGTCACTCCTCTGACTCAATAATAATGTGGCATTTGATCCCATATAGTAGATACTGGTAGGATAATGCAGGCTCCTTTCTGCCTCTCAAGTGGGTTAAAGAATCCCTTCCATTTCAGTGTCGGACTGAAGGGCCTTAGGCCCACCAGAGGAACTTGTTCTGGGGCCCCACCTTACAGCTTCCTGCTAATAGGCTACACCATGGCTCCTTCACTGAAGTCTTACATATGTGTTGACTGAGTATGTTCCCAGTATAATCAGCCCCTATAGTACTGTGCAGGCCCCAATAACTCAATGGCCAGTTCATGCACAGTACTGCAAGCTTCCTTCATCAGACATGGTGTTATACAAGAACTGAAAATTCACAGATTTTTATACACATGGTCTTCAAAGGATTTTAGAGTCCTTAAAAAAACCCAAAACAAAATACAATCTAAGTAGAGAAGTTATTTACAACAGGCCAAAAAACAATCTGGAAAGTTGTGGTGCGTGACAGAGGGATCTGTTATCTGTTTGCAATGAGGTGGTGATTTGTGACCCTCACAGTTCATACATAGTGTGACATGAAGCTGGCATGAATATTAAGTCCAAATTGCAGAGTTTGAAATTTTTGCATAAACTTGTACTCCCATTGTTTCCTTTCCTCCTGCGTCTTAAAATGTCCCATTAAAACCACAATGTGCGGCCACTGGGAGATCAGTTCTGCTGTTATTAATATTGGATCTGTGTGAGTTCATTCGTTGACTGAGTCTCTGCCCTGTTTCCCCCACATAGAGGCCTGTGGTGGGACATTGCACACACATTATGAGGTACACCACATTGGAAGACCTGCAGGAGAATGTCCCCCTAATTCTGGTTTACCAGAATGGTGTGTAGAATTGGTCTACCCAATGAACTCACACAGATCCAGCAGAACCGATCTTCCAGTGGCCGCACATTTCTCCGGAGAAAACCACTCTATTGAAGATTTGCGGGTTGTGGTTTTAATGGGACATTTTAAGACGCGGGAGGAAAGGAAACAATGGGAGTACAAGTTTATGCAAAAATTTCAAACTCTGCAATTTGGACTTAATAATCATGCCAGCTTCATGTCACACTATGTATGAACAGTGAGGGTCACAAATCACCTCCTGATAGCAAACAGATAACAGATCCCTCTGTCACGCACCACAACTTTCCAGATTGTTTTTTGACCTGTTGTAAATAACTTCTCTACTTAGATTGCATCTTGTTTTGGGTTTTTTAAGGACTCTAAAATCCTTTGAAGACCATGTGTATAAAAATCTGTGAATTTTCAGTTTTTGTATAACACCATGTCTGATGAAAGAAGCTTGCACTTCTGAAAGCTTACTTATAAATATACTCAGTTAGCCTCTAAAAGGTATCGCCTGATTTCTTCACTCTTCCACTACTTTCAATGGCTAACACGGTACAACATTATACTACCATGCACAGTACTGTATGGGGAATGACATGGCCATGGAGCACTACACGTATGTGCAAGATTATAGTGAGGGAGCTGTGATGCAGACATAGCACACAGGGCTGCCAGCAGGAATTTTGAACCCCCCACAGTATAATGCTCCACATGGTATATAATGCTCCACAATATAAAATGCTCCCCTGAACCCTCCACAATTTCCCCACATGGTATATAATTCTCCACAGTGGCCCCACACAGTATAAAATGCTCCACTGAGCCCCCCCATAGTGGCCCCACATGGTATATAAGGCTCCACACAGTATACTACCCCTTAGTGGCCCCAAACAGTACAATATGCTCCCCAGCAGCCCCACACAATATAATATGCTCCATATAGTATAATATGCATTCCACAGTGCCCCCCAGTATAATGCTTCACAGGGGCCTAACACAGTATAACATGCTCCACAATGGCCTCCACACAGTATAATATACTCCCCAGAGGGGTTCCCCTAGTATAATGCTCCACAGTGGTTCCCCCACAATATAATATGCTTCCCACAGTCCCCCCCAGGATAATGCTCTACAATGGCCCCAAAGAGTACAATATGCTCCCGAGAAGCCCCACACAATATACAGTGGGCACGGAAAGTATTCAGACCCCTTTAAATGTTTCACTCTTTGTTTCATTGCAGCCATTTGCTAAAAGCAAAAAAGTTCATTTTATTTCTCATTAATTTACACTCAGCACCCCATCTTGACAGAAAAAAAACTGAAATGTAGATATTTTTGCAATTTTATTAAAAAAGAAAAACTGAAATATCACATGGCCATAAGTATTCAGAGCCTTTGCTCAGTATTGAGTAGAAGCCCCTTCCTTTTGAGCTAGTACAGCCATGAGTCTTTTTGGGAATGATGCAACACGTTTTTCACTTCTGGATTTGGGGATCCTCTGCCATTCTTCCTTGCAGATCCTCTCCAGTTCCGTCAGTTTGGATGGTGAATGTTGGTGGAGCCATTTCAGGTCTCTCCAGAGATGCTCAATTGGGTTGAGGTCAGAGCTCTGGCTGGGCCAGTCAAGAATGGTCACAGAGTTGTTCCAAAGCCACTCCTTTGTTATTTTAGCTGTGTGCTGAGGGTCGTTGTCTTGTTGGAAGGTGAACCTTCGGCCCAGTCTGAGGTCCAAAGAACGCTGGAAGAGGTTTTCTTCCAGGATCTCTCTGTACTTGGCCGCATTCATCTTTCCTTCAATTGCAACCAGTCGTCCTGTCCCCCATAGCATGATGCTGCCACCGCCATGTCTCACTGTTGGGATTGTATTGGGCAGGTGATGAGCAGGGCCTGGTTTTCTCCACACATACCGCTTAGAATTAACGCCAAAAAGTTCAATCTTCATCTCATCAGACCAGAGAATCTTATTTCTCATAGTCTTGGAGTCCATCATGTGTTTTTTGGCAAACTCTATGCAGGCTTTCATATGTCTTGCACTGAGGAGAGGCTTCCTTCGGGCCACTATGCCATAAAGCCCCAACTGGGGGAGGTCTGCAGTGATAGTTGACTTTGTGGCCCCCCCCCCCCCGATCTTTGGGTTCTTCTTTACCTCTCTCACCAAGGCTCTTCTCCCACGATTGCTCCGTTTTTGCTGGACGGCCAGGTCTAGGAAGAGTTCTGGTCGTCCCAAACTTCTTCCATGTAAGGATTATGGAGGCCACTGTGCTCTTAGGAACCTTAAGTGCTGCAGAAATTTTTCTGTAACCTTGGCCAGATCTGTGCCTTGCCACAATTCTGTCTCTGAGCTCCTTGGGCAGTTCCTTTGACCTCATGATTCTCATTTGCTCTGACATGCACTGTGAGCTGTGAGGTCTTATATAGACAGGTGTGCGCCTTTCCTAATCAAGTCCAATCAGTTTAATTAAACACAGCTGGACTCCAATGAAGGAGTAGAACCATTTTAAGGAGGATCAGAAGGAAATGGACAGCATGTGAGTTAAATATGAGTGTCACAGCCAAGGGTCTGAATACTTGTGACCATGTGATATTTTAGTTTTTCTTTTTTAATAAATTTTAAAAATATCTACATTACTGTTTTTTCTTTTAAGATGGGGAGCTGAGTGTACATTAATTAGAAATAAAATGAACTTTTTTGCTTTTAGCAAATGGCTGCAATGAAACAAAGAATGAAAAATTTAAAGGGGTCTGAATACTTTCCGTACCCACTGTAATACACTCCACAGTGGCCCCACATAGTATAACAGGCTCCCCACACTGCCCCTTCCCCCCAGTATAAAACTCCATAGTGGCCCATAGTATAATATGCTCCCCAGAGGGACCCCGCTAGTATAATGCTCCACAGTGTCCCCCCCAGTATTTTGCTCCACAGTGGCACCACGCAATATAATATGCTCTGCAGATGTCTCCCCCAGTATAATGCTCCACAGTGGCCCCACACAGTTTAATATGCTATCCAGAGGGGCCACCCCAGTATAATGCTCCACAGTGACCCTACAGACTCCGTCAGTGCTATTATTATATTATACTCTGGGGTCTCTTCAGACCCCAGAGTATAATAACCAAAGGCCCGGGGGAGGTAAGTTAAAGTAACAAACAGTTATACTTAGCTTGCCGTACCTCTCCTGGACATCCTCGCGCTGCTCAGCTATCCCTGCCAGTGCCGGCTACCTCTTCTCTGCGGCTGACGTCACACGTTGTGGATTGTGATTGGGCCTCAGCGGTTACGTGAGCACGCCGCACGTGACCGCTGAGTCCAGGCCTCAGTGATGTCCGGAATGCCAGAAGATGATGTCGGACGTGCCAAGGACAGGTGAGTAAAAACGTTTGTTATTTTTACTCACCTCGGAAAGGCTCCCTGCAGCACATGACGCTAGATCCCTTTCTGTTATTGATATGGCCGGTCCTGACTCCGGAGTCATCAGGCTCCGGATCCCAGGGGCCCCTTTGGGGACAGGGCCCTGGGCAATTGCCCAGTTTGCCCCCCCCCCCCCCCCCCCTAAAGCCAGCCCTGGCCATGACAATGTTATACTCTAAGTTTTAAGCCAATTTAAGCTATAGTTCCTACCATACTTATTCAAACCAAAACAAATCTTTGGACTGAACCACCCAAACCTGAAACAAAATAAACCTTCAGAGGTTTGCGCTTCTCTTTAGCTTGTTGTTTGCAATAAAGGAAAAGCCTGAAATCTTTCCTTTTCCCCAAACTGCACAACTAGTCCTCTCTAACCCAGTAATGGCAGAACAGCTTGTATCTCTAATACTGATATGTTCTGTCTCTGCAGCTCATTTTTGGTGTCAGTCACCCCATCCTGCATGATAGGGACTTATATCCAACATCATATCAGTTTACTCCTGATGACCGGAATCGATATGACGCTATTGTTAAGTTTTTTCAAGATTGTGGATGGAACTGGGTTGGGATTATTACAACAGGTGAAGGGATCAATGAAATGGGGGTAAAAGAGCTGAGTAAACTGATGGCCGATCATGAGATCTGCATCGAATATATTATTAATCTGGGAAATAAAAAGAACGCAATGGATGAAGTATCTAAGATTGATAACTCTACGGCTGAAGTTGTCGTGATCTGTGGACCTTACTTAAATTATTATCAGTTTATCAAACACTCTAAGAAGCTTATGGAGAATATCACCCTGATCCTTCATGAGTCCTGGATTAATATTTTAGATAGCAGACAGGATCTGACAACACAATTTATTAATGGCAGTATAGTTTTTATACCTCCAAGAAGAAAAATATTTAAGATTGAAAAATCTATTTATCATGTGAACCCAATAACCAATCCAAATGATCCACTGCTGGAGGAGATCTACTACAACCTCTACAGATGTCTGACTAAGGATAACAGTAAAAATTATTTCTATGAGTGGTTGTATAAAAAGCCTGGTAAAAACTGCACTGAGATGCATTATATTCCTCAATCAGCATACGACATGAAAGACACAAGCTTCTACTATACATATATATCAGTGTATATCCTGGCCCATGCCTTACACAGAATGAAAGTAACTGGTAAGAAATTGAGCACATACCAAATACAACACAAGGTAAGGATAAGTCTATGTTTGTGTATGTTATTGTACTGTATGTATAGGATATTATAACATTGCAGTACATTATACAATAACTCATATTATAGGAATGTTATAGGAATGGCCACTCATTACCACCATATTGTTATATATTGCAATAAAAATGATTATTCCTTGACCAATTACATATAGTTCTAGAAGCCAGTTTTGCACAAGCACTCTGGAGACCATATAAATGGTTACAGTGCAGATATATCTTATAACACACCCGTGACATTACCTATGAATTAAAAGATATGGATTCCAAAAGGGTCACTTCTCATGGGTTTCAAATGTACTGGTACCTCAGTTGCATTGCACATGGAACCTGCTGCCCATAAACCATTCTAGCCAAATCCATGCTCCAATAGGCCACAGGCACTCCGTCTATTCTAAGCCCTGCCGTGTACTCAGACAGTAGATGCCAGACATATGTAAGATATTTCCATACCTAAAAGAATCCAAATGGTGTGTGTGTTTACTTTGGCATGAGGTGGTGTGGACTCCTTGAACTTGTAACCTGTTACATGGGAAGAGTTTGTGCGGTGACCAGATGGAAGGTAACGCTGCAGTTGGGATTGCGGGGTGCAAACAGCGCAGACTTGTCACGGTCTCTGGGCACGAGGGCGCAGCGCTGGTGCTGTCCCACGTTACCACCACTGGTACCGGTGATGAGGGGGCTGCACAAATGTTGGTGGTGATTGTTCCCCCGGGGCGCTTCCCCTATACTGTGCCGACTGGTGGTGTTTGGGGCGCCCTGATGTTGTCGGTGCAGAGTCAGACACAGAAACGGTTGTAAAGTTGAACTTTTACTTCCATGGGTGTGGAGGCACAAATGCTTAAACAGTTTCTTCAATACAAAACAACGGGGTACGCCTGGTGACACAGCAAAGTCCTGGGGTGCAGGGTAGACTTGATGAAAGGTGTTCCTAGCCCCTTATACTTCAGTGTTACAGCCCTGAGGTGCGTCTGGGCTCCTATTTGGCTCATAGGAGGATGCCCACCATGATACTAGTACATAATATTCCCCACTCACGTTATGTGGTCCTGATAGCTCAGAGTTTCGGGGTGCAATAGTCAGGGTGGCAGGATATTCCACAGGTCTGGCCTTGGCCCCTGGATCCTGTGATACTTGCTATGGAGCACGTGTTCCAGAATGTTCTCTCCACAGTCTCAGGCTGACAAGATAATGATGCTTGACTTCCTTCAGGGCGATGGCTAGGCAGACAGGAGACAGGATCTTCTGAATAGCTGGAGTATGTCAGCTCTCCAACCTTCCTGGGCCTGTCTAGGACTTGAGATTCCTGCACTAAACTCACTGCTTTCTTCACAGGACATCACACTTATCTCCTCACCTCCTCCTCCTAACACTCCACACTTCTAACTCCTCACACGCAGGACCTTCCTGCAGGGGTGTTACCATGGGGACCCAGTGATCAGCTGACTCCTCCCCTTTTCCCAGGCGATGTCCTCCCATTGGACATTTGGTTACTATTCAATCCTATGGGAGGTGTAATGCATGTGTGAGGCTCACTAGGTGGCGCTGTGTTGTGTGACACTCAGGACCCCCTGCTATGTCACACAGGCTATGAAGCAACAGGAAATAATACAATGCACAGAGATCACCCTCAGCCCAGCCATAGCCAGCTCGGGGATGCCACATTTGACCTCTGTCACAACTACTACACATTGATATTAGTTTAGTGCATAGCAGCTTGGCATAGCATGGTTTACTGTTATGTTGTTGTATTGTGTGTTATAATTTGAGATGGGAAAACTTCTGAAGATTTGTTTCATTTCGGATTCAGAACAAGAACTTAAATTGGCTTAAAACATAGTGTATAACAATGTCAGGACTCCTAGGAATCTATATCTATAATACATAGTGTATAACAATGTCAGGACTCCTAGGACTCTATATCTATAAAACATAGTGTATGACACTGTCAGGACTCCTAGGACTATATATCTATAAAACATAGTGTATGACAATGTCAGGACTCCTAGGACTCTATATCTATAAAACATAGTGTATGACACTGTCAGGACTCCTAGGACTATATATCTATAATACATAGTGTATGACACTGTCAGGACTCCTAGGACTATATATATATAAAACATAGTGTATGACACTGTCAGGACTCCTAGGACTATATATCTATAATACATAGTGTATGACACTGTCAGGGCTCCTAGGACTATTAATCTATAATACATAGTGTATGACACTGTCAGGACTCCTAGGACTATATATCTATAAAACATAGTGTATAACAATGTCAGGACTCCTAGGACTCTATATCTATAATACATAGTGTATAACAATGTCAGGACTCCTAGGACTCTATATCTATAAAACATAGTGTATGACACTGTCAGGACTCCTAGAACAATATATGTATAAAACATAGCATATGACACTGACAGGGCTCCTAGGACTTTATCTATAAAACATAGTGTATGACACTCACAGAGCTCCTAAGACTGTATATCTATAAAACATAGTGTATGACACTGTGAGAAGTGGAAGAGTGAAGAAATCAGGCGATACCTTTTAGAGGCTAACTGAGTATATTTATAAGTAAGCTTTCAGAAGTGCAAGCTTCCTTCATCAGACATGGTGTTATACAAGAACTGAAAATTCACAGATTTTTATAGACATGGTCTGAAATGGCTAACACGGTACAACATTATACTACTGACACTGTGAGAGGCAGGCAAATACACTACACTTGCCCATGTTTGACAACCTATATATTCTGAATGAGTACCCTGGAGTTTGTGATGAGCTGTACAGTTGTATATAGTTGTACATTGTATGGACTAATGCCCGCAGTATTGCTCTTTGCTCACAAGATGCCACTGTTGCCCCTATTGTTCCCCCACAGACCTTGTTAGAGATTTGTTGGTAGGAGGAAGTGCTTCACAGGAAGCTCGGATGTGGCCATTTTAGTTAGTTAGTCTCCAAGGAAGAGTAAAAGGCAGAGATGTTGGGACAGGGTCTGTCACCATCTGCTCTGGGGAACTTTCTGCCAGAACCGAGAGTAGCACTGGGTGAACAGAGATGACCCCGCATCAACAGCAGCTATTTCAGCCTGAGAGGTCCACAACCTGGGTCAGCAAGCCTGAGCTCAGGTCCGCCACGCAGCGGTGGTCTGTAACGTGCACACAATAGTTAGCTTTGGGGCCAAAGTGTATGATTAGGGTGTTAATGCCTTCTATTGACACTCAGTTCTGCCTGTTGCTATCAGTTAAAGACAGCATTTTCAGTTATAATTTGCATTATTAAGGACTCTGGATTCTTCATTGTTTCCTGTTGCAACCTAACCTCAGAGGATCCTGTGCATTTCTGAAATATTACTAAGTCCATCAAATTGTCTGTTTCCACTTGCTCAGGATTGGATACTGATATTCACTAGGGGTGACCAGGGAGGTCTGGGTTTAGAGGTTTCTAAACTGAGTCTGTACAATCGAGGTGAAACTAGCAACTGTCCTTGTTAAGTTTCTGGGCTGTGGACACTGCTTGCTTAAAACGTGAAAGTCATGTACACTATTATACTTGTCCTTAATTCCTGCTTCACAAGTCGATGGTGGGGTGTACCTTTCCTCACACTGACATATCCAAGGAAAGACACATGTTTTCTGACACATGGTGTTATAAAGCAGGCACAGCTTTCATAAACAAATAACGAAGGCTAGGCATCTGATCTTCTATGACCCCCACCTCCTGAGCTTCCCCTATGTATGCACTAGAAGGCTTTATGAATGATGGAACTGCACATTAGCTAGAAACACTACTATTACCACTGCTACCAACCTCTTCCTCTGATATCACCTTGTCACTGTGACCCGGTGGTCAGGTCCTATCAGCAAAAGAAAACATCATTGGCAATGTTTTTTTCTGACTCAGCATGACATAGGAACACATAGAAGCCTAACTCAAGATTGCACTCACAGCATCACTCTTGGATGTGAAATCCTCCTGTGACTAAAATGAGAAAGTCAAAAACTTTTTCATTCTCAGGAAGTGCAAAAATCCTGCAGTTACTGGTAGCACCTCCAGTACCAGAAGTAGTGTTGCTGTTGCCACCCACATTCTTACTGTCTGTACTTGCACAAGTGTTTCCTCCCTCTTCTTTTAGCCTGTCCCCGTCCTTATTTTCCCAGTTATTTTACGGCATTGCTTATATAATATTAATCGCTAACAATTCTAACACTGTGGATATTTATTTATTATTTTTAAAAAAGTGAATTTCAAGAAAAATAGCAAAAAACAAAATTAGCTTTGAAATGGTGACCTGGTCAGTGGATATTACAATAGGACACACTGTTACAATCACCTTGGATTTTTGCTTTCATAATGGTATTGTTTCAAAATTTGTTAACAAAAACACTATTTAAAAAAATAAAACTTAAAAAGAATATTATATTTAGCACTAAAAACGTATTCTGGCCAGTGAGTCAGTGCATGAGTAAACTTGGATTACTGCAGTGATAATGGCTAGAGATGAGCGAATTTCTCAAAAGTTCGATTCGGCAGTTCGATTCGAAGTTCCAAAAAATTTGCTTCGATCCGAATTACTTCGTGGTGAATAAACAGCTATTTCCGGGCTGCAGAGAGCCGGGGTTAGCGGCAAAATGGTGGAAGCTCTTGGATGCCGCGGTCATGTTTCTCTCTCTCTCTCTCTTCAGCACGGGCAACTTTTATTCATGTGGAAGGATCTGCTAACAAGCAAAGACACGCCTACCCAATCACATCACTATAGAATATCTTGTGACCGTCTGATGTCACAAAGGTCCGTACTAAATATTCGTTACCGCAAAGCATCAGGAAATCCGGAATCGTGGAGATTTGAAGATTTCCTGAAATTCGGATCGAATTCCACTTCTGCAGAATTGATTTGCTCATCTCTAATAATGGCATTTTTTTTCTATTGTTCAATGAAAAACACTATTGCACTAAAAGAACTGACTTTGTCAGTGAAAACAATCTAACACACTTTATGGACACTCAGATCACAGTGCAGGAAATATAATGGTAGATAAAACACTGCTCTATTGCAAAAATAAAAAAGACTTAAAAAATGATCAGTGGAAGAGATTGGGGCTGTCAGCAGCTGATCTGTACAGGGTCTTGGTGTCAGACCCTGACAGATCACATAAAGATGATCTATTCTGTAGATAGGTCATCAGTACGGAAATATCCATTTGCATCTGGAAGACCCCTTTTTATTATTTTGGAGCATCCTGGTGGTCGGTTCACCAAGAGAAGGACAGGCCTTACTTATGTCAGTTTTCCGAGTTAAATCAGTTGAGCATTGAAAAATTAAAATTAAGTTCTTAAAATTTTTGTTACCTTTGTTCACAGTTTCAGAAGTACATGAAGTATGTTCATTTCAAAGACCCCGGTGGAAAATATATATATTTTGATGACGAAGGTGATGTGCCTTTTGAATGGGACATAGAAAACTGGGTTCTGTACAAATTTAATAACATTTTTGATTTCAGAGCGAGAATCATTGCTTACATTAAAGAAACATCAAAGGGGAGATATAACCTTTATTTAGGGGAAAGAGAATTCATATGGAAAAATGACAGGGTAAGTGAATAGAACATTTCATGATACTCAGTTTCTATACAAGTCGTGTCCACATTGTATCGCTGCTTCCATGTTAATGAATGAGATTGATGAGGACTTTAGTGTTATTTATAAACAGATTGGAATAAGATTTGCTAATCAGAATTCACCAAGATTGCACCGAATGTATCCAGAAATGGTGCAAAGTAAGGCGACTAGTAAGTGATATAAACTTAGACTAGACAGACTAAATGTTTTCATTCAACATTGGCTAGTTTGATAAATATATCTAATTTTATGACTGTCTGCTGAAAAATTACCCATCCACATGAAATATCTCTTAGATGAATGCTCCGGCAACCGACAGCTATCTTGCCCCCAAACACATGCAAACAGGGCTCATGTATCTTGGAAAGGGGAGAAAAATCTGCACTCAGACATTTCTAGCAATAGCTTATCTCCACCTAAAACAAAATATCAGGCAGTTGGATTATATTCCCAGACCTCTGCCTTAGGGGAGAATCAGAAAATCCAAAAACACATAAAATGGTTGAGCAGTCTCACTGAAATCACTTTTCAATTGCACTATTAGACAGGATAGAAAAATCTGCGCTACTGAGCTTACTGTAGATTTCCCAAACACATCTGTAGGAAGTTTGTTCCCAGCCTCAACTACTGTCTCAGTACAATAATATTTCCTGACATCGCTTCTGATGTCCCCACAACTAATTTCAGATTGTGCCCCCTTGTTCTTGTCTTCTTCCCTTCTGAACATTATTTAAAACTTTAACACATTTAAGGGTGTTGACCATGCCCCCATTTCCCATCCTCAAAGCTATAGAGATTTTATTCTTTAAGCCCCTTGTGACATATTTTATGCTTCGGACCCTCCACCATTGCTGCAGCCCACCTTTGCACCTGTTCTATATTACCTTTGTCTTTTTGTACGTTGGGTCTCCAGAACTGGACACAGTATTCCAGATGTGGTCTCAGCAGCGCTCTATACAGCAGGATTACAATCTATCTCTTCCTATTGGTTATACCTCTAGCTTTACAGCTGGACATCTTACTGGTTATACCTTTAGCTATAAAACTGAGCATCCTGCAGGTTATATTTCTAGCTATACAGCTGATCATCTTACTGGTTATACCTATAGCTATACAATCAAACATACTATTGGTTAAACCTCCAGCTATACTGCCAAACAGCCTACTAGTTAAACATCTAGCTTTACAGCTGATAATCCTACTGGTTATATCTCTAGCTATACAGTTGAACATCCTACTGGTTATACCTCTAGCTATACAACTAAACATCCTACTTGCCTCATTTTGAAGCTGTCTAATCTTAGGACCCCTAAATCCTAGTTAATACAGAGCTGCCAATACAATACTTAGATAGAGGGTTCCTTTTCAAGTAGGTGAATTATCTTGCATTTGTAAACATTGAACAGTTTCCATTGTTTGGACCATTCATCCAGTAAGGATAGATCTTTTTCCTTCTTGTAAACCCCTCCAGAATTATCTACTCAATTACTCACTTTTGTCTCCTTGGAAAATAAACAAATTTACCTAGTAAACCTTCTCCTATGTCACCTACAACAATATTAAGGAGAATAGGACCCAGGACTTGTCTGTCCTCAGACTACACATCATTAGCAACAACCCTCTGAAATCTGTTCATCAGCCGACTATGTATTCGAATGAACTATCCCAGGATTATGCCCAGTCTTCAATAATCTATCAGCTCTAGATGTGGCACTGTGGCCTTGCTGAAGTCCAAGTAGCCGATATCCACAGCAACATCTTCATCCAACATTTTTGTGACATACTCAAAGAAATCACAAAATGCAGGTTTTTCGGTGGTCGATAATCATCTTTTTCAGGAGGTTTTCCATTATTTCTACTACTACTAAGGTCAAGCTAACTGGTCTGTAATTTCTAGATTCTTCTCTGCTACCCTTCTTATGAAAGGGTAAAATATTTGCCATACTTCGACATTCAGGAACATCATCTGTTAGGAGGGACTGGTTATACAAACCTGTGAGAGGAGAAGCATTCACAGATCGGAGCTCTTTAAGGATTCTGGGGTGGATCTGGGGAGGTCATCTAGACTCATTGCCTTGTTTGAGTTTAAATTTACCAATTCACCCAAAACATCAGCATTTAAAACCACTGGGGCTGAGCCCTTACAACTTGTGGTAATGTCATTCTTGTATAAGTTACAATTCTGAAAATACTGAACAAAAATAACTGTTCTAATGGTCAGCGACAGCCTTACCCCTATCAATATAGTCATTTTCTCCATTTCTAATCTTAGTAATCCCACAGTTTTTCTTTATCACTTATATACCTAAAGATAATGAATTGTGTTAATTATATTTGAGGGGAGAGGAGATATAAAAACCTTACCAAATATGGCATTTTCTTTTTTAATTTTGCATTCTTAACCATATGGATAACTGTTGTGTTATTTTTACGCTGTGGGTCAGAATAATTACGGCAATATCTTATGTAGATTTAGGTTTTATCTTTCTCCTGTCTCTTTTAACTATTCTCTCTGAACGCCCTCTCAGTTTGTAACAAACTAGAATACATTAATGACTTATTCCTTAGTAAATCTCTCAACCTGCTCGCCCTTACTGAAACTTGGATCCAGCAGTCTGATACAAACTCCTTTGATGCTCTGTCTCATGGTGGCCTACATTTCTCACACATTTCTGTGGCTGACCATAGGTATCGTGGAGGGGTAAGAATACGTCTATTGCCACAGTGCACTTTTTAGGTCATTCCCCGGTACCCTCACTCACATTCTCCTCATTTGAAGCCCATGCCATCAGACTTTTCCACCCACTCTCCTTACGTCTAGCCGGGATCTACCGCCCACCCGGCTCACCCTACCAATTTCTGGATAAATTCACTTTTTGGCTTCCCCTCTTTTTATCCAGTGAAATTCCTACCCTCATCATGGGTGACTTTAACATCCCTATTAACACCCCTGTCTCCCCAGCTGCCTCAGTTTCTCGCAATAGCCATTTCTTTTGGTCTTTCACAACTTTCCTCTTCTGCCACACATGTAGATAGCAACACAATTGATCTTGGCTTCCATCGACTCCTCACAATTTCTAAATTTACTAACTCTTCTCTGCCCCTCTCTGACCATAACCTTCTGTCTCTCACCATCAGTGCTTTCTCTCCTTCACAGGACACACCTGCTCATCATACATATAGGAATTTACAAGCTATTAACACCCAGCACCTCTCATATACTCTACAGTCCTCTCTGTCCCCCATCTTTTCACTTTCCTGCCCCAATCTGGCCATCAGTCACTATAATGAAACCCTTAAAAGTGCACTGGATGAGGCAGATCCACCCTCCACTCAAAAAGTTTGACGCAAGAGGCAGCAACCCTGGCACATACCACAGACGCATTTTCTTCAGCGGTGCTCTAGGTGTGCTGAACGTCTGTGCAGAAAATCACATACACCTACAGATTTCCTCCACTACAAGTTTATGCTCAAAATCTATAGCTCTGCCCTTCACCTCGCCAAACAAGCCTATTTCACCGCTCTCATCTCTTCTCTCTCCTGTAACCCTAAAAGGATCTTTGAAACTTTTCACTCCTTACTCACTCCCAAGGTTCAGGCGCCATTCACAGACCTCAGTGCAGATCACCTGGCCACTTATTTCCATTACAAAATTGATAAGATCCATCAGGAAATAACTGCCCAATATCCAGGTGGTATTGATCCCCTCACCTACCGCACTTGTTCATTCTCCTCTTTTGAACCTGTTACAGAAGACGAAGTCTTTCAGCTACTTTCTTATTCTCGCCCTACGACCTGCAGTATTGGCCCTTTTCCCCTCACACCTTCTCCAGTCTCTGTCGCCTGATGTCATGACTTACCTTACTAAAATATTTAACCTCTCTTTCTCTTCTGGAATTCTTCCATCCTCTTTCAAACATGCTCTTATAACCCCGCTATTGAAGAAATCCTCCCTTGACCCGTCCTGTGCTGTTATCGACCTGTCTCTAACCTCCCCTTCATCTCCAAAATTTTGGAGTGCTTGGTCTATTCTCATTTCATCCGCTATATTTCTGCTAACTCTCTTCTTGACCCCTTACAATCTGGCTTCCGCACTCTGCACTCTACTGAAATAGCCCTCACAAAAGTCTCCAATGATCTCCTGACAGCTAAATCTACAAAAAAAAAAAAAAAAATCTAATGTTGACTTCTCAATCTTTGTATTATTATTCTTCTCTCTCAGCAGCATTGACACTGTTGACCATCAACTCCTCCTCACTATGCTCCTCTCTGTTGGCCTCACGGACACCGCACTCTCCTGGTTCTCCTCTTATCTCTCAGACTGCACTTTCTGTGTATCATTTGCGAGCTCTGTCTCTTCCCCTCTTCCTCTTGCCGTTGGGGTTCCTCAGGGCTCAGTCCTAGGCCCCCTGCTCTTCTCTCTCTACACAGCCCCCATTGGACAAACCATCACCAGATTTGGCTTCCGGTACCATCTTTATGCTGATGACACCCAATTATATACAGTGGGGAAAAAAGTATTTAGTCAGCCACCAATTATGCAAGTTCTCCCACTTAAAAAGATGAGAGAGGTCTGTAATTGTCATCATAGATAGACCTCAACTATGAGAAACAAAATGAGAAAACATATCTAGAAAATCACATTGTCTGATTTTTTAAGAATTTATTTGCAAATATGGTGGAAAATAAGTATTTGGTCTTCTTTAAGAGGCTCCTCTGTCCTCCACTCATTACCTGTAGTAATGGCTCCTGTTTGACATTATCAGTATAAAAGACACCTGTCCACAACCTGAAACAGTCACACTCCAAACTCCACTATGGTGAAGACCAAAGAGCTGTGGAAGGACACCAGAAACAAAATTGTAGACCTGCACCAGGCTGGGAAGACTGAATCTGCAATAGGCAAGCAGCTTGGTGTGAAGAAATCAACTGTGGGAGCAATAATTAGAAAATGGAAGACATACAAGACCACTGATAATCTCCCTCGATCAGGGGCTCCACGCAAGATCTCACCCCGTGGGGTCAAAATGATCACAAGAACGGTGAGCAAAAATCCCAGAACCACACGGGGGGACCTAGTGAATGACCTGCAGAAAGCTGGGACTAACGTAACAAAGGCTACTGTCAGTAACACACTACGCCGCCAGGGACTCAGATCCTGCAGTGCCAGACGTGTCCCCCTGCTTAAGCCAGTACAGATCCGGGCCCGTCTGAAGTTTGCTAGAGAGCATTTGGATGTTCCAGAAGAGTATTGGGAGAATGTCATATGGTCAGATGAAACCAAAGTAGAACTGTTTGGTAGAAACACAACTCGTTGTGTTTGGAGGAGAGTGAATGCTGAGTTGCATCCAAAGGACACCATACCTACTGTGAAGCATGGGGGGGTGGCAACATCATGCTATGGGGCTGTTTCTCTGCAAAGGCACCAGGACGACTGATCCGTGCACATGAAAGAATGAATGGGGCCATGTATCGTGAGATTTTGAGTGCAAACCTCCTTCCATCAGCAAGGACATTGAAGATGAAACGTGGCTGGGTCTTTCAGCATGACAGTGATCCCAAGCACACCGCCAGGGCAACGAAGGAGTGGCTTCATAAGAAGCATTTCGAGGTCCTGGAGTGGCCTAGCCAGTCTCCAGATCTCAACCCCATAGAAAACCTTTGGAGGGAGTTGAAAGTCCGTGTTGTCCAGTGACAGCCCCAAAATATCACTGCTCTAGAGGAGATCTGCATGGAGGAATGGGCCAACATACCAGCAACAGTGTGTGCCAACCTTGTGAAGACTTACAGAAAACGTTTGACCTCTGTCATTGCCAACAAAGGATATATAACAAAGTATTGAGATGAACTTTTGTTATTGACCAAATACTTATTTTCCACCATAATTTGCAAATAAATTCTTTAAAAAAATCAGACAATGTGATTTTCTGGATTAGTTTTCTCATTTTGTCTCTCGTAGTTGAGGTCTACCTATGATGACAATTACAGGCCGGCCTCATCTTATTAAGTGGGAGAACTTGCACAATTGGTGGCTGACTAAATACTTTTTAGTAAGGACTAAACTAAACTAAAGACACATCTTATCAGACAGGGTTATCACAACTCCTAATGTAAACCCTTCCATAGTTAGAATCCCTAAAACGTACCCTCCTCTGTTCACGCTCCCGCATTACCTCACAGGATATGAGGCCGTTTCAGACTGTAACTTTATATGTCCCGGCACCATCTGCACAGTAAAGGACACAACTGGTGATGGCTCATACAGCTTTATATATGTGTAATGACAGTAACCTCTATCACAAAAATGTCTGGATCACTTTATAAGCAATGCTACGTCTGTTGCCGCCCCTGCTACCTCTTGTGTCACCCCCTCTACCTCATAGATTGTAAGCTCTTGCGAGCAGGGCCCTCAGTCCCATTGTGTGAATTGACTATTTCTTTGTAATGTATCTTTTTTGTCTGTACTTGAACCCTACAATTTGTAAAGTACTGAGGCATATGTTAGCACTATATAAATAAAATGTATTATTATTATTTAGGTATTTTAGTGTTTTGCTAATGTTATGCAATAAAAGCACTAATAATTTTATTTTGTATTGTCATTTACAAAAAGTCTTTTTTATAACTTTATTATTCTTCCATTGACAGAACTAGTTATGGGATGATTTTTTTTGCTGATGAGAGGGTTCTGGTTGCATAATACAAATCAACCCCTCAGATGCCATGGTCAATAGCGATCACGGCATCTGGGTGGTAGGGTGGGGGCTCTTCTTTCATGGCAACCAATGGCCATTCAAGGTTGTAGCTGCCTTATTCTAATCATGTGGGAGAAATAATGCATTCAATTTGAGCTGATAAAGATGCAACAAAACTAAATTTATCCACAGGACATGATGCCTTTATCAGACTTTAACCCTTTATGTCCAGGGACTTTGGATTTGTTAATAAAAGGACACGGCTGGTGTTGGCTCATACAGCTTTATTTATATGTATAATTACAGTATTTAGTTATACCATTTTGGGGAATGTGTATTTCTTTGATCGCTTTTTATTAACATTTTTATTAGTGGCAAAACAGAGAAAAAAACGGCAGTTTGGCACCTTCCCTGTCTTCTCTCTGGGAGCTCCAGCTGAAGTTACAGCCGGATTCCCATTTGTACAGTACGTTGCGTACTTCACATTGCTTGGAAAAAGTCCCTAATAAATAGATGGATGGATACATAGAACCAATGGGAACAGTCAGTATCTATGTTTCTTGTTTCCCCCTATAACAGAAGCCGCGGTCTCGGTGTAATGAGCCGTGTTCTCCAGGATCCAGAAAGGCTCCTAATGGAGGATATCATGTCTGCTGCTATGACTGTGTCCCGTGTTCTGAGGATGAAATGTCCAATATAACAGGTAATAATATTTTCTACTACAGATATCATCATGCACTACATGTAGACACAAACACAGGCTGAAAATTATGCAGGTAAAATTACCAAGAATGTACATTGAGATTCGTACAGAGTGAATGTCAGATGTCACAGCATGGGATTCTGTAAATTAAATATTTCCACTAAAACCTAAAATACATAAAGTTAAGAGAAAAAACAATAAATAAAATAAAATTATTAGACAATGCGTGGCTATGTGTGTGGAATTAACAATAAATCCAACCAGAATTGGCCAGGATGTGCGCTCCTCACCGGGATAGAAATTTCCATATACACCACGGTTTTGATATGGACACAGTTTTTTCAGAAATGACTAGGATTACGCGTTTCGGGGTATTCCGCACTCTAAAAGTGCACCCCTTCCTCAGATCCAAACAGTCAGTGAACTACAAATAAATAAAACAATATTTATATATAAAATCCCATGCAAACTAAAGAAAATCTCTAGTAAAAAACGTACTTCAATACTTATAAATAAAATAAATATATAAACATATAATATGCCTATGCCATATTTTTTGTATGGACCATTATAGATCAAATATAAAAAAAATTATATAAAATAAATAAATAAATAAATAGTAAATAAACAGGTGAAATATTTATAAAAAATGGGATTTAGAAGTAAGGCTTCATGTCACTATCCATAGCAATCTGAATATAAATACATATAAAATGTATAATATATATATTATGTGGTAAAGTGTACGGTAAAGTCCTGGACGGGGTGTATATCTCGCCTGGTTTCCTCAGCCAGGTGAGATAAAGGAAATCCAGGATTTAGGTTGCTTTAGCAGACCACAGTCTGCTAGCGTTTTTTCATTATAGTATGTGGGCTGTTTTTTTCTGGACTGGAGGGCAGGATTGGTAGTGGGTACTCTCCAGTCCACACCCCACTCCACACCCTAGTCCACTTCGGGACTTGCCTCCCCTAATCCCAGGTGCTCTCAGGTGAGGTTTCCTGTGTGTTATTGATTGAGGAAGGAAGCCTAACAGAAGAGGGAGCTCTGATATACTGCAGGGGGGAGAGAGACCAAACGCTCCTGGAGGTGAGCGTTTACACTGGACCGCTGTGCTCACTACTTTATGTTTACCTGCATGAGGACAGTGAGGTATGCTGATGTTAGCTAGCGCCGGACAGGCCTAGACATTTATTTTGTTTGGACACCTTTGTTTTGTGCTGGAACTGCCACAATAAAGCTCTATCACAGTTTTAAGTAACCTGCTGTGTGTGAACTTGGTCATTCCCGCCCCACCGTGCGTGCTGATCCCTAATATATATATATATATATATATATATATATATATATATATATACACACGTGGACAAAATTGTTGGTACCCCTTGTTTAATGAAAGAAAAACCCACAATGGTCACAGAAATATCTTTAATCTGCCAAACTACATGTTGACAAGTCACAAAGCTTCTGGGAGAATGTCCTATGGACAGATTAGACAACAATCGAAATTTTTGGCAAGGGACATCAGCTCTATGTTCACAGACGGAAAAATGAAGCATATCTTGAAAAGAACACTGTCCCTACTGTGAAACATGGAGGAGGCTCTGTTATGTTCTGGGGCTGCTTTGCTGCATCTGGCACAGGGTGTCTTGAATCTGTGCAGGGTACAATGAAATCTCAAGACTATCAAGGGATTCTAGAGAGAAATGTGCTGCCCAGTGTCAGAAAGCTTGGTCTCAGTCGCAGGTCATGGGTCTTGCAACAGAATAATGACCCAAAACTACAGCTAAAAACACCCAAGAATGGCTAAGAGAAAATATTGGACTATTCTGAAGTGGCCTTCTATGAGCCCTGACCTAAATCCTATTGAGCATCTTTGGAAGGAGCTGAAACATGCCGTCTGCAAAAGGCACCCTTCAAACCCGAGACAACTGGAGCAGTTTTCTCATGAGGAGTGGCCAAAATACCTGCTGAGAGGTGCAGAAGTCTCATTGACAGTTAAAGGAATCGTTTGATTGCAGGGATTGCCTCAAAAGGTTGTGCAACAAAATATTAAGTTACGGGAACCATCATTTCTGTCCAGGCCTGTTTCATGAGTTTTCTTTTTTTTAAAAATTCTGTTGAAGCCTGGTTGGAAAGCAATGTCTGACTTTCATTTGTTCATTTACATAGAATTTTTATATATTATTACTTTTGTCAGATTCAAGTTATTTCTGTGACCATTGTGGGTTTTTCTTTCATAAAACGAGGAGTACCAACAATTTTGTCCACGTGTATATGTTATATATATATATACTGTATATATATATATATATACACATGTCAATTTGATCATATATAAAAACAAAGAACTCATAAGCTACCATATAATTAAATAAATAAATAAATACACACAATAGCATCATCATATTCCTTTTAAAAATGTGCCTATATTACTGCTGGCATCATAAAGTTGTGTCTAGAAACCATGTAAATACTATAAATGATCAGAGTTCGTTTACAGAGATGGGTTATAACTTCATAAGATAAGGAATATAATGTGATAATAAATATACATAAATGTCAGACAAACAGACCTGTGTCCTGGAGATGCAGGGATTGTTCAGACAGGCTAACAGAAGGAAAGGGGCTTTGTAGGGCAGCGTGGAATGCCCATGCATGCGCAAAGGGGGATGTATGAAGCGCTTTGACAGCTGATAAAGCGCTGAGGCCAGCTGTGGACAAAATGAAAGTGCACGCATGCGCAGTAGTGCTATGTCAGCACTATGAAAAAGTGATTGTTGGAGAATGGAGCCTGAAAACCAGTTGATTTATTGCTTACTGAAGCATGAGGGAGATAAACTGGGTGTGATGATGAGAGCCCCAGATATGTATTTCTTGTACTTTTACTTGCTAATATTGTGATTTTCCTGACTGTTCTCAGCCATTTGGTCATAAGCTTGAGGAATGTGGTATTTCTACTCTGCAATCAACAACCTAACAAAGGGAATATAGTTTTATAGCAATATTCCCCCAGGAGAACCTCCTATTATTGCTCCGATAAATTCCTCGGGTGCGCCAGACAGAGACGAACTATTCAAATCCAGACATGTTACTATTGAGCGCATGGAAAAGGTCCAGGCTCTGATCTCATTACCCAAGGGGGATTGTGGTGTCATTCTTGGTGTCTATATGATGGGGATATCGCCATGAACCCCATCACATCCCTTGCCTGACCTTGCGGTCATCAGGCAAGGAGATATGATGAATAATAGTTATTGGGATTTCAAGATGGAGGGTGGGACTTTCCCTCCTAGTGACATCACTCAGGGAGGAGACTGGGGATAGTTATATGGTCTCACCCGGGGGAACAGGGGGAGTTCTCTTCCTGGAGAGATATGAGGGCATGTTGTGCTGTGGACTTAAGCCAGTGCCCTGAGGCCTAGCATCCAGGCCTGAGACTTCTCTGTTTCTGAACAGCATGTAGGAGACACATGCTCTATGACTGACTTAAGAATGCACCCTGGGCCCAAAACCTGCTGAGGCCTAGAGACTACACACTTGTTCTGGTATTTTTCTTTTATTCCCCTTTATTTTCTGTATTGTATTGTGCTTTTACCTGTATTTGCTTGTTAATCCATTGATGTGTATTTCTGTATATGTTAGTGCCTAGTACCAACCCACGTGGGTTAATAAATATAAAAAATTTATAAAGCTCGTTTCATATTATCCTATGACCCCGGTGCACTCACGGCGTGTGAGTGGGTGGTAAGAAGGTTGATCGCAGGTGTGCCAAGCAGATTGGCAAGGCGGTACCCTTCACACTGGGACTATATATACACAATGAGTGTGAATACAGAGAACTGTATAGAAGGAAATGTTATTAGGCTAATGAATGAATACAGGATTAATTAGTAGAAGGAATTGAGGATATTGTCCTCAGAAGGACTTAAAGAGGACCTTTCACGTCCTGATGCACCTGCGGTTTTATACACCGCTAGAAAGCTGAATTCAGTACACTGTCGGCTTTCCCGTTATGTGCCCCGGGGCTGGAGACATTGGTGCCATTAGCTTCGGCACGAATGTCTGCCCACTGTCAGAAGCCATTCCTGACAGTCTAGTACTGTTGGCTTTCTAGCGGTATATAAAACCGCAGGCGCATGAAAACATGAAAGAACCTCTTTATCAAAAGATATTTTGGAATTAAGTGAAATCATTATTGCTGCATGTGGATAATGTGAATAACATTGGGGAAAGTGAACAAAAAAAAAATCCTATTAATGATTATGTTAATAATTAATGATGTTATAATGTTATAATATACAAAGTGCAAACCTAAAAACAGATAAATTCATTCAATAACTACTAATGAATCTCTAAAATAAAGGATAAATAATAATATTTATTGGTAATAATGGATTAGATAAATGCGTGAATCATATATAATACAGATACGATTCATTCAATAATGAGTATGGGAAATAAAAAAAAAAAGGGAATGATACATGAATAAAATAATTATATGAATAATGGATAGATAGAAACAAAGGTGATCAAATAACTAGTTCTGTGACCTCATTGAGACCCCTAGGAGATAGTGTGATCAATTTAAACATCCAAAACATCTCCCTTTTTCATAGTTTTGCAAACCTATGGGAGATGTGTTCAATGGGGGAAACTCTGAAAGCTTTAAAGTCGCAGTTATGGTAATGTAGTGCATGTCTGAATACTCCATGTTTGGTGGAACTTTTTTTTTGTTTTTTTTTCGTTTTATTTATTTGTAGTTCACAGACTGTTTGGATCTGAGAAAGGGGTACACCCTGAAACGTGTAATCCTAGTCATTTCTAATAAAATTGTGTCCATTTCAAAACCGTGATGTATCCTGGCCTTTTCTGTTTGGAGTTATTGTTAATTCCATACACATAGCTATGCATTGTCTACGACTCTTGAGCCTCTAGTTAGCCGTGTGCCAGTGAATACTGCCCTCTAATCTTGGAGTTATATGTTCTTTGAGAAGTTGTGGCATATCACAAAAATAAAAGGTGAACACCCAATTCATAGGAGTGTCATTGTGGGGTGCACCTAAAATTTATTTTCCATTGGTTTTACACAAGGAGCGCATCTTATCTGCATTTTCTCTTATAGCTCTTATAAATAGATTAGATAGATAGATAAGATATGATAGGACAAAGAGTCATGCTGCAACAGAACACAAGAATAGCCATTGAAAATGTTGAATCAAAACATTTCTTACATCAAACACATGCCACATCCCTTTTTCCACACCTCACTCTTCACATTTTGTGAAGGTGAGCAGAGAGAGGAGGGGGCAGGCCGGGGTGGGAACAAATCGGCCCAACATATTCATTATAGCTCGTGTCAATATTTTAGCCATATAATATGTCAGTCTTAATAAATTTGCCCCAATGTGTTATGTGTCAAGTCAAATTTTTCTACATCTGTAGATAGAAAGACATGGCGATCACTATACTGTATACAATACTGCATTATTATTATACTCCGGGTCCTCAAAGATAATATATTGTACATTAATTGTAGACAGTGACACCTGCTATAAATGTCCTGAAGAAGAGTGGCCTGATGAGAAGAAAGTGAAATGTATCCCTAAAACCTACGAGTTTCTATCCTATGAGAAGGACATTTTGGTTTCTGTTTTTATATCAATTACTTTATTTTTTTCTGTTATAACATTGTTTATATTGGGACTCTTCATTTATTACTGGGACACTCCAATTGTGAAAGCCAATAACCGGACTGTGAGCTTCATCCTCCTGGTCTCCATCTTGCTCGGCTTCCTCTGTGTCTTCTTCTTCCTTGGTCGTCCAGTGGACATAACCTGCTTACTGAGACAAACATCATTTGGAATCTTCTTTTCCATTGGTGTCTCTTCTGTTCTGGCCAAGACTATCACAGTCTGTATTGCCTTCAAAGCCACCAAACCTGGCAGTTCCTTGAAAAAGTGGATCTCACTCAAAGTCTCTAATTCTGTGGTCTTGGTGTGTTCTTCTGTACAAGTTCTCATTTGTGTTATTTGGCTGTTGGCGTCTCCTCCATATGTAGAATTTGACCATCACTCTTATCCTGGGAAAATCATCATTCATTGTAATGAAGGGTCAGATATCTGGTTCTACTCCATGTTGGGTTATATGGGGCTCCTGGCCTCTGTCAGCTTTCTTCTGGCTTTCATGGTGAGGACATTACCAGACAATTTTAATGAGGCCAAGTACATCACCTTCAGCATGCTGCTGTTCTGTAGTGTCTGGATTGCCATGATCCCGGCTTATTTGAGCACCAGAGGGAAATACATGGTGGTTGTGGAGATATTTGCTATACTGACCTCATGTGCTGGCATTCTTTGTTGTATATTTCTCCCAAAACTGCAAGTTCTGCTTATAACAACTGGTTTGAACGCAAGAATTATTATAATAAAGAAAAATTAGTTATAAATATAATTAGAGATGAGCGAATTGATTCTTCAGAAGTGGAATTCGATCCGAATTTCAGGAAATCTTTGATTCTCCACGATTCCGGATTTCCTGATGCTTCGTGGTAACGACTATTTAATAAGGACCTTTGTGACATCAGACGATCACAAGATATTCTCTAGTGATGTGATTGGGTAGGCATGTCTTTGCTTATTAGCAGATCCTTCCACATGAATAAAAGTTGTCCGTGCTGAAAGAGAGAGAGAGAGAGAGAAACATGACCACGGCATCCAAGGGCTTCCGCCATTTTGCCGCCCACCTGCCCACCCCAGCTCTCTGCAGCCCGGAAATAGCTGTTTATTCGTCGCGAAGTAATTTGGATCGAAGCAAATTTTTTTGAAACTTCGAATCGAACTGCCGAATCGAACTTTTGAGAAATTTGCTCATCTCTAAATATAATACAACCATTAGTATTGTATCTACATGATAAAGTTATATACAGTAGATAATGAAATAATATTCATTTACCTTCCACACATTCACACAGCTAAGTGATGGAAAAGCTAATTGCCCTAGAAAGGGTTAATTTATTTCTTGACAAATCTTAAATTAACCCCTTTAGTGTGTTACCACCTTCAGTAGGAGGAATCACCACCCAATGTGCTAATGAAATCTATTAACCCTTATCCCATAATGTAAACCAGATAATGAGATGAGCCAGGGCAGGTAAGTATGTTAATAGTATTGCTTATTGATGTGTATGTCATGTATTAATAAAATGAGTCATTTGGGGGGACTGTTTCAAAACATTTGTTAATTTTTGTTTATTTTTTTAAGCTTTATTACTATTGACTTGGTAATGTCCTTTGATTGACGGCATCCCTTACTAAGGCAGGATTTAGGATAAGCTACTAAATAGATTAACGGTGTCCCTCATTATTATCCCAACACTCCCTGCCACCTGGGGTACCGGAAAAAGCCAGGTATGATCTAGTACCTGACACATTATTGAGTTAGGCTTATGATATTAGACTGAGAAGTTCAAAGATCATGGTTTATAATATCTGGCTGGTTATGAAGGAGCACCTTTTTTAAAGCCACAATACAAGTTAATAAAGAGGCAAACTACCAGATTAAGGACATGCGGCATTCATCCTAAATGCAGTGCAGCAGCAATATTGATACCATTGTGGCTGGCAATGCTGCCCAGTTGAAGTTGACCGGGAGACATCAAGCGGGATACTTGCTGCAGGATACAGCAAAGAAGCTACTCTGCTGTGTGGCTCTTCGAATCCAAGCTCATTATTTTTAAAACTACATGGCAGCACTTCACCTTACATCCAGCATAGAGGAGGAGGAGTGGAAGCAGCAGTTTGCCCTATTGAATATGGTGGTGGAAAACAGTCCAGAGAGGAGGATTTAGAGGAAGTGAATGGGCCCTGTATGATGTATGAACTGCGCCTAAATATTCAGGGTGGAAATAGCACCTGGCCACTGGGTCACTGTATGTCCTCTGCATGCTGCTGCCACTGGGTCACTGTATGGCCTCCTCATGCTGCTGCCAAGTCCACATTATGTCACCTTGCCACTCTGTGTCCTTTTCATGCTGGTGCCACTGGGTCACTGTATGGCCTCCTCATGCTGGTGCCACTGGGTCACTGCATGGCCTCCTCATGCTGCCACTACTGGGTCACTGTATGTCTTCCTCATGCTGCTACCACTGGGCCACTGTATGGCCTCCTCATGCTGCTGCCAACTCCAAATTATGTCGCCTTGCCACTCTTTTTCCTCCTCATGCTGCTGCCACCAGGTCAATGTATGTCCTCCTAATGCTGCAGCTACTGGGTCACTGTATGGCCTCCTCATGCTGCTGCCACCCAGTCACTGTATGGCCTCCTCATGCTTCTGCCACCGGGTCACTGTATGGCCTCCTCATGCTGCCACTGGGTCACTGTATGTCCTCCTCAAGCTGCTGCCACAGGCCACTTTATGGCCTACTCATGCTGCTGCCACTGGGTCACCGTATGTCCTCTTCATGCTGCTGCCGCCTCCACATTATGTCACCTTGCCACTCTATGGCCTCCTCATGCTGCTGCCGCCTCCACATTATGTCGCCTTGCCACTCTTTAGACATCTATGTGGAATCAGAAGATGACAGTGTAAAAGGAGTGCGCTCTTTCACGCTATAGTAGGATCTTGGGCCTCTGCAAGGTTCTTTATACCTGGCACTGACCTTGTCCTGTAAGGTTGAATTCACATTCATTTAATTGGTCAGTTTTGGCCCCGTAACTGGCCAAATAAGTGAAGTGTGCAGTGATTCTAAGAGCGACTCCTGTCATGTGTGTGTCATACTGACTCACAGTATTGTTTGACTACCACAGCAGGCTCCCTATGAATGTTACTGTAAGGCACAGTGTTCTACACCACTATACAAGCTTTCTGAAGCCATGAAATAGCTGTTTTTAGTGATATTCGGATCGAAGCAAATTTTTTTTGGAAACTTCGGAGAATCGGTCGAATCGAATTTTTGAAAAATTCACTCATCTCTAATCATGACCATAGAGTGCAAGCACTACTACTAACAATGTGGATGGCAATAGCAGCACTGCTTCTGGTTTTGGCGGTTAAACAAAGTTTTTTATTATTTAGTTGGCTTATCTCAGGCACTCTGCATCTGATGTGGAATGTGGAAAGTCGGGCTTCTGTGTGTTCCTCCTCCTCCTACATAACAAATAATTTACTGCATCAACCATATCTCCTTCATATTCTTCACTGACACAGAGCCCTGGTAGCGCCCCACCTCCTCTTCCAGTGACACAAGTAAAAGGAGGAATAAAAGCAGCAGCAGCAGCCAGGCACAGTACAGTATGTGGAAGATGATGAACCAAAAATTTTTCAATTTGCAGCGCCAACTGGAGCTACAACAGTCAAATGGCACCCACTGCCAGCAGGTACAGTCATACCTAGAATGCACCTATATTTCAGCATATAACTCTGATCCCAAGGAATTCTGGGCCAAAAGAGCAGTGGAATATGCTGACCAACTTTGCAATGGGAGTTTTATCTTGTCCGGCCACAAGTGTTATGGCCGAGAGGGTGTTCAGTGCAGCTTATGGTGTTGTAAAACCTAAAAGGACAAAACTATCCACAGTTAGCGTGGAAAAAAATTACTTTTATCAGGCATGGATCCGTGTGGATTTTCAAACTCCTCCGGTTGATGCCTCCAAATAGTGGTGTCACAGCCGGCCTTTTATCGTTATCTTCCATTTACTGTACCTGGTCCATTATATTTGTCCCTGCCACATTGCTACACATACAGTGACATTACTAGCAAAGACTGGGCCCCCCAGCAAACTTTTGACTTGGGGCCCACCCACAGAATAGTGCTCCCTTTCCTGGCCCCCAAACAGTATAACGCCCCATTTACACACACTATAATGTTCCATAGTGGCCTCTCCACACGGTGTAATGTCCCATAGCAGCCCCTCCACACAGTATAATGCCCCACAGTGGCCCCTGTACACAGTATTATGCCCCATAGTGGATCACCCATGAACTATTATTATACTCTGGGGTCTTTTCAGACCCCAGAGTATAATAATCAGAGATTTGGGGAGGTGACAAACAAAAAGCAATGTTACTTACCTCTCCTGGGCTCTGGTGCACTCCCTACTGCTTTCGGCCCTCTTCAATGTCAGTACAGACGTCACATGGGCCAGGCCGGCGTTGCGATGCATAATGACACCGGCCTGGCCCATGTGACATCTGGGATATCACCAAACAGACCCAAAGACTGCTGGAGAATGTTGGAGCGGAAGAGATGTGAGTAACAGTGTTTTTTTATGTTTGTCACCTCTCCTGGCCCTCTGATCATCTGAAAAGACCACAGATTATAATAATAGTAGTATTTGTTGGGGTAGTGGGGAAGTGGCCATGAGCAGGAGCAGGGATCGGTAAGTATATAGGGCTATTAAAAAATAAAGCATCAGGGGCTCACCGTACCCCCTAATGTATCGCGCCCTGTGGCAGCCGTTACCGCTGCTACCCTGGTATTTACGCCACTGCACACATGTTGCTGCAGTTATCACTGGTGCCACCAATCAGACAGACATGTCCTGTGTCCTGGTCCACCATCACATTCTACTATAACACATTGTTGGTGCCACAGTGTTGGTATGAAAAAGCCAAATTTGTCTCACAAATAAAAAACAGCCTGTAGAACTTACAAGCCATCAAAACTGGATAATTTTTTTCTAGAAATCCATTGCTTTTTGCAATATAACCACCATTTAAAAAAGCCACGGGCAAGCACCTTTCCCTAATAAATGGGTAATTTTTGGAGCTTTTTAAATGTTAAATGGGTAACACTGAGTGTCAGTGCAGTGTATGGTTAAACACTGAGTTTATATCCACTGCTTACCATTAGGGGTCTATTTTCTAATAATTGGCAAAACTTTTGGGGGTTTCCACTGTTTTGATACCTCATGGGCTCTGCAAATATGACATAGTAATTGAAAACTATTCCAGTAAAATCTGCACTCCAAAAGCCAAATAGTGCTCTTTCAATTTTAAGCCCTGTCATGTAACAAACTGCAGGGTGCACTTTTTGCTTAATGGACATTTTGTTGGAAAAAAGGAATTTTTCATTTTCATGTCACAATGGTAATACATTCTGTAAAACAACTATGGGATCACAATTCTCACTATACCCCTTGATAAATTAGTTAAGGGATCTAGTTGCTAGGGTCACTTTTTTACGGTCTTTCACTCTTCTGACATCCTCTGGAAATTCAACAAGGTACCTGGAAATGATTCCAGTAAATTCCGCCTTACAAAAACCCACCTTCATGCCTTCTGCATTCTGCTGCATGCCCATACATCAGTTCACATCCTCATTTGGAGTATTGCCATCATTGGAAGAAGTTTAAATAAAAATTGTGGGATGTATTTTCTCCATCAACCTTTTGTGAAAGGCTACGTGAATGTATTAGTGAAATAAATTAAAATCTGTAAATTTCACCTCCTTTTTGTTTTAATTCCTATGAAATGCTTTAAGGGTTAACAAACCTCTTAAATACCGTTTTAAATTATTTCAGGGGTGCAGTTTTGAAAAGGTGATTTTTGGTGGTTTCCAAAAAAAGCCGCTTCAGAGCTTCAGAAGAGTTGGTCTCTTGAAAAATGGGTTTTGGAAATGTTCTTCTAAAGTTTTAAAATTCTTATAAAAGTCTGAAAAAAATTCTGAAAAAAAATAAATGATACTTAAAAGTTTGATGGCAAAGCAGAGATATGGTAAGTTATATTTATGAACTAATTTGGGTGATATGATCTGTATAAAAAGCAGATAATTCCAAACATTGAATATTGCATATTTTTTACATTTTCACCAAATTTCCTATTTTTTAATAATCAAACGTCGTAGGATATTAGATCATGTTAGATATATTAACAGGAGAGAAGAACGTCCCCTGAGTTTACATTTCTGGAGCAAACATGGAGGTGACCCATCTACATTGAGATTTCAGGGCATTCAGTTAGTACGCAAATCACCACGAGGAGGAGATTGAGATAGGGCAATTTTGAGGAAGGAAGTGGAATGGATATTTAGGTTTGACTGTGTCAAACCTAGAGGCCTCAATGATTTGATATCTTTTGCGCCATTTATTGAAGAAAGATGAATAGGGGTGAGAAATATGGGAGGAACATCGTGTCATTTATTGCCCCGTATTTAGATGGGTAGACGTTAAGGGGTCTCTCTTCTGTTATCTTTTGCATTGCCTGAATTGAGGTGGCGAGGTACAATATAATGTTGTGGTGATTCATGGGTCGTAGTTATGATGTACGGTAGTTTTGGTACGCAATCAGAGGGTTGAGTAATAGTAAAGAGTTATAGAGTTGGAGGGATTGACCATTAGGAGGTATGCAAATGGATCTGAGTGGGGATGGTTAGGTTATCTATAGTTTGATGGGGAACAATAAGGGAGAGCCCACTGTATGTGAACTATGTGAACTATGATAGGTAGATTTATGATCCATCTGCTGTCACGGTCTGGGGTTAGACCTAACCTCCGGCTCCTTTAGAGTAAGGTTGTGATAGGATAATATGGATCCGGGTTTAACTCTGTTTTGAATATCTCCCCTCTGGTTTTATGACCTGGGATATGGAGGAATGGAGGTTTAGTATTCAAAATTACCGCTTGGCGCTTGATCGTCGGAATGGCTGAGACGCAGCGGCCAGATGATCAGCAGCTTATGTAGAGTAGGTGAAGATCAAATGTGAATCAGTAGATTCACCGTCTAGCGCTGGATCACTGGAATTGTTTATATTCAGTGGTCACATGATCGGCAGTCACATGAACACAGTAGAGGACTGAGGTGCACACGCCCCCTAGGAGGCGTGATAGGTGGAGTAAGCTAGTGATTTCTATTGGCTCACTGCAGACAGCATTAGGAAAGGGGGTGGCACCGAATGAATGGGCTGACCTTTATAAAGCAGGCAAGGCTCAGTGTGGCGTCGGCTACTCTATACACTGGAGCACTGCATTTTTGAAAAATATTTATAGCAGCTTAGACCAATCTATAAGTTTATTAGTATTAGCTCCTGATGAACCCGATACAGATAACACAGGGGAAACGCGTAGAGCAAGTTTATTTTCTACTTTTTGAGTTAGTTGACCACAAGCCATACCACTTGGGGGCATGAAGGACTGACAGGAGACTGGGGCAGTCTGAGTAGCCTGGAGATTAGTGAGTGGAATTTGAGTCACTAATGGAAATGGTAGCTGTATATCCCTGGAGTCAACATAGGGGATATCAGTAATTGCTACAATATAGGTGTTTATTGAGTATAAGGGTCAGAATATTGTGGTTTCACTTATGGTTATAACATTTTAATGACAGGAAATGAAGTTACTGTGACCTGTACCTAGATTACTGGCATATGTACATACTACAGACTAGGGTTGTGGAGGTATATCATGGCGGTGCGGGAGTCTAGTCAGTGATGCTTTACAAAGTGTGTGTGAGTACCAGGTGTTTGGGTTTTCCTAGCACTAAGAGCAACTGACAAAATACTGACCCGTTGCATGATGCAGCCGTGAGACTATAACCTCAGTCTAAGGGTGGTGAGAGTATCTAATTACACCCTAGGTCCAGTGGAAAGTTGGAGAGTGTGAATACTGTCTAACATTTAAACCCTGAATAAACTTTGAATAGACAGGCACAGACCATATGGATCTGTCTTTTAGTAGATTAGTGGACGTCCTTTGTGTATTTGTTATTTTAAGATATTAAAGGTTAAGTTTTATCGTTTGAAACCATTTATTTTCTGTGAGACAGAAATAAATATAATCATGAATTAGGCTAAGACTCAATGAGGATTGGTCATGTGATCTTCTTGGTAAAATGGAAGGTTAGAGAAAAGAGTACAGAATAAAAAATATGGAAAAGTTAACTTTTAATGCAAATGCTAAAAAAGAATGTAGCCCCCCAAAAAACAACAGATCAACTAACACAAATGAGAACAAGTTTATTAAAAACAATCCACCAAACACCTTCTCAGCATCTACTGATAATGGATTATTCTCCACCCACTGAATCCAAGCTGGGGCCATGTAATACACATGAGAAAAAAAGGATGAATCTTATCCATATAGATCACAGGTGTCAAACACAAGGCCCGAGGGCCGAATCCGGCCCGCTGCCTTCTGTTATCCGGCCCGGCACTTATCTGGCCCGTGGGGCCGCGGCATTTTTTATTGTCTATGTACATTATGTAATGTAAACCAGCCCAGGACAGGCCGCTTAAAAAAAAAAACAAAACAAAGCTGCGCTATACCTGTCCTGGGCTGGTTTACAAGGCCTCTGCATGTCAGCGCAGGCGGCGATACAATGACGTTATCGCGCCTCCTACGCTGACACGCAGACAAGAAGAGGAGGAGGCCGCGGCTGCATCAAGGCATCGCAGGTAGGTGAAGATAAGTTTTTTTTTTATATATATATAAATAGGCCGTTGCCTGCTGGATTATCCCCGGCACGTAACGGCCTATTTACTTATCGATCCCCGCTGCTGGTCGTGGCCGCTCCCGCTTCCCCTTCTGCTATGGGACGCAGAAGCGGCTGTGTGCAGGAGCGGGCATCGGTAAGTGAGGCCTCGGTCGGCGAACCCCATCAAATACTACTATTATTATACTCCGGGGGCTTTTTAGGCCCCGGAGTATAATAATCGGAGACCCCGGGGAGGTGATAAACATAAAAACCAGAGTTACTCACCTCTCCGGCGATCCGATGTTGCTCCCAGCCAGCTTCGGCCTTCTTTGGTGACGTCCCAGGCGTCACGTGAGACAGGCCGACATCATTATGTCGCGACGCCGGTCTGTGCGACATTGAAGAAGGCCGAACGCAGGGAGCGCACCAGGGCCCAGGTAAGTAACACTGATTTTAATGTTTGTCACCACCTGGGTCTCCAATCATTATACTCTGTGGTCTGAAAAGACCCCAGAGTATAATAACAGTTCATGGGTGGGGGGGTCACTATGGGGCATAGTACCATGTGCAGGAGCCACTATGGACTATAATACCGTTTGCAGGGGCCACTATGGGGCATAATACCATGTGCAGGGGCCACTATGGACTATAATACTGTTTGCAGGGGCCACTATGGGGCATAATACCAATGCAGGGGCCACTAAGGAGCATAATACCGATTGCAGGGGCCACCATGGAGCATAATAACGTGTGCAGGGGCCACTATTGAGCATAATACCGTGTGCAGGGGCCACTATGGGGCATAATACCAATGCAGGGGCCACTAAGGAGCATAATACCGATTGCAGGGGCCACTATGGAGCATAATAACGTGTGCAGTGGCCACTATGGAGCATAATACCGTGTGCAGGGGCAACTATTGAGCATAATACCGTGTGCAGGGGCAACTATGGAGCATAATACCGTGTGCAGGGGCCACTGTGGGACGTAATACCATGTGCAGGGGCCGCTGTGGGGCGTAATACCGTGTGCAGAGGCAACTATAGAGCATAATACCGTTTGCAGGGGTAAACAGTATTTGTATAGTGCTTAATTTTTGATATATTCAGAAAAGGATGAGGATAGTATGTAACATGCCAATGTCTTAGGTTTTAACAATACATTATGTTCTTCCTGGTTGACCTCAAAGGGCTGATTGTAAAAGTAGTAATGTACAAATGTAACTACTGCTTAATAGCTCGCTTATCTGTTAAGGAGAAGTTACTTTTATACACGTGTAAAATAATCTTGGCCCTTCAAGGTACCCCGTGAGGCTGAAGTGGCCCCCGGAGAAAATGAGTTTGACACCCCTGATATAGATGATCACTAATGGCAGGAGTAATTAATATATGGAAAGGTCCAGGACTGAGCTGCGTCAGTCCCTATACTGGCCCTCAGACAGTCTGACCCTGTCCCCCTTCATTAACTCCTGCACTTACAAGGGCAGTGCCACAAAACTGCCCCTAAAAGAAGTCCCTAATAAGTCCCTACATGTTTCATGGCACTTCAGTGTAAGGGTTAAAAATGTTTTACTTGCTAAAATTTATATACATATAGATAAGGAAAAAGGAAACAAAGGATTGTAGTAAGCTCATTATGAGTTCTGAACCACATGTCTGCACAGGATGTAGACATGTTTATGTTTATGTTGCAAAGAAGCTAATCTTTGACCCCAGATGTCATGTGGCCTTTTGCTGACTTTAAGAAATGTCCCTGTTTGACGCACAACCCTCAGACTGGTATAAACCGGTTTCTGGATGTACAGTCATGGCCAAAAGTTTTGAGAATGACACAAATATTATATTTTCACATGATCTGCTGCCCTCTGGTTTTTCTGTGTGTTTGTCAGATGTTTTTATCACATACCGAAATAGAATTGCATTCATATTATGAGTAACAGAAGCTTATATTGACAGTTAGAATGAGTTAATGCAGCAAGTCAATATTTGCAGTGTTGACCCTTCTTCTTCAGGACCTCTGCAATTCTCCCTGGCATGCTCTCAATCAACTTCTGGACCAAATCCTGACTGATAGCAGTCCATTCTTGCAGAATCAATGCTTTAATTTTGTCTGAATTTGTTGGTTTTTGTTTGTCCACCCGTCTCTTGATGATTGACCACAAGTTCTCAATGGGATTAAGATCTGGGGAGTTTCCAGGCCATGGACCCAAAATCTCTATGTTTTGTTCCCTGAGCCATTTAGTTATCACCTTTGCTTTATGGCAAGGTGCTCCATCATGCTGGAAAAGGCATTGTTGAGCGTCAAACTGCTCTTGGACGGTTGGGAGAAGTTGCTCTTGGAGGACATTCTGGTACCATTCTTTATTCATGGCTGTGTTTTTAGGCAAGACTGTGAGAGAGCCGATTCCCTTGGCTGAGAAGCAACCCCACACATGAATGGTTTCAGGATGCTTTACAGTTGGCATGAGACAAGACTGGTGGTAGCGCTCACCTCTTCTTCTCCGAATAAGCTGTTTTCCAGATGTTCCAAACAATCGAAAAGGGGATTCATCAGAGAAAATGATTTTACCCCAGTCCTCAGCAGTCCACTCCCTGTACCTTTTGCAGAATATCAGTCTGTCCCTGATGTTTTTTCTGGAGAGAAGTGGCTTCTTTGCTGCCCTCCTTGAGACCAGGCCTTGCTCCAAGAGTCTCCGCCTCACAGTGCGTGCAGATGCACTCACACCTGCCTGCTGCCATTCCTCAGCAAGCTCTGCACTGCTGGTAGCCCGATCCCGCAGCTGAAACACTTTTAAGAGACGGTCCTGCCGCTTGCTGGTCTTTCTTGGGCGCCCTGGAGCCTTTTTGGCACCAATGGAACCTCTCTCCTTGAAGTTCTTGATGATGCGATAGATTGTTGACTGAGGTGCAATCTTTCTAGCTGCAATACTCTTCCCAGTTAGGCCATTTTTGTGCAGTGCAATGATGACTGCACGTGTTTCTTTAGAGATAACCATGGTTAACAGAAGAGAAACAATGATGGCAAGCACCAGCCTCCTTTTAAAGTGTCCAGTGGTGTAATTCTTACTTAATCATGACAGATTGATCTCCAGCCCTGTCCTCATCAACACCCACACCTGTGTTAATGGAGCAATCACTGAAACGATGTTAGGTGGTCCTTTTAAGGCAGGGCTGCAATGATGTTGAAATGTGTTTTGGGGGATAAAGTTCATTTTCTAGGCAAATATTGACTTTGCAAGTAATTGCTGTTAAGCTGATCACTCTTTATAACATTCTGGAGTATATGCAAATTGCCATTAGAAAAACTGAAGCAGTAGACTTTGTAAAAATTAATATTTGTATCATTCTCAAAACTTTTGGCCATGACTGTATGTAACAGCGGAATGAAAGGCCAAATATAGACTATTGTGTTTCCTATATAACCTTGTTCTGCCAACCAATAAATCGAAGCATTCCACACATGATACTTTCAGTGTGTCAAGTCTGTTTCCCGAGCTCGTAACTTCTTCCTTATCAATTAGAACTACGGCAACATAACCCAGGGGTCTTAGTCCCCACCCCAACAACTGACGCCCAGAAACGTGGGGCATCAAGGATCGTCCGATGTGCAGCCGATAGCGTGCCAATCCACTCACTGATCGATTTGGAGACGGGACCGGAGGACCTCAGATAAATAAAACAGCGCTGTAATGTAAGCCCTTGTCTTGCCAAATAACTTATCTGAGCTCCTACGTGTCTCTGATCCTGTGTATCGATGAGTGAGGTTAGTTGCCTCATGTTTTTGTGACACTTGATGCCATGTTATATAGTACGGAAGAACCTTAACTAAAGGGTATGTTGTCTGTAGTGGAGTGGGAGATAGTATACATCAGTCTTTGTCTATTGATCATACTGTCATTTAGTTGTTACATCTGTTATAAAGTGTATAAGGCGGCATAGAAGGGAGAGACATTCTCCATCCTTAATCCCTAGAGTTGCGGACAAGGTCCGTAAAGAAAAGTACTGAGTGATTGAAAAGTCCTTGTTTTGGAACACTAGCCTCCAGCTGTGCCTGGACGGTCAGGGTCGAATGAGACCCGAGTAATAGCACGAAGGACTGAGTAGAATCCGCGCAGGCACGTGCAATAATTCAGGTGTGTTTCGGTAAGGGGACACAGGCAGAAAGTTCAGTCTGTGGAAACCAATTGAGGTTTTGCCCTGAGCACTACACCAGAACTTGCACATTAAGAATTAGTTCAAGGAAAACAGAGTGTCTGTTTGGGAGTTCCCACTAGAGAAGTCAAAGTGACCCTCTATTGTCTTAATTGCCCTAGAGGAGTGGGAATTCATGGCTGATTAGCTACCAGCCAGTATGGGGAAGGGACCCTCTAAGATATGGTACATCCCATATGAACTAATAGAGATAAGGAAAGGGAAAGAAGTTGCCGCCCAAGTAAAAACAATCCTTAAGAGAGCAGGGGTTCACAAGACAGGACTGATTGATAATAAATTTTGGGACCAATGGAGATTAGAACATGCAGGACAAATTCAGGAAAACAAATTACAAAGGGGAATATATGCCCTAATTGAAGGAAGTAACAGAGGGAAAATAGGAAGTGTTTCAATTGTGGAAAACAAGGACACCTAACCAGAGATTGCTGGTGTCCCAAACAAAATAACAATAATAGAGGACAGTCTAGAAACTGCCCACCTGGCCCCGACCAAGGCCAGAATAATTCACAATGAAGGTTAGGCCCTCCTGCCCCAGTGTCCCTCTTATCTTCAGCAGAGAGAGGCATACAAATCTTTCAACCTGTATTGATTAATGGAAAGGAGGTCCCGTTTCTAATAGGCACTGGGGCCACAAAATCTTGTGTCAGTAAGGACATTGTTAACAAATTTAACCTACCATTGTCAGGAGATAGCCAGATGGTTCAGGGAGTGTCAGGTCTCCCTGTTACCCTTGACCAAACAGACCCCATAGAGACATAATTTCAAGGATGTAGAATTCTAACTAGATACCTTGTCTCTGACACCTCAGATAATATATTGGGTATGGATGTGATGGGGGTCCTAGGTTGTGACATCATGTTACATCCCTCTGGTGAAGCTTATGTGCGGACCACACACACAAACCATGAGATACTTTGCCTAGTATCTGCTATAGTGAATACTCCACATTCTGTGTTCACCCTCACTGAAGAAGAGAATATATTATTGTCACAGGTCCCAGAAAGTGTCTGGGCAACAAGTAAAACAGATCTAGGCCAAATTAATTTACAGATGTTTCACTCTGATCATGAATGCCTGGGAACCACCCTCTGATGATGTTGTATTGTTGCAATATGTTGATGACCTTCTTCTTTGTGCCCCAGATAAACAGACATGTGAAGCTGCTACCATAAGCCTGTTGTGTTTCCTCTGCCAGAGCGGTTGCAAGGCCAGTAAAGACAAGCTGCAATTTTGCAAGCAAAAGGTGGTATTTCTGGGTCATTGTCTCAGCCAAGGTACCAAACATCTTTCAGATGAACGGACCAAAGTGGTAAGAGAAATGCAAGTACCAACCTCCCATGCTCAGCTGCGTACCTTTTTAGGTCTGGTGTCATACTGTAGGCCATGGATCAGATCTGCATCCCTGACCATGCAGCCCTTGTATGCTAAACCGTTCAGTCTGACACCAGAAGCTTTGGATGCATTTTATCAACTTAAGCTCCAGATAGTCAGTGCACCTGCCCTAGGCCTGCCTGACTATCAGAAGCCCTTTCAAATTTATGGCACTGAGATGATGGGACATGCTACTGCAGTTCTCACACAACAACATGGGGATAGAAAGCGTCCCCTGGCATACTACAGTGCACGTTTAGATGCCATAGCCAGAAGAACACCCTCTTGTGTAAGGGTTGTACTTTCAGTACAAGCCCTGCTTGAAAAGAGCTCAGACATTGTCCTAGACCACCCCTTGGTGGTATATACACCACATGACATCCATGCAATCCTCACACAGGTAGACAGACATCATCTTTCTTTGGGAAGACAGAGCAAAATGGAATTTGCTCTGCAATCCTCCTCCAACATCTCATTTCAGCATTGTTTGACTTTGAATCCTGCAACTCTTCTACCAGTAGGAGTTCATGATTCAAAGGGGGGAGTAGATGATGAGATATTTTTTTTAACTCCCTCTCAGAAGATGATTTGTTTGACAGTCAACATGAGCATGACTGTGTGGCCCTAATGTCTCAAGAGATGGTGGGTTTCAGCCATGTCACAGATATACCATTACAGAACCCTGACTATGAGATGTTTGTGGATGGTTCTAGGTACTTAACAGATGAAGGCAAATTTGTTACAGGGTATGCTGTAGTCACTACACACGACATCATAGTACAAGAAGCCCTTCCACCGCACATGTCAGCTCAAGAGGCTGAATTGAAAGCCCTTACAGAGGCTTGCAAAATAGCTAAAGATAGCACAGCAAACATTTACACTGACTCCAGGTATGCTTTTGGCATTGCGCATGATTATGGTCCTATATGGAGGTCTAGAAACTTCCTGACGGCACAGGGCAAGCCAATCAAAAATGGAGATTCAGTAAGTCAATTGATGGAGGCCATATTGCTCCCTAAGCAGTTGGCAATTGTGAAAGTCAGAGCTCACACAAAAGGAAGAGACCCTGAAAGTCTGGGACATGAGAAGGCTGACACAGCAGCCAAAGCAGCAGCACTGCTGCCATGGAAGGGTCTCAACCAGGTGAGCAAAATGGACATTGACCTAGCAGACCCCAAGGGGCTGTACTCTAATGTAACCAGTGTGGAAACTGAAAAATGGAAAAAGGCTGGTGCCAGAGAGTATGAAGGAACGTGGAAAATGGGGGATAGACTGTGTCTACCTGCAGCAGTATAGCCCCATATGGCTGGTTTGGCCCACGGTAAGGTGCATGCCTCTCGAAATGTCATGGAGTCATTAGTGGGTAAATTATGGTTTGCCCCAGGTTTTGGAAGGGCTGCTAGTAACCACGTAAAAGCATGTCACATATGTGCTCTACACAACCCAGGACAGGTAGTTAAAACACCTACCAAATGTACACCAAAATCCCTGTACCCATTCCAGAGAATACAAATAGATTACATACAGTTGCCTAAGTTTGGAACGTACGAATACGTATTGGTTTGTGTGGATTTGTTTTCAGGATGGCCTGAGGCCTACCCTGTGAGCAGGGCAACTGCACAGGTAACTGCCAAGAAATTGATGTCTGAGCTTGTGTGCAGATTTGGGATACCTGAGGTGATAGAATCTGATAGAGGTACACATTTCACAGGTGAGATAATGAAAGAAATAATGTCTGCATTGGGGATTGAGCAAGCTTTCCACACACCCTACCATCCTCAGAGTTCAGGCAAAGTTGAAAGGTTGAATGGTACACTCAAGTTGAAGATTCAGAAAGCCATGGCAGAGAAAAGAAAGCCCTGGCCCGAATGCCTGTCCTTAGCCTTATATTCAGTAAGGACTACTCCTAACAGGAGGACAGGGTTATCACCATTTGAGATATTGTTTGGAAGTGTGCCTAGGTTGGGGTTGTATTTTCCTCAGACTTTACAATTCAATTATGACAGCACTGCCAGCTATGTTCAGAGCTTGTGTCAAAGACTGAAAGTAACACATGAACAAGTCTTCTCTTCTATTCCAGACCCTTCTGATTTTTCAGGGACACATAGCCTGCAGCCTGGCGATTGGGTGGTTGTAAAAAGACACGTCAGAAAAACCCTTGAACCTAGATTTGATGGCCCTTTCCAAGTACTGTTGACAACTGCCACTTCAGTCAAACTAGAAGGAAAGCCTAACTGGATACACGCTTCTCATTGTAAAAAGGTCCTTGAACCTGAGCAAGGATGAAGAAATGGACATTATTCGTTTTGTGCCTTCTAAGAGGACTCACAACCAGTGAGACCTGGAAATCCCTTCAGGAAATTAAAGAAGTGGACAATAAGTTTATTAAACACCATCTTGTGATGGTGGAAGGGTTTAACTATACCCTCAAGGATTGCTGGATCTGTACACACTCTCCTATCACCTCCACTAGCTTACCCTTTCTGGCTATACCTGTCCCTATTGACGAACTACTGCAGTGGCCAGGGTGTCTAGATAATGTTGCAGGTGACTTCAAGACCAGGTCATGGGCAAATGTTACTGTGGGGATACCAATAGTGGGATGGACAGATTATCCATGGTGGCAAGGTAACCTTACTGGAAACAATAAGAATATCCAATACGTGACATATAGTGGGGAAAGATGGTTTTTTAGGAATAGATCCACTACCACCATATTGGGTAAGATTCCCCAGACCAGGATACAGATAAGTTTTGGGGATGATGGACAGAAAAAGTGATTTTTGGGCACCTTGGGTCACAGAAAGAACAGTACACAACACTTCCTGGGAACATGCACACCTATTTGTAGAGGGAGACAATCACACGTGTAAAGAGATACCCGGGAACATAGAGTGTGTGAATGAGATGGTTGAAGAAAGGCTTTACAGGAAAAAGAACTTTTCATTTGTTTGTGGAAATCGAGATCTGGGGTACTGTGGAGCACTGGGTAAACTACCCTCTTGGTGTATGCTAAAGAATGTATCTGGCTTTGTGGATCTTGTGCACAAACTTATTACACAACACTCAGCCTTATTCGATTTACCTCCTCAGATGTATTGGGCATGTGGCAGCAGAGCATATAAGTGCTTACCAGTAGGAGTGAAGGGCACATGTACAATAGTAAGACTTACTCCTGATACCTTTGTTGTCGATAAATTAAATACGAAATCCATACCTAAACACACTTTGTACAAGAGAGCTGCAGACAACACCCCTAGGAAAAGTGGTAGACCTCACTTGGTACAGTCAAGCACTGAGAATAAGATAGTAAGCACAATACTCATATACCCTATGATAATGCAGATGTGGGACAAGCTAGTGCAAAGTACTGACTATCTCGATGATCAAATATGGGAAATTCTGGGGATACTTAATACCACTATTGCAGTACAGAATCAATTGATAGTAGTCACTAATCAACACACATTGGTATTAGACTATATAACTGCAGTTCAGGGAGGAATGTGCCAGATAGTGGGACCTACATGCTGCCACTACATTGACCCAGGAGGCAACATCAAAGAAAAACGAAAATTGGAGGAAGTATACAGGCTAAGAGAAGAGTATGAGAGGATGAATGTTCAGAACAAAGACAGTTGGTGGTCTGAAGCATTTTCATTCTTAAATCCAGTTAATTGGTTTAAAGGTATAGGTGGGTGGGTGGCAGGATTGATCCAGATGGTCATACAAATAGCAATGATTATATTACTGATATATTGCTTTGTAAAAATCATTTTAATTTGTATTAATTACTGTAATCGAGATAAATATAAGTGGTAGACACCTAATGACAACTCCAATGGGGAATCCAGCTGGACTGGCACCTAAAAGGTGAATGTACTCATTGGAAAAGTTATTAGATGTCTAAAATGGGGGAGAATGTAAGGGTTAAAAATGTTTTACTTGCTAAAATTTATATACATATAGATAAGGAAAAAGGAAACAAAGGATTGTAGTAAGCTCATTATGAGTTCTGAACCACATGTCTGCACAGGATATAGACATGTTTATGTTTATGTTGCAAAGAAGCTAATCTTTGACCCCAGATGTCATGTGGCCTTTTGCTGACTTTAAGAAATGTCCCTGTTTGACGCACAACCCTCAGACTGGTATAAACCGGTTTTTGGATGTATGTAACAGCGGAATGAGAGGCCAAATATAGACTATTGTGTTTGCTATATAACCTTGTTCTGCCAACCAATAAATTGAAGCATTCCAAACATGATACTTTCAGTGTGTCAAGTCTGTTTCCCGAGCTCGTAACTTCTTCCTTATCAATTAGAACTACAGCAACAAAACCCAGGGGTCTTAGTCCCCATCCCAACATCAGCATGAACCACTCTTTATTGTTTACCAAAGATATATAAAGGGACCTCTCCCTAAAGGGTAGAACAATAGTTTTTTTTTTGTGGACTGGTGCCAGCAGAACCACCTGAAGATTAACGCGGGGAAGACCAAGGAGATGGTGGTGGACTTCCGTAAAGGCAGAAGCCCTCCTAAACCAGTGGACATCCTGGGGACGGGCATCGAGATTGTGAACACCTATAAGTACCTGGGTCTGCTCCTTAATAATAAGCTGGACTGGGCAGATCATATGGAGGCCCTGTACAGGAAGGGCCACAGCAGGCTCTACCTGCTTAGGAAGCTGAGAGCCTTTGGAATCCGGGGGGCACTTCTTAGGACTTTCTTCAACTCGGTAGTGGCATCAGCCATCTTCTTTGGAGTGGCCTGCTGGGGGAGCAGTATATCAACCAGGGACAGAAATAAACTTGACAAGCTGATTAGAAGGGCCAGCTCTGTCCTGGGGAGCCCACTGGACCCAGTGCAGGCGGTGGGTGACAGAAGGATACTGTCCGTGATGAGCTCCATGCGGGAGAATAACTCCCATCCCATGCATGAGACTGTGATTGCGCTGGGCAGTACTGTCAGTGACCGACTGCTCCACCCTAGGTGTGAGAAGGAGCGCTATCGGAAGTCTTTCCTCCCCACCGCGGTTAGGCTGTACAACCAACACCGACCTAAGCGGAGATCATTACATACAGAGAACTGAAATATCTCTCTGCCTGTTATATCCCCCCCCCCCCTCTGCTACGTCCTATCTGTCTGTCTGCTATTAATGTAATGCCTCTCACCTTGGAACATTCCTGTACATGTTGTATTTGTATTTGTATCTGCTTATCTTATCTTATCTTTGCTGCTGTAACACACTGAATTTCCTCACTGTGGGACTATTAAAGGACTATTATTATTATTATTATTATTATTAGTTTCAGGGGTGGACAGTTTATGTCAAAATGTAGGAATCTACCTAGACAAGATCTTTAGATCATTTATTACCCCACTCCCCTCTTTTGTTCAACTGATATGTTAAGAAAGTTGGAGGGTATTATATTGGATGAAGCAATCTTGTTATGCTCCATAGATGTGGAAGCACTCTACTCCCCTATGTCTGGGGTTTAAAGGCAGTGGACCATTTTTCAAGCTCAAGAGGCGTACAGTAACTGCACCCACAACAAATTGTGGTAATCCATGTGCACCCACTTATTCTAACTTGCTCCTGAGTTGGTGGGAATTTTGTTTGCAGAGGGTAATGAAGAACGGACGGCTAACATTGAGTTGTGGGCATTGTACACTGATGATGTACGTGTAGTCTTGTGGAGGGGTAGTGGCGAGCTTTGAACGCTAACATTATTGGGTTAACATTTACTTATGAAATAGGCGGGGAATAATTTACCCTTTCTTGATGTCCTCATTACAGAGGTTGGGTTCCCTGAATACAAGAGTCTTTAGAAAGCCTAAAGCGTCTAACTCCGTTTTGCGATGAGAGAGTAGCCATCCTTTCTCCCTCTTAAGGAGAAAGATTTGAGAACGCATTTCTGTAAGCGAGCGTATCCATATGTGATTTTAAGAGACGTATATTGGGATTCCTTAAATCACGATTGTTTGCAGCTCCTTAGGAATAAAGAAGGGCCAGAGGTACAAGAAAATGTGTACATTTGGTTGCCACTTTTGATAACAGGGTGTCAATGGCAAGGAAAATCTTACAGCGACACTGGGGGATCCTAACATGAGACCCCAACATTAGGGTTGTATTAGGTGACCATCCCCAGATTACATTCAGAAAAGGGAGGTTCCTCTGTGACAGATTGGTCCATAGCCACTTCTCGGTACTACTACATCTACTACATTGTAGGAAACCAGTAAAAACTGTCTATATTTACTGCTATGGCTGTTCTCATTAATGGCCAGTGGGATTCTATTGTGGTGTGTGGGGGAGACTGGATCTTATTATCAGTAGTCCAATCCAAATTGGTGCCTGTTCACTCAAGCAGTAGGATGTTGCGACCGGCCGAGTTCCTGTTGTTTACAGGTCGCTGCGGTAACGAGTCCTCAGCGTCAACGTGGTGATGCGACAACGCTTGGATGTGGTGCTGGTTGGTGCGAGGTCATTGGGAAGCGTCACTTGCATTCCACGGCCCTGTGTTTGCTGCTTGTGGCCATACACCTTACGCACTTTAGGCGGTAGACTTTTTATAGATGTGGAATGGACAGTGTGCATTTTGTCATGTCATGACCCTGTTAAATTAGCCTCCCATTAATGTGGCGTTCGCTAACTTATGTGTAGCTTGTCCCCACCACTATGGGATTTTAGGTACCTTGTTTATATACCTCATAAATATGAGACAATGGTGATACCCTGTAGTGATAGTGAACATTTGTCAGAAAGGTCTCCTGAGGAGTGGCGCCGAAGTGCTATGAAACATGTAGGGACTTATTAGAGATTTCGATTAAGGACAGTTTTGTGGGACTGCCCTTGTACAGTATGTGTGAGAGTTATTTACTGGGGATAGGGTCAGATTGTCTAAGGGGCAGTGTAGGGACTGACGTTGCTCAATCCTGGACCTTTCCATATGTTCTTTACTCCCGCCATTGGTGATCATCTACAGTATATGGGTAAGATTCATCCATTTTTTTTTTCCTCATGCGTATTATGTAGCTCCAACTTGGATTGAGTGGGTAGAGTATAATTCATTATCAGTATATGCGAAGAAGGTGTTTGGTGGATTATTTTTAATTAAATTCTGCACATTTTTATTAGTAGTGTTTTTTGTTACATTGCTTATTAACTGTTGCATTAAAAGTTATGTTTCAGCTCTTTTGACATCAGTGCTGTATTCTATCCTCTATTTCTCGGTGTCACTACGTACAATCTTGTTTGATATTGAAGGTTACCCAAACCATCAAACCACCTAAATGTATTACTACTGGGCAAAAAAATGTGTCAGACTATGTCAAGAAGTGGACAGTTTTGTAGTTTTGTGATTTCATAGGAAGATTATTTATGTGATCTATAGCATGAATAAAAATCATTATATTAAAGGAGTTGTCTATGAACTTCAGGACTCATGGAGGAGGCCTGGGGAGTATGATATTTTTTTTTGCTGTTTTTCATCTCCCCTGGCCTCTGCCTCGAGTCCTGAAAATTGTAGACAACCCTTTTAACCTAGTCTAATAGTTGTATTATATTTATAACTAATTTTTCTTCATTATTATAATTTTTGAGTTCAAACCAGGTGTTATAAGCAGAACATGCAGTTTTGGGAGAAATATACAACAAAGAATGCCAGCACATGAGGTCAGTATGGCAAATATCTCTACAACCACCATGTATTTCCCTCTGGTGCTCAGATAAGCCGGGATCATGGAAATCCAGACACTACAGAACAGCAGCATGCTGAAGGTGATGTACTTGGCCTCATTAAAACTGTCCGGTAACGTCCTCACCATGAAAGCAAGGACAAAACTCAGAGTGGCCAGGAGTCCCATATAACCCAACATGGAGTAGAACCAGAGATCTGACCCTTCATTACACTGAATGATGATCTTCCCAGGATAAGAATGATGGTCAAATTCTACATAGGGAGGAGACACCAACAACCAAATAACACAAATGAGAACTTGTACAGAAGAACACACCAAGACCACAGAATTAGAGACTTTGAGTGAGATCCACTTTTTCAAGGAACTGTCAGGTTTGGTGACTTTGAAGGCAATACAGACTGTGATCGTCTTGGCCAGAACAGAAGAGACACCAATGCAAAAGAAGATTCCAAATGATGTTTGTCTCAGTAAGCAGGTTATGTCCACTGGACGACCAAGGAAGAAGAAGACACAGAGGAAGCCGAGCAAGATGGAGACCAGGAGGATGAAGCTCGCTCACAGTCCGGTTATTGGCTTTAACAATTGGAGTGTCCCAGTAATAAATGAAGAGTCCCAATATAAACAATGTTATAACAGAAAAAAATAAAGTAATTGATATAAAAACAGAAACCAAAATGTCCTTCTCATAGGATAGAAACTCGTAGGTTTTAGGGATACATTTCACTTTCTTCTCATCAGGCCACTCTTCTTCAGGACATTTATAGCAGGTGTCACTGTCTACAATTAATGTACAATATATTATCTTTGTGGACCCGGAGTATAATAATAATGCAGTATTGTATACAGTATAGTGATCGCCATGTCTTTCTATCTACAGATGTAGGAAAATTTGACTTGACACATAACACATTGGGGCAAATTTATTAAGGCTGGTGTATTATATGGCTAGAAAATTGACACGAGTTATAATGAATATGTTGGGCCAAATTTTTCCCACCCCGGCCTACCACCATCCCCACTCTGCCCACCTTCACACAACATGGTGAGCGAGGTGTGGAAAGAGGGATGTGGCACGTGTTTGGTGTAAGAAATGTTTTGATTCAACATTTTCAATGGCTATTCTTGTGTTCTGTTGCAGCATGACTCTGTATCCTATCTATCTATCTATCTATCTATCTATCTATCTCATATCTTATCTATCTACAGTGCCTTGCGAAAGTATTCGGCCCCCTTGAACTTTTCAACCTTTTGCCACATTTCAGGCTTCAAACATAAGGATATAAAATTTTAATTTTTTGGTGAAGAATCAACAAGTGGGACACAATCGTGAAGTGGAACGAAATTTATTGGATATTTTAAACTTTTGTAAAAAATAAAAAACTGAAAAGATTGGAAGGGCCCTCAATCCCATTGTGTGAACTGATTTATTACTCTGTAATGTCTCATTTTGTCTGTACTTGAACCCTACGATTTGTAAAGTGCTGCAGAATATGTTGATCAGTGAAATATATTATTATTATAATTATTGTCGTTAAGGTCTACTGGGGGGTTGTCCTGCATTATGGTTTTCAGTGGGGCATCAACAAGCCATTTTTATGTATTTAGATGTAGAGTAAGGGCACTGAACTGACCCGCTGTCTGGGTGAAGGAAATCCCAACTACAGCTCAGATAGATAAATAATGATGAGCTGTAATTTCTCATGTCTTGTTGTTCATCTGAGGTCAGATTTACCTAATTTTAAGCCATTCTAAGAATCAGATGTCCTGTTATGTAGACCCATAGGATTCAGAGAGGACAGACTTTGTTTTTCTCATGACTTTATACATTTTAGGTTTTAGTGGAGATATTTATTTACCAGAATCCCATGCTGTGACATCTCACATTCACTCTGTGCGAATCTCAATGTCCATTCTTGGTAATTTTACTTGCATAAGTTTCATCCTGTGTTTGTGTCTACATGATGATACAGAATATCTGTAGTAGAAAATATTCTTACCTGTTATATTGGACATTTCATCCTCAGAACATGGGACACAGTCATAGCAGCAGACATGAACTCCTCCATTAGGAGCTATTCTGTATCCTGGAGAACACGGCTCATTACACCGAGACCGCGGCTTCTGTTATAGGAGAAACATGTAGTCCATGTAGTCAGAGTATAATTCTGTGTAATCATGCTAAATGACAACTGTCCCAGATTTACAAGGATGGTTCCCAATTCTCAGAGACAGTTCAGACAAGTAACTTCTCTACTGCTCACCTCGGACTGGCCCACTGGTGAATCTCCTGGTGGGCCCCTCAACTGCAAGTATTTGGCAGCCACTATTGGGTATAGAAAACAAGTGGTAAGATGACAGAATATCTTTCTGCCACTTGTGCCCATCCTATGTTATCGGATCAACTTAGCAGAGGGTCCATACCACTTCCATGATGAGCCCACCTTCTGAACTGGGGACAAGATGATGGGCAGTGTCGCCCCCACAATTCCTCCACTTTTGTAGGGAAATGGAGTTGTATTGCGATCCCAGGAGTGCTGCAACCGCAACTTCTAGTCACAAAAAAAAAAAAATCGAGCAACATAACCTAGGTCGCAATATAAGTCCATTCACTTACATTAGTTAAGGAAGGAAATATATATATATATATATATATATATATATATATATATACATACATATGGCAGAGTTACCCTTTATATCCCACCAACAAAAAAATGTGATTTCCTTGCTGACAGATCTCCAGCTGAATAAAGAATAAAAAACAAGCATTGCATTTTTAGTGAAAATAAAAAGACTCCCTGACACCCCCTACAGTCTTTTTCCACGCCATATTTAAGTCATTTGGGGAAGGCTTGGAAGGAAATTTTATGAAATATTTATCTATTTTATATAATAATCCCAAATAATAATAATAATAAATTTAATTTACATAGCGCCAACATATACGGCAGTAATTTTCTTTGTTCTATTGTGTAGCTTTTACCTTCTGATATGTGATATGTGATCTATGTTCTACTGTGAATTTACAAATTACAGGGTTCAAGTACAGACAAAATGGTGCATTAAAGAGTAATCCTATTCACACAATAGGAGTGAGGGCTCTGTCCGCAAGAGCTTACAATCTATGAGGTACAGGTGGTGGCACAAGAGGTAGCAGGGGAGACATAGGGAGTAGCAGGGGAAACATAGGAGGTAGCAGGGGTGACATAGGAGGTAGCAGGGGGTGACATAGGAGGTAGCAGGGGGGACATAGGAGGTAGCAGGGGGTGACATAGGAGGTAGCAGGGGTGACATAGGAGGTAGCAGGGGGTGACATAGGAGGTAGCAGGGGGTGACATAGGAGGTAGCAGGGGGTGACATAGGAGGTAGCAGGGGGTGACACAGGAGGTAGCAGGGGGTGACATAGGAGGTAGCAGGGGTGACATAGGAGGTAGCAGGGGTGACATAGGAGGTAGCAGGGGGTCACATAGGAGGTAGCAGGGGGTGACATAGGAGGTATCAGGGGGTGACATAGGAGGTATCAGGGGGTGACATAGGAGGTAGCGGGAGTGACATAGGAGGTAGCAGGGGGTGACATAGGAGGTAGCGGGAGTGACATAGGAGGTAGCAGGGGGTGACATAGGAGGTAGAAAGGGAGACATGGGGGTAGCAGGGGATGACATAGAAGGTAGCGGGATGACATAGGAGGTAACAGGGGGAGACATAGGAGGTAGCAGGGGGTGACATAGGAGGTAGCAGGGGTGACATAGAAGGTAGCGGGGTGACATAGGAGGTAGCAGGAGTGACATAGGAGGTAGCAGGGGGTGACATAGGAGGTATACAGGAGTGACATAGGAGGTAGCAGGGATGACATAGGAGGTAGCAGGGGGTGACATAGGAGGTAGCAGGGGGTGACATAGGAGGTATCAGGGGGGACATAGGAGGTAGCAGGGATGATATAGGAGGTAGCAGGGGTGACATAGAAGGTAGCGGGGTGACATAGGAGGTAGCAGGGATGACATAGGAGGTAGCAGGGGGTGACATAGGAGGTAGCAGGGGTGACATAGGAGGTAGAGCAGGAGTGACATGGGAGGTATCAGGAGTGACATAGGAGGTAGCAGGGATGACATAGGAGGTAGCAGGGGGTGACATAGGAGGTAGCAGGGGTGACATAGGAGGTAGCAGGGGGTGACATAGGAGGTAGCAGGGGGTGACATAGGAGGTAGCAGGGGTGACATAGAAGGTAGCAGGGGGTGACATAGGAGGTAGCAGGGGATGACATAGGAGGTAGCAGGGGTGACATAGGAGGTAGCAGTGGGTGACATAGGAGGTAGCAGGGGGTGACATAGGAGGTAGCAGGGGTGACATAGAAGGTGGTGGGGTGACATAGGAGGTAGCAGGGGTGACATAGGAGGTAGCAGGTAGCAGGGGTGACATAGGAGGTAGCAGGGTTGACATAGGAGGTAGCGGGGTGACATAGGAGGTAGCAGGGGTGACATAGGAGGTAGCAGGAGGTAGCAGGGGTGACATAGGAGGTAGCATGGGGTGACAAAGAGCGGGGTGACATAGGAGGTAGCAGGGGTGACATAGGAGGTAGCAGGGGGTGACATAGGAGGTAGCAGGGGGTGACATAGGAGGTAGCAGGGGGTGACATAGGAGGTAGCAGGGGGTGACATAGAAGGTAGCAGGGGTGACATAGGAGGTAGCAGGGGATGACATAGGAGGTAGCGGGGGTGACATAGCAGGTAGCAGGGGGTGACATAGGAGGCAGCAGGGGGTGACATAGGAGGTAGCGGGGGTGACATAGCAGGTAGCAGGGGTGACATAGGAGGTAGCAGGGGGTGACATAGAAGGTAGCAGGGGTGACATAGGAGGTAGCAGAGGTGACATAGGAGGTAGCAGGGGTGACATAGGAGGTAGCAGGGGGTGACATAGGAGGTAGCAGGGGTGACATAGGAGGTAGCAGGGGGTGAAATAGGAGGTAGCAGGGGGTGACATAGCAGGTAGCAGGGGGTGACATAGGAGGTAGCAGGGGTGACATAGAAGGTAGCGGGGTGACATAGGAGGTAGCAGGGGGTGACATAGGAGGTAGCAGGGGGTGACATAGAAGGTAGCGGGGTGACATAGGAGATAGCAGGGGATGACATAGGAGGTAGCGGGGGTGACATAGCAGGTAGCAGGGGGTGACATAGGAGGCAGCAGGGGGTGACATAGGAGGTAGCAGGGGGTGACATAGGAGGTAGCAGGGTGACATAGGGGGGTGACATAGGAGGTAGCGGGGTGACATAGGAGGTAGCAGGGGTGACATAGGAGGTAGCAGGGGGTGACATAGGAGGTAGCAGGGGTGACATAGGAGGTAGCAGGGGGTGACATAGGAGGTAGCAGGAGTGACATAGGAGGTAGCAGGGGTGACATAGGAGGTAGCAGGGGTGACATAGGAGGTAGCAGGGGGTGACATAGGAGGTAGCAGGGGGTGACATAGGAGGTAGCAGGGGGTGACATAGGAGGTAGAGGGGTGACATAGGAGGTAGCAGGGGGTGACATAGGAGGTAGCAGGGGGTGACATAGGAGGTAGCGGGGGTGACATAGCAGGTAGCAGGGGTGACATAGGAGGTAGCAGGGGGTGACATAGAAGGTAGCAGGGGTGACATAGGAGGTAGCAGAGGTGACATAGGAGGTAGCAGGGGTGACATAGGAGGTAGCAGGGGGTGACATAGGAGGTAGCAGGGGTGACATAGGAGGTAGCAGGGGGTGAAATAGGAGGTAGCGGGGGTGACATAGCAGGTAGCAGGGGGTGACATAGGAGGTAGCAGGGGTGACATAGAAGGTAGCGGGGTGACATAGGAGGTAGCAGGGGGTGACATAGGAGGTAGCAGGGGGTGACATAGAAGGTTGCGGGGTGACATAGGAGGTAGCGGGGGTGACATAGAAGGTAGCGGGGTGACATAGGAGGTAGCAGGGGGTGACATAGAAGGTAGCGGGGTGACATAGGAGGTAGCAGGGGGTGAAATAGGAGGTAGCGGGGGTGACATAGCAGGTAGCAGGGGGTGACATAGGAGGTAGCAGGGGTGACATAGAAGGTAGCGGGGTGACATAGGAGGTAGCAGGGGGTGACATAGGAGGTAGCAGGGGGTGACATAGAAGGTAGCAGGGGGTGACATAGGAGGTAGCAGGGGTGACATAGGAGGTAGCAGGGGGTCACATAGGAGGTAGCAGGGGTGACATAGGAGGTAGCGGGGTGACATAGGAGGTAGCGGGGGTGACATAGCAGGTAGCAGGGGGTGACATAGGAGGTAGCAGGGGGTGACATAGAAGGTAGCAGGGGGTGACATAGAAGGTAGCGGGGTGACATAGGAGGTAGCAGGGGATGACATAGGAGGTAGCGGGGGTGACATAGCAGGTAGCAGGGGGTGACATAGGAGGCAGCAGGGGGTGACATAGGAGGTAGCAGGGGTGACATAGAAGGTAGCGGGATGACATAGGAGGTAGCGGGGGTGACATAGAAGGTAGCGGGGTGACATAGGAGGTAGCAGGGGATGACATAGGAGGTAGCAGGGGGTGACATAGGAGGTAGCGGGGGTGACATAGGAGGTAGCAGGGGTGACATAGAAGGTAGCGGGGTGACATAGGAGGTAGCGGGGTGACATAGGAGGTAGCGGGGGTGACATAGAAGGTAATATTCCTTATACAGTGAACCAGCCATTTCTTTAACCCATTCTTGACATTCGCTGTAACAGTGGTGGATGGTGGGTATTTAAATATGGCAGCCACTCAGGAGCTGAGCAGCTGCCATAGCCGCCTGGTCTCTGCTACATTATACAGCAGAGACCCAGCACTAATGCTCGCACTGATTGTAGGCAGTAACCACCCCGGGACCTCAATCAAAGCTGACCAGGCTTGTCTGCCATTCATTTGTATGGCAGGTTGTTTTATGCAGCCTGCCATACAAATGCTGATATTTTACAATGCATTGCATTAGTGATCACACCCACTGGGGTTCAAGACCCCTAGGGGGTCTAATAAATGCAAAAAAAAAAAAGTAAGATATATTAAAAATTTGAATCACCCCCCTTTCCCTAGAAGACATATAAAAGTACTTAAATACTGTGAAACACATACACATTAGGTATCCGGTGTCCGAAAATGCCCGGTCTACAAACCTATAAAAATATTTTTCCCGTACGGTGAATGCCATAGCGGGAAAAAAAAAATCAAATGTGCCAAAGTGCCATTTTTTTGTTGTTTTGCCTCTGATAAAAATTTTAATAAAAACTGATCAAAGTGATAGACATTCCCCAAAATGGTATAACTAATTACTATAATTATACATATAAATAAAGCTGTATGAGCTGTCACCAGCCGTGACCTCTTATTAACATATCCAAACTACCTGGACATAAAGGGTTACAGTCTGATAAAGGCATCATGTCCTGTGGAATAATTGGGGGACATAAACAGCAAAGGGTCAGATTTAGGGAGTTTAATAATAGAATGATTTATTGTTGGCAGCGGATTAATCTTTGACTCTCCAGGCGTTCAACAGTAAACAGATATTTATTGAGGAACAAGAATAATCCACTGTATTGTGTCACTTCTGATCTCAGCTACTTGTCTGTGAGCTCCATGTGCTCTGCGCTCCATGTGCTCTGCGCTCCATGTGCTCTGCGCTCCATGTGCTCTGCGCTCCATGTGCTCTGCGCTCCATGTGCTCTGCGCTCCATGTGCTCTGCGCTCCATGTGCTCTGCTCTGTGCTGCAGCTACAATCACACAAACAACTTCCCGGCCTTGCTCGCTCTAGCCCCCTCCTTTTTAACAGAGCTTTATTAACTACTTAACACTATGCCTAGAGAAAGAAGCTTATGCAGTTATAAACATATAAACAGTAGTTGCAATACAGGCAATAATAAACATTATTCCATCATTTATATAAGGAATTATTGATAGACCTGCCTGAAGACATTTGTTTAGTAGAGATAGGTTCATCTGGAATATTCCAAATTGTTTGGTTTTTAACTCTATCTATCTATCTATCTATCTATCTATCTATCTATCTATCTATCTCATATCTATCTATCTATCTATCTATCTCATATCTATCTATCTATCTATCTATCTATCTAGAAATACAATGAATGACTGCACCAGTAAATTATGCACATACATGTGGGTGCTCATCACTGGGAAAAGGTAGTAACCCGTGCAAAACAAATTGTAAAAAACAGGCAGCACTCTGTAGTATAGTGAAGTAAAAAGTGGGTTTATTGCCCCATGCGACGTTTCGGCTCTATAATGAGCCTGTATCAAGCCATCTATCTGTCTATCTATCTATCTATCTATCTATCTATCTCGTATGTATGTATCTATTTATCTATCTATATATCTCATATCTATCTATCTCATATGTACAGTGGGGAAAAAAAGTATTTAGTCAGCCACCAATTGTACAAGTTCTCCCACTTAAAAAGATGAGGCCGGCCTGTAATTGACATCATAGGTAGACCTCAACTATGAGAGACAAAATGAGAAAACTAATCCAGAAAATCACATTGTCTGATTTTTAAAGAATTTATTTGCAAATTATGGTGGAAAATAAGTATTTGGTCAATAACAAAAGTTCATCTCAATACTTTGTTCTAATCTCCTTTGTTGGCAATGACAGAGGTCAAACGTTTTCTGTAAGTCTTCACAAGGTTGGCACACACTGTTGCTGGTATGTTGGCCCATTCCTCCATGCAGATCTCCTCTAGAGCAGGGATGTTTTGGGGCTGTCGCTGGGCAACACGGACTTTCAACTCCCTCCAAAGGTTTTCTATGGGGCTGAGATCTGGAGACTGGCTAGGCCACTCCAGGACCTTGAAATGCTTCTTACGAAGCCGCTCCTTCGTTGTCCTGGCGGTGTGCTTGGGATCATTGTCATGCTGAAAGACCCAGCCACGTTTCATCTTCAATGCCCTTGCTGATGGAAGGAGGTTTGCACTCAAAATCTCACGATACATGGCCCCATTCATTCTTTCATGTACACGGATCAGTCGTCCTGGTCCCTTTGCAGAGAAACAGCCCCATACATGATGTTGCCCCCCCCATGCTTCACAGTAGGTATGGTGTTCTTTGGATACAACTCAGCATTCACTCTCCTCCAAACACCACGAGTTGTGTTTCTACCAAACAGTTCTACTTTGGTTTCATCTGACCATATGACATTCTCCCAATACTCTTCTGGGACATGCAAATGTTCTCTAGCAAACTTCAGACAGGCCCGGATATGTACTGGCTTAAGCAGGGGGACACGTCTGGCACTGCAGGATCTGAGTCCCTGGCGGCGTAGTGTGTTACTGACGGTAGCCTTTGTTACGTTAGTCCCAGCTTTCTGCAGGTCATTCACTAGGTCCCCCCGTGTGGTTCTGGGATTTTTGCTCACCGTTCTTGTGATCATTTTGACCCCACGCGGTGAGATCTTGTGTGGAGCCCCTGATGGAGGGAGATTATCAGTGGTCTTGTATGTCTTCCATTTTCTAATTATTGCTCCCACAGTTGATTTCTTCACACCAAGCTGTTTGCCTATTGCAGATTCAGTCTTCCCAGCCTGGTGCAGGGCTACCATTTTGTTTCTGGTCCTTCCGCAGCTCTTTGGTTTTCACCATAGTGGAGTTTGGAGTGTGACTGTTTGAGGTTGTGGACAGGAGTCTTTTATACTGATAACAATGTCAAACAGGAGCCATTACTACAGGTAATGAGTGGAGGACAGAGGAGCCTCTTAAAGGAGAAGTTACAGGTCTGTGAGAGACAGAAATCTTGCTTGTTTTTAGGTGACCAAATACTTATTTTCCACCATAATTTGCAAATAAATTCTTAAAAAATAAGACAATGTGATTTCTAGATATGTTTTCTCATTTTGCCTCTCATAGTTGAGGTCTACCTATGATGACAATTACAGGCCGGCCTCATCTTTATAAGTGGGAGAACTTGCACAATTGGTGGCTGACTAAATATTTTTTTCCGCACTGTATCTATCTATCTATCTATCTATCTATCTATCTATCTATCTATCTATCTATCTCATCTATCCCATATCTATCTATCCTATATCTATCTATCTATCTATCTATCTATCTATCTATCTTTCTATCTATCCCATATCTATCTATCTATCTTTTTTTTTTTCAAAACAAGCGTTTTTATTTTAGAAAATTAGCTTCAGATGAAAAAGCATATCAATTAATTTTTGTTGCATCCTTATCAGCTCAAATGAATACATTATTTATCCCACATGAAGAACACCATAAAAATAGCTATAACCCTTTGAGGATGCAGGGTAGATTGGGTGTTATTTTTTTTTTTTTTACATCCGTTTTCCAAAATACATATCTTTTTCATTTATCTGTTGATATAACCATACTTTTACCTTCTGTTTCTATGGTGTAACTTTCACCTTCGGATATGTGATCTATGTTCCATTTTGTACCTTTCACCTTCTGATATAGGATTTATGCTCTATTGTGTAACTTTCACCTTCTGATATGTGGTCTATGTTCAAATGTTTAACTTTCACCTTCTGATATGTGATCTATGTTCTATTGTGTGTAATAGTGTTGATAATTCTGGAGGGGTTTGCAAGATGGAAAAAATCTTACTGGATGAATGGTCCAAACAGTGGAAACTGTTCAATGTTTACAAATTCAAGATGATCTACCTGGGGAGAAGGAGCCCTGTATCTAATTATTGTATTGGCAGCTCTCTATTAGCTAGGACTTAGGAGTCCTGAGATCAGACAGCTTCAGAATGAGCCATCAGTGCATCTAGACAGCAGGGAAGGCAAGAATAGCTGTATAGCTAGAGGTATAACCAGTAGGATACACGACTGCATAGCTAGAGGTATAACCAGTAGGATACCTGACTGTCATAGCTAGAGATATAACCAGTAGGATACACGACTGCATAGCTAGAGATATAACCAGTAGGATACCTGACTGTATAGCTAGAGATATAACCAGTAGGATACCTGACTGTATAGCTAGAGATATAACCAGTAGGATACTCATCTGTATAGCTAGAGATATAACCAGTAGGATACTCATCTGTATAGCTAGAGATATAACCAGTAGGATACTCATCTGTATAGCTAGAGGTTTAACTAGTAGGATATTTGGCTGTATAGCTAGAGGTAATAACCAGCAGGATACTAAGCTGTATAGCTAGAGGTTTAACCAGTAGGATGTTTGGCTGTATAGCTAGAAGTATAACCTGCAGGATGCTCGGTTGCATAGCTAAAGGTATAAACAGTAAGATGTCCAGCTGTAAAGCTAGAGGTATAACCGATAGGAAGAGATAGATTGTAATCCTGCTGTATAGAGCGCTGCTGAGACCACATCTGGAATACTGTGTCCAGTTCTGGAGACCCAACCTACAAAAAGACAAAGGTAATATAGAACAGGTGCAAATGTGTGCTGCAGCAATGGTGGAGGGTCTTAAAGAATGGGCGGCCGCAAAGCGTATAGCGAAGTTGCCATAGACTGTGAGGAGTTTGGTGCATTTTAAAAGATGCCAGTTTCCAGGTACCCTGCAGCTTTAAGGAAGAGAGGGGGTGGAGCTAAGCTCTAAGGATAATATTTACATTAGCTTTTGGCGGTCTAACGGCTAAACTTCTTCCTTGACTGGAAAGAAGAACAGTTGTCCAGGTCCTGGAGATGGCGTCCCTGGAGCAACTTGTAATGGAAAAAGTTTCCAAGGAGGGCCCTGCGTGGCTTTAGGAGATGCTTGTGAAGGCACAGGAACAGCCAGCAGATGTCCCAGGAGCAGCAGCTCCAGGATTGCAGAGAGGTAGGCCGATAAGAAGGGCACGTGCACCAGTCCGGCTCAGCCCCAGCCCCCCTGGGAGGCATCCCAAGAGAAAGGGTCACCCTGCGGCTACTGTAAGAATGGGACCAGCGGCCATGCGGTCTGACACCCTGGGGGCTGCAGGGGCTCAATCTACACATCTCTCCATGGCTGCACCTTCCCTCCCTGCCCCTTCAAGTGCCTTGCCTGTGCAGGGGGGAGGGGATGGACCGTCTGCAGCAAGTATTCATCACCCGGCTCCTGATAGTGGAAGTGACAGGGAGCCAGGTCCTTGCAGTTCATTCTCCCTGCTGCAGGTCTCTCCGGGCAGTGGGGGTGTGCACAAGTCCCCCCGCCGCTTCCCGGAACCCAGAGAGGCAGGCACACAGGAGTGATCATAGGGAAGCCCAGAGGCTGACAGGCAGGAGAGCTCACCGGGTCTCAGAGACTCAGGCACACAGGAGTGCTCCCCCTCTGCCCTCCCAAACTGCACAGGTACACGGGGGATTGCAGGACAGGAGTGAGTGGCACTCAGCGACTTCAGCTATAGGCAGGGGGGGGGGCTGGGTGTCACTCCAGTAGCAGCCACTGGGGCACAGGCTGCTTGGAAATCAGCAGGAAGCCTGGACCAGGGGGCCTCCTGCAGCGTGGATGACATGAAAGGAGGTTACAAATCACGTGCCCCTTACCTCTGGAAACAAGGAGTGCGGGCTGAGGGGAGGGGTGACGTTAGGGAGAACAGCCAGCCACTCTCCAACAAGGCCAGGGACAGACTAGGTAGTTGCCAGGAAGAGCAACAGAGCCACAAAGGGAGGTCCAGAAGTCTTAGCTCCACCCCTTCACCCAAAGAGCGACCCAGACACAGGAGCCACCAGGCAAGGGGTCACAGGGCCCCCAGGGACACTAGTTCTGGGGTCGGGGCAAGATATCGCAGGGAGAGTGGCAGGTCATCCGGCAGAGAGTATCATCGTTTTGTCTCTGACTCCTCTTCTGAGTTTTCTTTTTCAGATGGTCGCCCTCCCTCTCAGCATGATGGCAGATGGAGACACGGGCGTCATCATCGCCGCCAGCACAGGGACTCATGTAGATCCAAGGCTCATCGCAGTAGCAGGCACCACTCGCGTAGCCATTACTCCTCTTCTAGGTCATCAGCAATTTCCTCGCCCAAGGGGGCGTCACGGTATGCGGATCGAATCCACAGCACCAGCGTTCCAGCTAGAGAGTCAGTGCGAGGTAGCGTTACGCCTCGGAGAGCATCAGTCAGTAGATGGAGCTTCAATAAGACCTCGCGGCCTCCTCAGCAGTCACTACACAGATACCAGCAGCGCCAGCAAAGGAGGGTGAGTACACAGGTCTGATGGCCTGGTCATCCCTGTCCGCTCCAGTTAGTGAGCTTACAGACTTAGTTAGCACATTGAAAGCCGTTCTCAAAAAATTAGAGGATAAAAAGGACTCTGCCAACAAGTTAGAAGATAAAACATCAGCTACACCAGGGGGGCTTTACCCCAGCCCAATCGTGGTAGTGTTACAAGTTTGCTATTTAGGGATTCCCTATTCTGTGGGGTGGCACCTCTGGGGAACCCACTTAGCTGCAGATATACGGGACAAGATAGAAAAACAGGAATATGTTGATATTTGGTCGCAGCTGTCAGTGGACCATGTGACCGTTGACAAGGAACGTTCCTTTGAAAAGGGTTCGGACAAGAAGGTGAAGGCTGCCAAGACCTTTGGAAACTGGGTCCAGGCCTTTGCTATCCTGTCCCATACCTTATGTCAGAAGAAGCCAGAGAAAGGGCCGGAACTTTTCATTTACATGGACACCATCTATAGCGCATACAAGCTGCACGGAGGTGCGGCTTGGTGGTGAATGATGAAGCGTTTCGCCGTCGGCTAGCCTTGGACCCTGCAGTTGACTGGGCTTTGAAGGCTACGGACGTGTGGTTGCAGCTTATCCTGGCGCAAAAGCAGTCGCACCCCTTTGCACCAGAGGCTGCCGCCGTCGGACAGGCTTCCAGGGCTGCGGCCCCAAAACCAACTGGAGAGTGCTGGCTCTTTAACGAGGGCCACTGTCGCTTCCATGGGTCGTGTAAGTTCCGGCATGAGTGCTCCATATGTGGAGGGACGCACTCAGCAGTGCGTTGCTTCAGGCGTGGAAAACCAGCAACCAAGGTGGGCAACATCGGCTCCACAGAGAACGCTGGTGAAAGGTCACATTCTTCACCTCTGGTTAACACATTATCCCATGAAGCAGAAAGCAAAGCTTCTTGAATCTGTTTTTTTCGACAGGTTTTTTATACCACATGAATTTTCGTCGTGTTTATTGTTGTGCGAGAACCTCAAGTCTGTTAAAGAAAACGTTTTAACTAAAGAAAAGTTGCTCAAGGAAGTTTCGTTGGGCCGCATGGCTGGCCCCTTTTCAGACCCTCCGTTCCTGAACTTGAGCGTGTCACCATTGGGCTTGGTTCCTAAGAAATAGGCGGGTAAGTTCTGCCTCATACATCACTTGTAATACCCTCCAAGGGCCTCGGTCAATAATGGTATATCACGTGAGGAAGCGGCGGTGTGATGATTCTGCTTAAGTGTGGCTATAACTCAGATGTATTTTGATCTCTGGGTATAGGATCTCCCTTCTTGCTTGCACTCATTCATACTGTGCGCAGCTATAAGCCTAGGTGCATATTGGCAGTAGCGGCCAGGCTGGAACAATAGGGCTCCATTGTATTCCTATACAGCCCTGTCTGATCAAACAATAGTGCATTGTTCAAGCCTGGGCTGTTGATCAGATATGACTGATAACAGTGTATCAATTCACTTTGTCTCAGCTCTATACAAAAGATCTGGATTTGATTGAATTAACTCATCAGACGTACTGTCGCCGGTGACCTCATTCTGGGAGGTGGCATAAAGGGTATAAAAGATGAGGTAAGAGGTCTGTGGGAGGAGACTGTCACTTGGAGATCATGCTATGAAGACTGTGCTGAGATAATGCTATGGAGATTATGCCACAGAGTTGTTACAGACAGACCATGAGGAGAGGCTGCTGTGATGAGATTCTGTTGAGACTACTGGACTAATGCTGAGATTCCTGTGAAAAGCATGCAGGCTGGATTATTGTTTTAATGCCACATGCTAAAAAGCCTCCACTGGTGACTCACACATGCCATGTGTGAGTATTGGACTATAGAACCACATCAAGGACATGTGTGGTAAAGTAATTATTTCACCTTTAATCCCTTTTATTTTATTTGTACTGTATCTTGTAACTAGTAACTGTTAATGCTTGCATATATCTGCATATCTGTTCTGAACTGTATATGTTAGATTTTAATACCGACCCATTTAGGGGTTAATAAATATATAAAATTTAGAAAGCTTGTCTTGTATTTATGTGGTGAACCCGGCACTCATTGGCGGTGAGTGTGGTTTTTATATGAAAGAGGACTCAGGTGTGGCCACAGCGGTGTTGGCGCACTGAGGATCTTTCACATTGGTGGCAGCAGTGGGATCTTAGGATAAACGGCGTGTGTTGGTGACCTATATCACTCACATGCTGGGGATTATGGTAATCCTATGAGACAAGCTCGGTATTAAAGCAAGTATTAAGATACAGTGAAAGTTTGATACAGTGCTGTTCCCCTCCCTTATTCTTTGTATTCTATCTTATCTTTTATTTGGCAAATACCAGTGGATGGCTAGTGGGCTCAGAAGCAGAGCTCCAGAATTGCTGAACCAGGCTTTTGGAGATCCTGAGCTTATGGCTGAAATGGAGGCAGCCACAGCCATGCAGAGAATCGAGCAGAGTCCTGATTTTGGGGCTAGGCCAGGAAGTGCAGCAAGCAGCCCGGTCCCAAGGATTACTTCACCAGGAGGGACCAGTAGCCTCAGCCTTGGTTTTTATATGAAAGAGGACTCAGGTGGGGCCAAAGCGGTTTGGCGCACGGAGGATCTTTCACAGGCGGTGTCATACACGTCCTTTGATAGGGCGGCATCCGATATTGAATCGGCCTTTCGCCTTCTACCCGTCCATCCGGACTGTTTCCACCTGTTAGGTTGTTGTTTAGATGGGGAATTTTTTGCAGAGTTATGCTTACCCATGGGTTGTCCTATTTCATGTTAGTATTTTAAATTGTTTAGTTCATTTCTGGAGTGGATGATGCGGTCGGAGTCTGGATCTTCGTCTGTCTTACATTATTTGGACGACTTTTTGTTCGTCGGTCTCCGAGGTTCCGAACAGTGTGCTTACCTTTTGGAAACGTTTCGGCAGCTGATGGAATGCCTAGGGGTACCACTTTCACCTGAAAAATGGTCTGGCCACCGCACTTTCTTTTCTTGGAATTAAAATAGATACCAGGGACATGGTCTTTAAATTACCTGAGGATAAAATAGTCCATCTACGTTCCTGCGTGGACACATTTGTTGGTGCAAAAAAGGTTACGCTCCACCAAATGCAAGTTTTTGCTAGGCCTCTTGACGTTTACATGCCGCGTTATGCCAATGGGCAGGGATTTTTGTCGTAGATTATCTCTGTCCATGAAATGTGTGAAGCAGCCACACCATTTCACCAGAGTCACGAGGCAAATGAGGGAGGACCTGCTCATATGGCAGGTTTTCCTTCAGGAATTCAATGGCAGATCGTTGTTTCAACATCAGGAGGTAGAGAATGCCAGGGTTACACCTGTTCATGGATGCTGCGGGAGCAGATGGTTTCGGGGCGATCCTGGGTACTAGATGGTGTAGTTCCAAATGGCCCAGTCACTGGGAACAGATGGGTCTTACAAAAAACATGACGCTGTTGGAACTATTTCCCATAGTGGTGGCCCTGGAGTTGTGGGGTGAGTCTATAGCCAATCGCAGAATATGTTTTTGGTTGGATAATATGTCAGTGGTCAATATAGTTAATAATCAATTCTCCAGTTCCCTTCCCGTGCTGGCGCTGCTGCGCCACCTTGTGCTGCTCTGCTTGCATATGAACATTTGGTTCAAGGCCAAGCATATACCGGGAGTTCAGAACCTAATTGCTTACGCATTATCCCGTTTCCAGTTGCAGATGTTTCGACACCTTTACCCGGAACCCAAGCCGGAGGGAGAGGAGTGCCCGACATACTTGTGGAGTGTGGTGGAGAGCAACTTGTAGAGTTGATGACATCATCTGTGTCTCGTTCCATGTGGCTCAGTCACACCAGAGCATGGGTGGAATGGTATCGTTGTGCTGACGGTTCTCCTAGGACTGACGTGGAAGGTTTATTGCGTGTCACTCTGTCTTTTTTAGCTAAGCTTTGCCGCCGGTCGGTCACGGCGACTATGGTCTATAAGCACTTGGCGGGGGTCAAGTTAAAATTAAGGGGATTAAAAGATATCACAAAACACTTCGTAATACGTCAAATCTTAAAGGGTTGGCGTAAAGAGAGAGTTTTTCGTCAACGGCGGTGGTCTACTCAGACGCGTATGAGGCAAGCATGTTCCGGGCTGCCTTTGCAGTGGCCTTTTGTCGCAGCATTGCAGGTAGGGGAGCTTTTCCCGGCAAGTAAAACTGTGCAAGGGGGTCTGCGCTCCGGTGATATTCTCGTGCATGGGAGGGATTTAAGGATTTGCATACGGCGTTCAAAAACCGATCAGCGCAAGGGTTGACAATCAACCCCCTCGGATCTAACATATGCCCGGTTGTGGCGGTCACTGCATATGGCAGGGTCAGAGTTGACGGAGATCAATTTTTTTGCATGCGTCAGGTTTGCCCCTCACATGTTTTCAACTTGGCTCAATATTCAAGTTTGGTTTACGGTGCCTGGGCCTAAACCCTTCAGAATTTGGGACTCGCTTGTTCCGTATCGGTGCGGCGACATTGGCTAGATTTGCTATAAAAAAAAACCAAAAAAAAAAAACCCCAGTGGTGATGGCTCGTTCCGCAGACGATTCTCCCATAATGCTTGTGATACATTCAGGGGTTAATGATCTGGAAAAGGTCAAAATAGGAGATCTGGTTTCTTTCATGAAACAGGATTTGGCTCGTTTTGGCGTGTTGTTCGGAAGGGTCACGATAGTATGGTCAGAGATCATCCCACGCAAGGTTTGGCATGGTGCCAGAAACCCAGAAGCCATTGATAGGGCCAGAAAGGTGTTGAACGTCAAAGTGTCGAAGTTTGTTCGTTCAATTCGTGGGGTAGTAGTGAGACACATAGAATTGGAAGGTGACAACTCCGACCTTCTGTTGTGGGATGGTATACTTCTCAACTCAATAGGTTTGGATATTTTTATCGCAGGTATTCAGGATGGCATTGAAAAGGCTTGGCGGGTGGGATGGTCGGATAAGTCGTAGGGATACGCCATATCCTCCTTGATGGGTTACGTGTCCAAGAAAATGGAAAGTTGCCCACATGCCCGCTGGCCTACAGCGGATAGGCATTCGGGAGGTGAGCTAAAGAAAAAGCAAACTTGTTGAAAATGGTTATACTCAATAAAAGCTGTGGCCATCCCCACTAAAACCCACAAATAGGTCGGAGTGTATTTATTTACGGGTTAAAAGGCAAAGGGTACAAAGATTTAAGGTACAGTGGGAGCACATCTTCACAGTCTGGGCGGCAGCAAAGCGTATAGCGAAGTGGCCATAGACTGTGAGGAGTTTAGTGCATTTTAAAAGATGCCAGTTTCCAGGTACCCTGCAGCTTTAAGGAAGAGAGGGGGGTGGAGCTAAGCTCTAAGGATAATATTTACATTTTGGCGGTCTGCGCAAAACAGTCTGTTTGCTACTGGTTCTTTCTTTCTGTTACAGATGTCACAGCATTGGCAGGTTACGTGTCCAAGAAAACAAAGGGAAAGGCAAAGGGTACAAAGATTTAAGGTACAGTGAGAGCGCATCTTCACAGTCTCTGTAAATTCCTCCCTATCCTTTCCCTACACTTCTAAGGCTCTTTCCCTGAACTTCTCGCACTTTTGAATTATTTTCTAGCACTTTCCCTAGCGCCTGCTGACGTCTCTCCCTTCACTAAGTACGATGTGAAATGACTGAACCTAAAATGGCGGAGGATATTTATAGGGCTGTGACTTCACAGGCCCGGCTGGCTGCTGATTAGCTGCACGCATGGCATTGTGGGTGATCCCGCGTTCCCAGAGTTCCTTGCCCCTTGTCCTAACATGCGCAGCAGCCATTTTATTAAAAAATGCAATTCGATACATCGAAGTGTGAGGAAATCCGGAATCGAGGCGAATCGAAGATTTCCTTAAATTTGGATCGAATTCCACTTTGTCGGCTTCCATTCGCTCATCTCTATTTACAATGTATAGGCTGCCAGCCATCAATGCAAATCAAAAAAGAGATCAAAAACTTTTATCATCATAAGTATGTTTTAACAGCTTAGTTTGTAGCTGTGTAGCAACAGGGCTGAGTTTGAAGTGCCAGTAACAGACATAGAGCAAAAAAGCACAGACATGGAGAAGCTCCAGGCTCACTTATTATAAAGCTGTATGGCAGTACTTTCCCTGACTAGTCCAGTAAAGGGGAACTAAAGGAGGTTTATGGATCCTGCCTGGTGTTGAAACTGGGCCTGCACAAATAGGGTGGTGTCCCTAGCACCTGCCCTTGCTGCATTTCTGTACTGTGGCCGCTGTGGCTCAAAAACATGGACCCAATGGGTTGTGAAAGAAACAAAATATTGCCACTGCCCATAATTGTTGATCAACATGTCAATGATAGCGTGAACCTTTCCCCACACTGATATATCCAAGGAGTGGGCCATATTCTTTTACACATGGTGATATGAGGCAGGAACAGCTTTCCTAAAGATATAACGGCAGCAAGGTATCCTCCATTGAGATTAAGCACATGCCATCAGTTGGTGAAATACAGTAGAATTCACTAAGTGGTATTCGGCAGTACTGCCAGCAACTTGGCCAGGTGTGAGTTAAACGGCTCATTTGTCGGATGACTAAGCACATATTGTTGGTTCCTGGATACCTGATATTGACATGGTGAAGGAAAAACCGACAGTGATGATGATGACCATGTGCTCAATGTAGATGTGGCCTGTATACAAGGAAGATCACAGGGAGATATAGGGAGGGTAGTCTTGCCCAATTTTCTGCCACTGCAAATTCTATTTTACCAAATGAGCTGGTGATACCTTTTCAATTGAGTACACTGGAAACATGTCTGCTACTGCCATGACCACCATTTGTGCTTGCCTTAGGTGTACCTCATACAGGTAGTTTTCTTTTTTTATGTTGGAGCTGCAAATCAGATGGAATTGTTGCTATCACCCTCTATCTCCAATGTCTCTTGTCACTTTGACCTGGTTGCCAGGCCTAATCTGCTATAGAATCTTCATTGACATGTCTTTTTCGTCTCAGTCTTAGGTAAAATGTAGAAAACATGGTTGAGGGACAGAAAGTAAAGTGTTACAACAACAGAGGAGAACCCAGATAACCTAGACTCAAAGTGAGTGCATCACTACTGTCAGATGTAATCTCCTGCTGTGACTGAAATGAGCGAAGCATCTAATAAAAAAAAAAATGTATCCTTATCCACCAGAATAACAGGGACTATAACTCTGCAGCTAATTGTGGTGCTGCCAAGACCAGAAGCATTGTTGCTGTTGCCATTACCACCTGCCTTCTTATTGTTACTTGCCATGGTGGATGGCGTGAGAGTAGCATGTTTTTTCCTCCTCTTCCTTTACCCTGTCTCCTGTCAGGGGGGATAATGTGGCTCTAGTTACTTACAGTCGATAACCACTATTAACCCCTAGTGAGGAGCTGCCACAACCCAGATGGAGGAGACTAGAGGATGGGAGTAGTAGTGGTGGATGCTGTGCCACCTAGCAGGCCGAGCACACTCACCAACCACTCCATTCCCACTCCTAGGCCAGACAAAGTCGAGGGGCCGGCGTGGTGTTGGTCGGAAGGGCCCTGATGGTGATGCAGGCAAGACTCAGGAGTCAGCAGTGCAGGTAAACTAAAACAGCCTTTTATTTGGCAACAGGAACAACAAGGCAACAGCAGTTTCCAAATGGGGGTAGTAGTCCTACAGTGCTCAACCCCCAGCCTTGGTTCTAGCAGGATGCCCAGGGATGATACAGGCTATGCAGTATATTCCTCCACTCCTCCTCCTCTGGTGCCTCTCCCAGCTAGGTATCCCAGGGATGGAGTTACAGGGAGTCCTGACAGGGATCTGGTTACCTGGAGACTAGGCCCGAAAATAGTTCTCCTGTCAGAGTCCTCTCCTGCTCCTCCTGGCATGACACTGAAAGTGTTCAGAAGTCCTGACAGCATTTCTCCCTTGCTCAGGGCTGTCTTTAGATGAGCCTGGGGATGGTGATATCCCTCCTGGGGCTGCGAAAGTGGTGGTTGGCCTTCAGTCCAGAGACTGTGGCACGAAGGCTCTGCACACCTTCTCTGGTTAGCTGCATGCACTAGACTGAAGACCAACCATCGCCGGGGAGATGAGATCTCCCTACAACCCTGCCCAGTGGACTGTGATAGTCCAGGGCTGAACCAAAGCTAGGTTTTGAACACTGCAGGGGGGGGGAAATTGCCGAGGCAAAAGCTGCAAAACAATGACATAGAACACTTAACATAGAACGGGATGTACCAACAAAAAACCCAGAGGCACAGAAACAAACACTAAAAACAGTAGCCTCCAGGATGCTGCAGAGCCACAGGAGTCCCACTGCTATATATGTCTGTGTGTCTACATGTAGCCGTAGCCACTCATTTTTTTATAGCATGTCACAAAATTGTAATAGATTAACAAAAAGAACCCCTCAACAAATCTGAGCAAAAGTAAGGCTGGACACATCTGTAGCTTCATTTTATTAATTTACTTGATTGTCCTTTTAATAAGTGTTGTATACATGGATAATAGATGTGTATATAAAGTAAATAGGTATAAATAATATCAATCTGAATGGTCTGTAAGGGAAGTCTTTATTCTCACCAATGAGTAGGACCTTATCAATAGTCTCAAAGGCAGACAAGTTACACATTTACATCAATATCTTTACTATTTGGCATTTTTTCTAAGAACAATAAAAAGTCTTTTGCTTGTTTTTTCTTTAAAAAAGGAATAATATTTGACAGATGTGATGTCATGATGATCTCTGTACAGAGCTGTGGAATGTGTAAGCATTTAATAAGCAAATATTGATTTTCTATACTAAGTCATCAGTATCAGATCAGTGCGGGTCCAATACCCAGCACCTCCACCAATGATCAGCATATGTTGACCGCATTTCCTGAACTCAACACTGAACAGGAATCCAAACTCCAAGCATCATAATCATCAATGATTCTAGATGTCCACACTGGAAAACTGTTCTGTGCTGTAGTCAAGGTTAAGTAGTCCCACGGGGAGGCAGAGACTCCCACCATCATAGAAAACTAGGGGGACATTTTCCTGCAGGTCTTCCAATGTGGTGTACCTCATAATGTGTGTGCAATGTCCCACCACAGGCCTCTATGTGGGGCAAACAGGGCAGAGACTTAGTCAGCGAATGAACTCACACAGATCCAATATTAATAACAGCAGAACCGATCTCCCAGTGGCCGCACATTTCTCCGGAGAAAACCACTCTATTGAAGATTTGCTGGTTGTGGTTTTAATGGGACAGTTTAATACGCAGGAGGAGAGGAAACAATGGGAGTACAAGTTTATGCAAAAATTTAAAACTCTGCAATTTGGACTTAATATTCCTGCCAGCTTCATGTCACACTATGTATGAACTGTGAGGGTCACAAATCACCTCCTGATAGCAAACAGATAACAGATCCCTATGTCACGCACCACAACTTTCCAGATTGTTTTTTGACCGGTTGTAAATAACTTCTCTACTTAGAATGCATTTTTGTTTGTTTTTTTTAAGGACTCTAAAATCCTTTGAAGACCATGTGTATAGGGCATAAAAAATCTGTGAATTTTCAGTTCTTATATAACACCATGTCTGATGAAGGAAGCTAGACTTCCGAAAGCTTACGTATCAAATATACTCAGTTAGCCTCTAAAAGGTATCGCCTGATTTCTTCACTCTTCCACTATGTTGCTGAGAGTCAGAGCTCAGACTCAATGATCATTCTAGGAAATATGGCCAGCATACTGGATTTTGTATCTATAAGGTTAGGCCCCATCTTTAACCTATAAAGTATCATTAAAGGGTTTTCTGGGTCTTATATATTGACCAATGTTTAGAATAGGTCATTAGTAGGTGATTGGTGGGGTCTGACACCAAGGAACCCCCAAATCAGCTGTTTGACAAGGCTGCAGAGCTCACAAGTGCAACAATAGAAATCACAGATCATACAATATGTTTGGTGCTGTGCTTGGTATTCCTAAAGATAGGTCATCAATATGTAGTTCCTGGAGAACCCTTTTAATGTACAGTTGTGCTAAAAAGTTTACATACCCCGGCAGATTTTTTGGCTTTTTTTGGCCTTTTTCAGACAATATGAATGATAACACAAAAACTTTTTCTCCACTCATGGGTAGTGGTTGGTTGAAGCCATTTATTGTCAAACTTCTGTGTTTTCTCTTTTTAAATCATAATGACAACCAAAAACATCAAAATGACCCTGATCAAAAGTTCCCATCCCCCAGTTCTTCATACCGTGTATTGACCCCTCTAACATCAATGACAGCTTGAAGTCTTTTGTGGTAGTTGTGGATGAGGCTCTTTATTTTCTCAGATGGTAAAACTGCCCATTCTTCTTGGCAAAAAGTCTCCAGTTCCTGTAAATTCCGGGGCTGTCTTGCATGTCCTGCACACTTGAGATCTCCCCAGAGTGGCTCAATGATATTGAGGTCAGGAGACTGAGATGGCCACTCCAGAACCTTCACTTTCTTCTGCTGTAGCCAATGACAGGTCGACTTGGCCTTGTGTTTTGGATCGTTGTCATGTGGGAACGTCCAAGTACGTCCCATGTGCAGCTTTCTGAATGATGAGTGTAAATTTGCCTCCAGTATTTGCTGATAACGCGCTGCATTCATCTTTCCTTCAACTTTGACCACGTTTCCTGTGCCTTTGAAGCTCCCACATCCCCACATCATCAGTGATCCACCTCCGTGCTTTACAGTAGGAATGGTGCTCCTTTCATCATAGGCCTTGTTGACACCTCTCCAAATGTAATGTTTATGGTTGTGGCCAAAAAGTTCGATTTTTGTCTCATCACTCCAAATTACCTTGTTCCAGAAGTTATGAGGCTTGTCTCTGTGCTGTTTGGCTTATTGAAGGCGAGATTCTTTGTGGCATTTGCGCAGTAATGGCTTTCTTCTGGTAACTCGACCATGCAGCCCATTTTTCTTCAAGTGCCTCCTTATTGTGCATCTTGAAACAGCCACACCGATAGTTTTCAGAGAGTCCTGTATTTCAGCTGATGTTATGTGTGGGTTTTTTTTGCATCCTGAACAATTTTCTGGGCAGTTGTGGCCGAAATTTTGGTTGGTCTACCTGACCGTGGTTTGGTTTTTACAAAGCCCCTGAGTTTCCATTTGTTAATCACAGTTTGAACACTGCTGACTGGCATTATCAAATCCTTGGATATCTTTTTGTATCCCTTTCCTGTTTTATACAGTTCAACTACCTTTTCCCGTAGATCCGTGGACAATTCTTTTGCTTTCCCCATGACTGACATTCCAGAAACGTCAGTGGCCGGAGGAAAGATGCAACAGTCTGTCTGGATCCCAGAAACTCACTCAGCTTTTATGCACACACTGAGTACAAGCAAACAGGTCACAGGTGAGGAGGTTACCTTTAGTAGCCATTCAAACCCCTTTGTGTCAACTTCTGGGCTTGTTATCAGGCCAAAATCACCAGGGTATGTGAACTTTTGAACAGGGTCATTTTGATGTTTTTGGTTGTCATTATGATTTAAAAAGACAAAACACAGAAGTTTGACAATAAATGGCTTCAACCAACCACTAACTATGAGTGGAGAAAAAGTTTTTGTGTTATCATTCATATTCTCTGAAAAAAGGCCAAAGAAACAAAAAACCTGCCAGGGTATGTAAACTTTTTAGCACAACTGTACATATGCAGTCATACACTAAACATTCCCCTGCCCCTGTAAGATATACTTTCTAGTGTTTATTTCTGGTTTTACCAATAAAATGTACAATTTTGGAAAGAATATACAGCTTAATATTCCAGCACTTGAGGTCAATATGGCGAATATCTCCACGGCCACCATGTATTTCCCTCTGGTGCTCAGATAAGCCGGGATCATGGACATCCAGACACTACAGAACAGCAGCAAGCTGAAGGTGATGTACTTGGCCTCATTAAAACTGTCCGGTAATGTCCTCACCATGAAAGCCAGAAGAAAGCTGACAGCGGCCAGGAGCCCCATATAACCCAACATGGAGTAGAACCAGAGATCTGACCCTTCATTACACTGAATGATGATCTTCCCAGGATATGTGGTCATATTAAACTCCTGATAGGGTGGGCACATAGTCAACCAAGAAACACAGATCAGAACCTGGACAGATGAGCAAACCAATACTATTGAATTAGACAATTTGACTCCGGTCCACTTTATCCAGGAGCTGTTGGGTTTGGTGGCTTTAAAAGCAAAACAGACCATGAAGGATTTGGCAAAAAGGGAAGAAATTGCTAAGGAAAAGAAGATCCCAAACAAAGTCTGTCTCAGCTTGCAGGTTATATCCAATGGTCGACCAAGGAACAAGAAGACACAAAAGAAGCTCAGCAAGATAGAAACTAGGAGGATAAAGCTCAGGGTTCGGTTATTGGCCCTCACAAGAGGAGTGTCCCAATACAAGATAAACTGCTTTAGTGTATAACAAGTTATTGCACAACATAGTATCACCATGACACAGAAGAATGAAGCGATTTTATCTTCTTCAAAGGAAAGAAACTCATATAATTTAGGAACACATCCTGTTTTCTCTCGATTTGGCCACTCCTCCATAGGACATTTTTGGCAAATTACATTATCTGTGGGGTAAAAGGATGTTAAAGATGGATGAAATATTGTCCAGTTTGGACAGTTGAGAGACAAACACAGTTGTGTAATTATAGCCAATATTTATGCTGTGTAAATATCAGACAACCTCAGTAGATCTGCCTCATTGTATTTGGGTCACTTCTATATTGGTTTGTAGAGTTCAAAACAACAAAAAGTTTGAAGCCTGAAGTAAATGAAGAAATTTGAAGTAAATGTGATCAGATTTTTTAATGTTTCCCTTTACTTTCTGGTGTTTTTCCTACCTGTTATATTGGACATCTCTCCCTCAGAACATGGGACACAGTCATAGCAGCAGGAGTGAAATCCTCCATTAGGAGCTTTTCTGAACCCAGGAGGACATCTTTCATTACACCGGGATTTTGGAACCTAATAAAAAGTTATATGTATATGCCTTTATATTACTATTAATATAAAAATATAATTTTGTCCATTGGTGAAATGCAAATTAAGATTCTCAGAAATCTATTGAACTGTTTAATATCACAAATGTCATCTAAGAGAAATCAAAGAACAATTTAGGAAGTGAGGCACCAACAAAATATTAGAATAGATAAAAATTCACTAAGTGAAATAAATATACCTAATGCCGGGGCCCCATGTAGTGTAAATCCCGCTGTTTGGTCGCAGCAGAAGCGCTGAGTCAAAAACCGAGGCGTTTTGCAGTCGCTGCAAAGTAGATGGGATTTTAGTGAATCCCATCCACACATTGCGGAAAAATATGCGCAGGGGAAACTCTGCGATTTCCAAAGCTGTCATGGTTATACCTACGGAAACTCCAGTGATTTCCCTATAGATATAAAGGAAGCAGAAAGTCCGCAGAGGAAACCACTCCCTGTGAAAAGTGCTGTGGGAAAAACCACGACGCATTGACTCTGCAGATTTTCCCGCAAGTGCTTTTTTTTTTCTGTGGCCGCCTTATGGGAACCTTAAGAAAATAGTATTTAGTTTACATAGGCATTTTACTTTACCAGTTTTCAGACATCAATTTTCCAATTTTCTAGTCCATTTAAGCTTCTTGTAATAAGAAAAATTAAGCCTTTTCCTAAGGTCACATGGACATGGTAGAGCAACAGAAAACAAACTTTGCATACTGTTATATGAAATTGGAGACATACAGATAGTAAAAGTTCATACACCTATATGGGTACTGTCTTATGGCCTCCCATAACACAGAAAACATACTGCAATATGGCTACTCAAAACTCATTATGACCTATATAAGGGCCATATATAAGAATGTCAGTGCTATGCCCACATCACAAGTCCTAGCTCCATCCCAGGTAACACTAAAGTATATACCTCCTATATAATTACTATAATAGAGAGGAAAAACTATTTCAAAAACATTTTTTTAGTAGCACTCCTTTTTTATTAAAAAAAAAAAAAAAGAAAAAAACATGGAAAATTAAAAATGACTAAAATAAAACCATATCAATCACCAAAGAATGATGCAAAACTTATTTGTAAATCACTAATGAAAAAATAAATAAATAAACATTATAGCATTAAAGTGCATGAACTGAAAAACCTAAAAAGTGTCATGAACCAGAAAAAATTGGTGTACCATATTTTTCGGACTATAAGACGCACCGAACCATAAGACGCACCTAGGTTTTAGAGAAGAAAAATAGGGAAAAAAATTTTGAAGCAAAAAATGTGGTAAAATATTTAATGTATGGGAGTTTTGCAATTTTGCAACAGCTGCAAGGCCACATTGATAGGGTTCCCTGCAGTAATACGGGGAAGCATAGGGCGTCTTTTTTTGCGGGGTCAGGTGTACTTTTTAGTTATACCATTTTGGAGAATATCTATCGTTTGATCACTTTTTATTCAAATCAGAGGCGAAACAGTGAATAAAATGGCAGTTCGGCACTTTTGATTCTTTTTTTCCGCTACGACATTCACCCTACAGGAAGAATTTTTTGTAGACCGGGTATTTTCATACACAGGGATGACAGGTGTATGTGTTTCACAGTAATTTTCTACTTTTTTATGTATTCTAGGAAAAGGGGGTGATTTAGAAACTTTTATTTATTTTTTTATTTTTTTTTTAAACTATTTTATTAGCCCACCCCCCCCTCCAGGGTCTTGAACCTGCAATCATTTGATATTCTGTCCATTACTATTGAGGCTGGTTATAGACCGGTCATAGTCCAGCCTCAATAGTAATATTACTATGACAGGCCTGGGAGCCTTCACAGCTGTAATGTTTTTTTTGTTTCTTTTTTTGTCTTAGCAAACACCTGTAATTTTTTTTTTTTTAATTATTCTGTCAATGTAACGGTCTGAGGGCTTGTTTTTTTTGCGGGACAAGATGTAGTGTTTAATGGACTATTTTAAGGTTGATATATCACATTAATTGACTTTTAACTCTTTCTGGGATGGAATAGAAATAACAGTAATTTTGCCATTGTCTTTTTACACTATCAATTTAGCATCATTCACTGTGTGGCTGACAAATCTTGTTAAATTTATTCCCTGGGTCGACAGGATTAGATTGATACCACATTTGTATTTTTTACTACTGTTTCTAAGTAAAAACACTATTTGTAATTGTGATGATTCTGCTTAAGTGTGGCTATAACTCAGATGTATTTTGGTCTCTGGGTATAGGATTTCCCTTCTTGCTTGCTTGCATACTGTGCGCATCTACAAGCCTAGGTGCATATTGGCAGTAGCAGCCAGGCTGGAACAATAGGGCTCCATTGTATTCTTATACAGCCCTGGCTGATCAAACAATAGTGCATTGTTCAAGCCTGGGCTGTTGATCAGATATGACTGATAACAGTGTATCAATTCACTTTGTCTCATCTACATACAAAGGGTCTGAACGTGATTGAATTAACTCATCAGACGTACTGTCGCCGGTGACCTCATTCTGGGAGGGGGCATAAAGGGTATAAAAGATGAGGTAAGAGGTCTGTGGGAGGAGATTATGCAGGAGACTATCACTAAGAGATCATGCTATGAAGACTGTGCTGGGATCATGCTTCAGAGATATTACAGACTTTGACTGAGATGCTACTATGAGCAGGCAGGTTGGAATGCTGCTGCTGACGATGATGAGCCTACAAGAGACTGAGAGAGACTATTGGACTAATGCTGAGAGACTGTTATGAGAGCATGCAGGCGGGATTATCGTTTTAATGCCACATGCTGAAAAGCCTCCACTGGTGACTCACACATGCCATGTGTGAGTGTTGGACTATAGAACCACATCAAGGACATTTGTGGTAAAGTAATTATTTCACCTTTAATCCTTTTATTTTATTTGTACTGTATCTTGCAACTAGTAACTGTTAATGCTTGTATATATCTGCATATCTGTTCTGATCTGTATATGTTAGATGTTAATACCGACCCATTTAGGGGTTAATAAATATATAAAATTTAGAAGGCTTGTCCTGTATTTATCTTGTGAACCCGGCACTCACTGGCGGTGAGTGTGGTTTTTATATGAAAGAGGTCTCAGGGTGTGGCCAAAGCGGTTTGGCGCATGGAGGATCTTTCACATTGGTGACAGCGGTGGGATCTTAGGATAAACGGCGTGTGTTGGTGACCTATATCACTCATGCTGGGGATTATGGTAATCCTATGAGACAAGCTCGGTATTAAAGCAAGCATTAAGATACAGTGAAAGTTTGATACAGTGCTGTTCCCCTCCCTTATTCTTTTTATTCTATCCTATCTTTTATTTGGCAAATACCAGTGGATGGCTAGTGGGCTCAGAAGCAGATCTCCAGAACTGCTGAACCAGGTTTTTGGAGATCCTGAGCGTATGGCTGAAATGGAGGCAGCCACAGCTATGCAGAGTCCTGATTTTGGGGCTAGGCCAGGAGGTGCAGAAAGCAGCCCGGTCCCAAGGATTACTTCACCAGGAGGAACCAGTAACCCCAGCCTTGCTGGGGGAATGGCTTCAGTCTGGCAAATGGCTCTGCAGCACTTAAGCACCAGTGACCCTAACACATACCAGCAGGCGTTGCACTGGTTTCAGGAAGCTGTAGAACGAGAACGGCAGGCTGATCGTGAGGCTGCTGAGCGACAGGCAGAGAGAGAGAGGAAGGCTGCTGAGCGACAGGCAGAGAGAGAGAGGAAAGCTGCAGAATGGGAACGACAGTTTGCTGAGCGACAGGCCGAGAGGGAGTATCAGCTTGAGCTGAAAAGGCGGGAAATCTCCCAGCAAGCGCAAACTCCAACAACCCTGCAGAGACCCTCAACTTGGAAGGAGAAGCCAGGCCGGAGTTCACTACAGCCGTCTGTCGTCAGGTCGGGTGAGACAAACTATGCCCCGGATGGTCCCTCCCCTGTCCCAAGAACTCTGGGCACCCTAGTGACCTTCCCCAAACCCCAAGGGGAGGTGCGGCGGGGCCATGCCTGTAACCCGACAGGACATTTCAAGAAGGAGTGCCCCAACTACCCTGAGAACTTCCCTGCTTCTCAAGCCACAGCAGGTGGCCCATCTGTGTATCTGGACTGGGGTGCAGGAAAAGGAATGCGGACTGTGGGACTATTGACTGATTTGCCTGCTAAGGTACTGTTGGGAAGTGATTTAGGACCTATGATGTCCCAATATGGGGTGGGGAGCAACCCATTTTACTGTGATGGACTGTCTATGATTAATGCTGATAATGTGTCTGTCATATCTGCAGAGAGGGCCCGTAACCCCCCCTCTGGGATACTTCCCATGGCAGTAAGTGTACCTGCTAATGAGTTGCCTTCAGCTGAGAGCAGGGAAGATGCAACTGAACTTCCTGCAACCCAGCTCAGCAAAAATGTTAGTGATGCTTTGTTTCCTCCGGTGCTAGGAGCCAATGAGACCTTGTCTGTAGACACACCCACATCTGCGGGGGCGTCGCCCTCCCAGCTTGTTAATCTGTCTACCACAAATCTTATTGAGGCCCGGGGTGAATTAACAATTGCTAATGAAGGTACTGTCAATGTAATTGCCAATGCTTGTTGTGAAAATGTACAGGGTAGCTCTTCTGAGTCACTGGAAGCAACTTCTACTATTTCGCCCAGTTTATCCGATAAGCACCCAACTACTGACCATGTGCCAGGTGGTCAGGTAGGCTATGGGGATCTCATGGCCGATCCAGGTGAGGGACGGACTGCTGGAAGTGCGGTGTTAGCCCGCAGCCAGAGTGCTACAAGGGTGGAGGGCGTTCCGACCCTTGAACCGTTGCCTACACCACCTGGAGTCGGTGCTGAGACCGCCATGACTAGCCTCACTCCCTTGAAGCCGGAGGAGTCCGGCCTGTATGAGACCTACACGTCTCTTCTGTCCAGTTCTATTCCAGGAGTGCCCCTGGCCCAAGTGCAGATGGCATGGGGTACTGGAGATGTGATCCAAGAAGAGGGTATGTCCAATGTATTACCTGTCAATGTATTGTGGGAGGATGGTTTGGGGAAGCATGATCTCAGTCATTTGCCCAAAGTATCACCATCACCCACCGAAGTACAGGGAGGACAGGGTCCAAACATACCTGTGCCAGAACCAGAGGTGCCCCTAGGTTTGGAAGCAGAGGGGGAGGTGCAGAATCCCCTAGAACTCTCCCAACTAGTGGCTAGTGTGGGGGAGACTCTGAGAGAGCAGGCCAAGGGTAGCCAGGAGAGCAGAGATTGCCGGGGTGGGATCTCTGGAATGGTATTCCAAGGGCCTGAGGTCATGAGGGTAAAGCTACGGGATGCCCGCACTCAGAAAGCAGACCCAGAACAGGCAGGAGGTAGCCAAGTGTACGTGGCTCAGAGCCTGGGCCTTAGAAGTGTCCCTAGTCAGACTAGAGAGCCAGAAGGGTCTGGCAGCTATGTAACATGCACCTCTCTTTTGTCTCACTCCAGCCAAGAGTTCAGAGATGCTGTCCAAGCTGACCCTAGTCTGGACATATTTAAGGCGCGTGCCGCCCAACCACCCTCGGAGTCTGACAAGGCCCGAGTTTGCTGGGACCCCGGGGGGAGGTGAGAAAGCCTTAGGGCCAGAGCCTGAGAAGCTGGAGGCAGAGGTGCTTTCAGAAGAGGGGCGTAGGCCCCTACTTCCTGCAAGCCCCATCTAAAGGGGGAGGTGTGATGATTCTGCTTAAGTGTGGCTATAACTCAGATGTATTTTGATCTCTGGGTATAGGATTTCCCTTCTTGCTTGCTTGCATACTGTGCGCAGCTACAAGCCTAGGTGCATATTGGCAGTAGCAGCCAGGCTGGAACAATAGGGCTCCATTGTATTCTTATACAGCCCTGGCTGATCAAACAATAGTGCATTGTTCAAGCCTGGGCTGTTGATCAGATATGACTGATAACAGTGTATCAATTCACTTTGTCTCATCTACATACAAAGGGTCTGAACGTGATTGAATTAACTCATCAGACGTACTGTCGCCGGTGACCTCATTCTGGGAGGGGGCATAAAGGGTATAAAAGATGAGGTAAGAGGTCTGTGGGAGGAGATTATGCAGGAGACTATCACTAAGAGATCATGCTATGAAGACTGTGCTGGGATCATGCTACAGAGATATTACAGACTTTGACTGAGATGCTACTATGAGCAGGCAGGTTGGAATGCTGCTGCTGACGATGATGAGCCTACAAGAGACTGAGAGAGACTATTGGACTAATGCTGAGAGACTGTTATGAGAGCATGCAGGCGGGATTATCGTTTTAATGCCACATGCTGAAAAGCCTCCACTGGTGACTCACACATGCCATGTGTGAGTGTTGGACTATAGAACCACATCAAGGACATATGTGGTAAAGTAATTATTTCACCTTTAATCCCTTTTATTTTATTTGTACTGTATCTTGCAACCAGTAACTGTTAATGCTTGTATATATCTGCATATCTGTTCTGATCTGTATATGTTAGATTTTAATACCGACCCATTTAGGGGTTAATAAATATATAAAATTTAGAAGGCTTGTCTTGTATTTATCTGGTGAACCCGGCACTCACTGGCGATGAGTGTGGTTTTTATATGAAAGAGGTCTCAGGGTGTGGCCAAAGCGGTTTGGCGCACTGAGGATCTTTCACAGTAATATATATATATATATATATATATATATATATACTAGCAGAAGGACCCGGCTTCGCACGGGTATATTTCTTTTTTTGTTTGTGTGGTGACCCCATAAGAATTGGCCAGTTTTACACTTCACATCCAGTATGGCAGTCCAGTATAGGTACAGTCTATTTATTGCTGTGTTGCTATGGAAACCTGGTAAATGAAATGTGAATTTATATTGGCTGATACACGTCATATGACTGAATATTTAAAGAACTGCTATTGACTCATACAGGTCATAAATAGCTTGGTTGCTATGGAAACCTGGTGTAAAGCTGTGTGTATGTCAAAACTGAAGAACCTGTGATTTTCCATTGGTCCATAAGCATCATGTGATCATGTATATCTCAGTTTGGATATCAGTGAAAGACCTGCGATCGGTTGTTATGGAAAACCTGGAGTAAAGCTGTGTGTATGTGACCTTGGAAGGAAGTTATACAACAGGAGCAATCGGGTCCAAAAAGAAACCCCAGGGAAGCAAGCGAATGAGAATGTTTCAGCAGCAGAGCGATAAACCTCACCGCAAGGCAGTGCCAGGAAATGAGGAGTAGGTCCAAGCTGGTAAGCTATCAATTAGCCATGAAGGTCGGAGCAAGTCCAAAGAAGTCTATGGGGGGGGGGGCACAGGCCCGAGAAGCGCCCGATAGTCATTGGTACACTGAAATTCCATCCAACAGGACTAGGTCTTATTAAAAATTTTGACAGTATCATGCAGGAAAGAAGTAAGGCTCTCCACACGCATAATTTCGTTGACCTTTAGAACCCAGAGGGAAAGAGGGGGGGGGGTTCAGTTCATTTCCAGAACTGTGGGATGCATGCTCGAGCCGCGATGATGAGAAATCGAAGCAGTGAGCGCTTGTAAATGCGCACCGGGGACTCGCAATGATGGAGGAGTAACAGCGCAGGGCCCAAGTGGTGTGGCGTTTCCGTAACCCGGGAGATAATTTCCTTAACTCCATCCCAGAAGGGAGACAGGGCACTACAAGACCAGAAAATGTGCAACATGGTGCCTTCATCCACCCCACATCTCCAGCACGTCGATGGGACCTGCGGAAGAATGGCATGTAGTCTCGATGGTACACGATACCACCGGGTCAAGAGCTTAAAACTGGCCTCTTGATGGCGTGAGCTGATTGATGTCTCATGAGCAAGGCGGAATACTCGCTCCCTTTGAGCTTGTGTGAGGGTCAGGTCAAGGTCGGTCTCCCATTTCAGCATAAAGTGGGGAACAGCATCGGGAGGCGGCTCTATCAGAAGTTTGTAAATGATAGCTAAGGAATGTCACAGGGGTTCGGTGCCTATACATAACTGTTCCAAAGGTGTATACTCAGTTCTAAATTCCGCAGGGGGAGGGAGAGATTGTACAAAGTGGCGGATCTGTAGACCACTCCATGCATCCGGGGGGGGGGGGGGGAGATCGTCGGAAGGGATAAGCCCTGGGCCCACCTGCCAGCCAGACTCAGTCCGAAGATGGGCAACCCTAAAGTAACCATGGCGACGCCAGTTACGGAACACTCTATCGGAAATACCAGAAGGAAATCTAGGATTTCCCAAAAGGGGATAACAGCTAAAGTCAAGAGGTAGTGAGGTATTACGAACCAAGCATTGGGCACAGACTCGCAGGGTTGGTCCAATGGTAGGGTGGGTACGGAGAGATGAAACCAAAGAAGGTTCGAGCCACGGAATCGTCTGCAGCGGTAACGGGGAGAAAGCTTGTTCAATGTAGACCCACGGTTTAAGCGAGTCATGTCTACACCAATCCACTATCCTAGCCAAGTGGGCAGCAAAATAGTAGAACTTGAGGTCCGGGAGTGCCATGCCACCACTTCGCCTAGGGCGAGAAAGAAGGGCTCTGCTGACTCTCGCAGGTTTACTCAACCATATGAAATCTAATTGGATGGAGGACAGAGTTCGGAAGAAGGACAGAGGAATGTGAATAGGCAGTGTTTGTAAAAGGTATAGGAGTCTAGGCAGAATATTCATTTTGAAAATGGTGCATCTACCAAACCAGGTGAACGTACCCTGTTTCCATCGGTGGCAGTCAGAGCGAATGGACGTTAGCATGGGCGGGAAGTTGGCCCGAAAAAGGTTGGCAGGGTCAGGACTGATGGATACACCTAGATATGTCAATGCCCGGGTGGCCCATCGGAACGGGAAAGATCGACTCAGGGTGGAGACCTGGTGAGAGGGGAGGGTCACATTAAGCGCCTCGGACTTTGAAAAATTAATCTTGAAGTTGGTAAGACCCGAATACTCATCAAAGGCAGACATTAGGCATGGGAGTGAGATCTGTGGGCAGGCAAGAAAAAACAATAGGTCATCTGCATAAGCCGCAACTTTGTAAATGCGCGAAGCGTGGGCTATACCCGAGATATCCGGATGTGAACGGACATGTCTAAGAAAGGGCTCCATTGTCAGGATGAAAATGAGGGGGGACAGGGGGCATCCTTGTCTAGTCCCATTGGCTATGGGGAAAGGCTGCGAAAGAAGACCGTTAACCCGAACCTGAGCTGAGGGATAAGAATATAGAGAGAGGATCCAGTTCATCATGTTTTGGCGAATACCCACATGTAGCAGGGTCTCTTCCATGAACTGCCAATTAACTCTGTCAAAGGCTTTCTCAGCATCCATAGTTAAAAGCATGAGAGGCCTGCCAGATACCTTTGCCCCATGTAGGAGGTTAATAGTTTTTATAGTGTTATCTCTCGCCTCACGTCCAGGCATAAAGCCCGCTTGGTCTGGGTGAATAATGTCGCCTAATAAAGGAGTCAGACGGGAGGAAAGAATTTTGGCTAGGATTTTAAGGTCTACATTTAATAATGATATTGGGCGATAGCTAGGACATAAGAGTGGATCCTTTCCAAGTCACGACATAGGGGTGATCCCGAGGTCAAGGAGTTGTACATCTTTACAAGGTGTGGGCCGAGGTCTGGGCTAAGTTTCTTGTAGTAGGCCAATGGTAGTCCATCCGGACCTGGAGCCTTACCCGTGGCCATTTGTTTAAGCGCAGCTGCGAGCTCCCCATCTGTGATCGGGGACTCTAGAACCTCTAGGTCTTCTGCTAAGAGCTTGGGAAGACCTGAAGAAGTGAGGTATGCCCGTATGCGGTTGCGGAATAGAGAGTTAGTAGAGTCTGGGTTAGAAGTATCTACCGAATATAGAGTGGCATAATAGTCTCTGAATGCCACCGCAATTTCAACAGGGAGATTTACTTTGGAGTGTCGGGCAGTTTGGATTTGGGGGATATAAGTGGAGGTCTGCTGTATCTGTAGGGCCCTTGCCAGCGATCGACTACATTTGTTACCGAACTCGTAAAAATGTCGTCGACATTTAGCCAGAGTTCCTTTGGCTTTATCCATCAGGAAAGAGTGTAATTCTTCCCAAGTGTGCGCAAGCTGAGTGTATGTATCCACAGTCATCTGCCTTTTGTGGAGGGTCTCGAGTGTATGTATTTGTTGTAGGAGAGACTCAATGTGTGACCGGCGCTCTCTCTTTAGGCGAGAGCCATGCTGGGCTTCGGACATCCTTGGTGACGTCTCAGACGTCGGTGGGCCAGTCCGACGTCATTATGCATTGCGATGCATGCCTGGCTCACGTGACATCTGGTCTAACATTGAAGAGGTAGCGGGGAGTGCGCATAATACTATATGAAGGGGCCACTATGATACTGTGTGCAGGGGCCACTATGGGGCAGAATACTGTGTGCAGGAATGCAGTTTGTGCGGGGAAGGGGTGCGGTTGCCGAGGGTGGTCCCATGTCAAATGTTCGCCTTGGGACCCAGCCATTGCTAGTTACGCCACTGAGTCCAGTATAGGTACAGTCTATTTATGGCTGTGTTGTTATGGAAACCTGGTAAATTAAATGTGAACTTATATTGGCTGATACATGTGATATGACTGAATATTTAAGGTCCTGTGAACTGCTATTGACTAATACAGGTCATAAATAGCTCGGTTGCTATGGAAACCTGTGTTCCTGAGGAGAGTAAGCGCCTGCGAGCTCTTATTGGCTGATAAGGGACATGTGACCGTGTGTATGGCAGTTGGAATATGAGTGAAAGACTTGCAGGCTTGTATTACCTAATGTTGGTCATTTTTTGGGAATACTGTATCTCAGGGGTTCGTCCAAATGCAGAAGTTGAGCATCCTGGGCAAAGGTAAATAGAGAGTATTCAGAAATAGGGACCTTGGTGCTAATTTCATAATTAAGGTACATTTTTTGAAGTTTAATAATTTCTATTTGCAAAAGATACAAATAACTTTCAATGTCGCAGAAAACCCTTTTCCATTCTTACAGTTTGCTTAATGAATCTCCAACTATTTCAAGCAGAATACAAATTCTACACCCAAAGTGGTAGGAAAATCCTCCAATGATTGTCTTATATACACTTACCTGGCCAGTTTTCCATATTAACTTGTCATCTGTAACATGAAGCCAATCATCTTCTGGTAATGTATTATTTGGCACAAAGTTGCTGTCCCAATTTGTTTTATACCTGTAGGTACCTGTGCTCCAATTATGGTGAAACACCCAATTTGTCAACAGCAACTCAGGTGGAAAACTCACTCTTCTTCTCTCATCAAATGAAATCCTTTGCTCATTATAGTCGATGTAATTGACATTTTTTTACAAAGTATTTTAGCTTATGAAGACATAAAACCATATAAAGTGTTACAGACTGGAGGAGAGATGTTGGGCTATTTTATTTTTCTTCTATTGATAGAATATATGCACAAGACATATAATAGGCTACATGCAAACCCAAGACTTTGATATCTGGTTCTGGAAAATGTTATTATAATTCTGTTCTGTCCAAATGACAGCTACTAGTGAACAAATTGGGGGCCAGAACTGTTTATTCCTTTTACTAGTTACCACCTCTGCAACACATCACTTCCTGAAATATTTTCCCTTGTAGATATTCCACCAGCAACTGTGAGCGGTATTATTGAAAAGTGGAAGGAACTGCAGCAACTCAGTAACAAAGTGCAGATAGCTAATGTAAGGTTAGAGAGCAGGGGCATCACCGAGTGCAGAAAAGTCATCAACACTCTGCTAAATCAATAACTGCAGAGTCCAAACCTCCTCTGGTATTAACATCAGTACAAAACTGCCCTACGGAGAGCTTCATGGCATGGGTTTCCATGACCAAGTAGCTGCATGCCAGCTTTACATCACCAAGAACAATGCCAAGGGTCAGATGGAGTGGTATGAAGCCCAATGTCACCACTGGACCTTGGAGCTATTTTAGCTGCAAAAGGTGGACCAATTCTATTTAAATATATATGGATTTATAATTGGACACCATAAGAGTTCCTGTAGGTGTAATGTGTAGGTGTTACTATACTTTTGACCATATATTGTGTATTTGTCACTAGTGGAGATGGGCGAATCAGCTCCTAACTGAACTAATGGAGATTCATCTAAAAGCCCAGAAGAGGTGAGGTTACCTCCCTTGGGCCTCCTCATGGTGTCCGTCACTCTTCTCTGACGTCATAGGCTCGGGCTCATCGCTGAGGCCTGTGATTGGTCCTCAGCAGTGACCCCTGAGTTGATAATGGCACAGAAGAGTGCTAGGCAGCACAAAGAAAATACCAAACACCGCAAGGAGTCCCAAGAGACTTTTTGGAGTATTATTTTTTTTTTCATATTTTTGAACCTCCACAGGGCCTCCATCTATTATACTCTGGGATCTGAAGAGATATAATAATGTCACTTTTCACTTTGACATAACTTCAGTTTGCCTTAGAGAGATAGAAATTGGATAAATAGGAGCCCTAAGAGTGTCCTACACTATGTTTTATAGATAGGTTCCTAGGAGCCCTAAGAGTGTCCTACACTATGTTTTATAGATAGGATCCTATGAGTCCTCAGAGTATTCTACACTATGTTTTATAGATAGGATCCTATGAGCCCTAAGAGTATTCTACACTATGTTTTATAGATAGGTCCCAGGGGCCCTAAGAGTATCCCCTGTTATAGATAGGATCCTATGAGTCCTCAGAGTATTCTACACTATGTTTTATAGATAGGATCCTATGAGTCCTCAGAGTGTTCTACTCTGTTTTATAGATAGTTTTCTAGGAACTGGGAACCTGAACATGAAGCTAATTGTGAGAGGTTCACCCATCTCTGGTCACTGTTTTGTGATCTGGATATGTGTCTATTCGTGGTTTAGTTAGTAGGCCCCAATATTGTATTGTAATGACAAATTGGTGTCCGTAATTAAATTTGAGCTAAGTAAAGGGTGGACACATCTATAGCTTGATCTCCTGACAAAATGTAATAATATCTGTACTTACCTTTTTTCTGTAAGCGAGACTTCTTGATTCATAATGAAATTTTTCCAGAAAGAGATTCATGTCATGTAAAGCGTGAGCCAGGACATACACTGCTGTATACACATAAGAGACTATCATATCCACCGGATAAATGTGTGCAGTTGGGAAATATTTTTCTGAGCAATTCCAAACAAGAAAATGAAATTGATGCTTATATACAATATTTTTTACATTGTTTTGACTTAAACAGTAATAGTTAGAAATTGCTAAGAGAAACGGGTCTTTTGGGCCAGTAAACAGGTTTAAGCCATGTATCATAGCCCAGAGTTTGGTCAATGGTTTATCCATTGGTGAAAAACTCAAACTACAATTCACCATTTTCATATAAATAACCCCCATTTGAGAATGCAGGAACCACGAGTCATACAGGATCAGGGTTTTCTTCTGATCAAACTGATGTAACAATTTATGGTATATTGTAGAAAACTGACCACATATTATTATAACTTCAGCTCTAGACCCAAGAATGATGAGATGACTTTTTGCATTATTAATTTCTTCATCGACTATTTTTACTATAAACTATACTATATACTGAAAGGGCGGTCACACTATAGAGCTGTATACTGTAAGAGCGGTCACACTATAGAGCTGTATACTGTAAGAGCGGTCACACTATATACTGTTACTGTAAGAGCGGTCACACTATAGAGCTGTATACTGTAAGAGCGGTCACACTATAGAGCTGTATACTGTAAGAGCGGTCACACTATAGAGCGTATACTGTAAGAGCGGTCACACTATAGACCGTTACTGTAAGAGCGGTCACACTATATACTGTATACTGTAAGAGCGGTCACACTATATACTGTATACTGTAAGAGCGGTCACACTATATACTGTATACTGTAAGAGCGGTCACACTGTATACTGTATACTGTAAGAGCGGTCACACTATAGAGCTGTATACTGTAAGAGCAGTCACACTATAGAGCTGTATACTGTAAGAGCGGTCACACTATAGAGCTGTATACTGTAAGAGCGGTCACACTATAGACTGTATACCCCCTGTATACTGTAAGAGCGGTCACACTATAGAGCTGTATACTGTAAGAGCTGTCACACTATAGAGCTGTATACTGTAAGAGCTGTCACACATAGGCCGTATACTGTAAGAGCGTCACACTATAGGCTGTATACTGTAAGAGCGGTCACACTATAGAGCTGTATACTGTAAGAGCGGTCACACTATAGACTGTATGCTGTAAGAGCGGTCACACTATAGAGCTGTATACTGTAAGAGCGGTCACACTATAGAGCTGTATACTGTAAGAGCGGTCACACTATAGAGCTGTATACTGTAAGAGCGGTCACACTATAGAGCTGTATACTGTAAGAGCGGTCACACTATAGAGCTGTATACTGTAAGAGCGGTCACACTATAGAGCTGTATACTGTAAGAGCGGTCACACTATAGAGCTGTATACTGCCTAAGAGCTGAACTTAGGCGTCACACTATAGAGCTGTATACTGTAAGAGCGGTCACACTATAGATACTGTATATGTAGCTACTGTAAGAGCGGTCACACTATAGAGCTGTATACTGTAAGAGCGGTCACACTATATACTGTATACTGTAAGAGCGGTCACACTATAGAGCTGTATACTGTAAGGGTCACACTATAGAGCTGTATACTGTAAGAGCGGTCACACTATATACTGTATACTGTAAGAGCGGTCACACTATATACTGTATACTGTAAGAGCGGTCACACTATAGAGCTGTATACTGTAAGAGAGGTCACACTATAGAGCTGTATACTGTAAGAGCGGTCACACTATAGGCTGTATACTGTAAGAGCGGTCACACTATAGAGCTGTATACTGTAAGAGCGGTCACACTATACGTAAGAGGGTCAACTGTATACTGTAAGAGCGGTCACACTATAGAGCTGTATACTGTAAGAGCGGTCACACTATAGAGCTGTATACTGTAAGAGCGGTCACACTATAGAGCTGTATACTGTAAGAGCGGTCACACTATATACTGTATACTGTAAGAGCGGTCACACTATATAGCTGTATACTGTAAGAGCGGTCACACTATAGAGCTGTATACTGGAAGAGCGGTCACACATATAGGCTGTATACTGTAAGAGCGGTCACAAGCTGTATACTGTGAAGAGCGGTCACACTATAGAGCGTATACTGTAAGAGCGTCACACTATAGAGCTGTATACTGAAGAGCGGTACACTGTATACTGTAAGAGCGGTCACACTATAGAGCTGTATACTGGAAGAGCGGTCACACTATATAGCTGTATACTGTAAGAGCGGTCACACTATAGAGCTGTATACTGGAAGAGCGGTCACACTATATAGCTGTATACTGTAAGAGCGGTCACACTATAGAGCTGTATACTGTAAGAGCGGTCACACTATAGAGCTGTATACTGGAAGAGCGGTCACACTATAGAGCTGTATACTGGAAGAGCGGTCACACTATAGAGCTGTATACTGTAAGAGCAGTCACACTATAGAGCTGTATACTGTAAGAGCGGTCACACTATAGAGCTGTATACTGGAAGAGCGGTCACACTATAGAGCTGTATACTGTAAGAGCGGTCACACTATAGAGCTGTATACTGTAAGAGCGGTCACACTATAGAGCTGTATACTGTAAGAGCGGTCACACTATAGAGCTGTATACTGTAAGAGCGGTCACACTATAGGCGGAACTATAGCTGTATACTGTAAGAGCGGTCACACTATAGAGCTGTATACTGTAAGAGCGGTCACACTATATAGCTGTATACTGTAAGAGCGGTCACACTATAGAGCTGTATACTGTAAGAGCGGTCACACTATAGAGCTGTATACTGTAAGAGACGGTCACACTATAGAGCTGTATACTGTAAGAGCGGTCACACTATAGAGCTGTATACTGTAAGAGCGGTCACACTATAGAGCTGTATACTGTAAGAGCGGTCACACTATAGAGCTGTATACTGTAAGAGCGGTCACACTATAGAGCTGTATACTGTAAGAGCGGTCACACTATAGAGCTGTATACTGTAAGAGCGGTCACACTATAGAGCTGTATACTGTAAGAGCGGTCACACTATAGAACTGTATACTGTAAGAGCGGTCACACTATATATAGCTGTATACTGTAAGAGCGGTCACACTATAGAGCTGTATACTGTAAGAGCGGTCACACTATAGAGCTGTATACTGTAAGAGCGGTCACACTATAGAGCTGTATACTGTAAGAGCGGTCACACTATAGAGCTGTATACTGTAAGAGCGGTCACACTATAGAGCTGTATACTGTAAGAGCGGTCACACTATAGAGCTGTATACTGTAAGAGCGGTCACACTATAGAGCTGTATACTGTAAGAGAGGTCACACTATATACTGTATACTGTAAGAGCGGTCACACTATAGAGCTGTATACTGTAAGAGCGGTCACACTATAGAGCTGTATACTGTAAGAGCGGTCACACTATGGAGCTGTATACTGTAAGAGCGGTCACACTATAGAGCTGTATACTGTAAGAGAGCGGTCACACTATAGAGCTGTATACTGTAAGAGCGGTCACACTATAGAGCTGTATACTGTAAGAGCGGTCACACTATAGAGCTGTATACTGTAAGAGCGGTCACACTATAGAGCTGTATAAACTAGTCACACTAAACCTATACTGTAAGAGCGGTCACACTATAGAGCTGTATACTGTAAGAGCGGTCACACTATAGAGCTGTATACTGTAAGAGCGGTCACACTATAGAGCTGTATACAATAAGAGCGGTCAAACGAAAGAGATGTTAAATAGAAAGGGGGGGGAAAAGAAAAGAGGGAAAGGAAGGAAGAGAGAGAGAAAGAAGGCGCGAAGAAATAGAAGAGGAAAAAGACTTAGTAGGACTTACTCTGCACATTGCAAATGTGGGTATTTCTTTTTGCTTGGTTTTGTATCGTATGCAGAGTTACACATTGTGATTAATGATAAGATCTTCGTCCTTGTCAGGTAATTGTAAGATAGTACTAATTTTTCGTATCTTCAGATCACAGATTAATTGTGCAGAAGGAAACCATGAAAGAAAAAAACAAAGAAATGAATCTAAATATCTTGTAGTAAAAGTGTAATGATGGAGATGATGTATATCCTCAGTAAGATATAATAGATGTAAGCAGTGAGGCCAGCAGTGACACACAGAGCACGGCCCCCAGGATCAGGACATGCTATATGGTGACTGCTCTCATCTCCCCTCCTTTTATACAGTATGATGGGATAGATTTTCCATTCTCTGCTCTCATCACACATCATTCTGGATCTGCTCCCGGAGGATTGTGCTCTGATCTGTCTTTACTATAGAGAATAGTAAAAGAAGAAGCAGAAATAACCACTCTCAGCCGTCCTGGTGTTATACAGAATACAATAGAACCATACTAGTGCATAGTAATGAATATCATCAAAAAGTTATTTTTTTTTGTAATTCTATTGAAAAAGTGAACCACATATATTATATTGAGTCATTACAAACAGAGTGAACTTTTTCAAGTGTTTATTTATGTAAATGTTCATGATTATGTTTTACAGCCAAGGACAATCCAAAAGTCATAATCTAAGAAAATTAGAATAATTAACCCAAAACCGCTGATAAGGCTTCCTAAGCATTTAAAAAGGTCCCTTAGTCTGGTTCAGTAGGCGACACAATCATGGGGAAGACTGCTAACTTGACAGATGTCCAGAAGACAGTTATTGACACAATCCACAAGGAAGGTAATTGTTATGATACTCTATTTTGTTGAGATGAACTAGTATTTCACAGATTAGGTTTGGGACAGACAAGTTTTGTATGAACCACACCATAAATTGGCTTAAATCATAGTGTAGAACGCTCTTAGGGCTCCTAGGAACTTATCTATAAAACATAGTGTAGAATACTCCTAGGGCTCCTAGAAACCTATCTATAAAATATAGTGACGAAGACACTTAGGGCCGCTATGAACATATGTATAAAACATAGTGTAGAACACTCAAGGTGTTTCTAGAAACCTATCTATAATACAGCGTGTAGTCTTCTCAGGGGCACACCGCTAATGAGGCGAAGTGAGGCGGCCGCCTCAGGCGGCACTGTCCATCACTCTCTGGGGGGCGGCATTTTTACTATTTAATGTAAACCAGCCCAGGACAGGCCGCTTTAAAAAAAGAAACAAAGCTGAGCGGGGCCTGTCCTGGGCTGGTTTACGAGACGTCGCATCTCAGCGCAGGCGGCGATACAATGACGTCATCACGCTGCCTACGCTGAGACATAGACGTCGCGGACAAGAAGAGGCGGCGGCGGCTCCATCAAGGCTTCGCAGGTGAGTATAACTTTTTTTATATATAAATAGGCCGTGACCTGCTGGAGTATCCCCAGCAGGTCATGGCCTATTTATTTACGTACCCCGCGTCTGCTCGTGGCCGCCTCCGCTTCCCCTTTTGCTATGGGACGCAGAAAGGGAAGCGGATGCCGCTGTGAGCAGCCGTGGGCATCGGTAAGTGAGGCTGTGTGCCTCAAATACTACTATTATTATACTCCGGGGTCTTTTCAGACCCCGGAGTATAATAATCGGAAGCCTAGGGTAGGTGAGGGAACATGAAAACCAATGTTACTCACCTCCTGCGATCTGGTGTAACTCTGAACAGGCTTGAGGCCTCTGGTGACGTCATCAGGTCGCGTCTGTGCGCAATTAAACAGGGCCGAAAGCTGCAAGGAGTGCACCGGTGTCCAGGATAGGTAAGTAACACTGTTTTTTATGTTTGTATTCTCCCCTGGGTCTCCAATCATTATACTTTGGGGTCTGAAAAGACCCTAGTGTATAATAATAGGTCATGGGTGGCCCACTATGGGGCATAATACCCTGTGCAGGGACCACTGTAGAGCATAATACCGAGTGCAGGGGCCACTATGGAGCATAATACCGAGTGCAGGGGCCACTATAGAGCATAATACCGGGTGCAGGGGCCACTATGGAGCATAATACAAGTGCAGGGGCCACTATGGAGCATAATACAAGTGCAGGGGCCACTATAGAGCATGATATCAGTTCAGGGGCCACTACGGAGCCTAATACAGAGTGCAGGGGCCACTATAGAGCATAATACCATGTGCAGGGGCCAATATAGGGCATAATACTGTGTGAAGGGGCCACTAGGGAGCATAAAACTGTTTGCAGGAGTTGCTGTGGAACATAATACCGTTTGCAGTGGCCACTGCGGGGCATAATACCGTGTGCAGGGGCCACTATGGAGCATAATACCGTGTGCAGGGGCCGCTGCGAGGCATAATACAGTGTGCAGGGGCCGCTGCAGGCCATAATACTGTGTAATACAGTGTGCAGGGGCTGCTGTGGAACATTATAGTGTGTGTAAATGGGGAGCTATAAACAGGGGCTATGGCACCTGTTTATATTATACGCTGTCTATTTATAGTGGCCGTGTGATGTATTTCTAGCCTTTTCACATAGATGTGTATAGGACGAGGTTACATTACATGGCCACTATGAGATGAATGACACTATGTAAACAGAGACACCAAAACCAGCCTCCAGACGTCTTCACCAGAGTCCCTAGTGGTGGAGATGGACTTTGCAGGTTCCTTGGGTCGGCGTTAGTAACAACTAAACAGTGTACTGCAAGTTGGTGCACCACAGGTACCAGCAGACCCAGAATCTCAGACTACTTACCAGAGGAACATAGGACCTTTCCGATGACAGGAGGATTCGTCTACACAGGCGTCCAGAACTTTCCTAGCAGATGAGGACAAAATGACGTCCGTGGCTGCGGAGCAGCCATGAGAGCTGCAAGGCTCAAGCGGCAAAGAAGCAGAGCGGTTGTCTATCCGGTCAGCAGCAGAGATGGCGGTGAATACAAAACAGGAGAAGCAGTGGAATAGTCGTCTATCCAGTCAGCAGAGATGGTGCTAACAAACAAACGGGTGTAGCAGTGGAGTGGTCGTCTATCCGGTCGGCAGCAAGATGTCAGCGAGGTACAGAGCATAAGGCAAAAGCAGGTCCAGGAGAAGCGCAATGGTCAGAACCAAACAGATACAGTACGTGAGCCCAGTAAATAGACTGGAACGAAGTCAAACACCCAAGCCAGGAGTCAGACACACAAGAGCTAAATGCAGAAACAAAAACCCAACAAACAGAACAAAAACCAATATCCAGCAAACAGGTTCAAACCAGAGTGGCCTTTTAAAGGCCCAGAAACCAACAGGCCTTAAAGGGAAACACACCCCAAATAAAAAAGACATTAAAGGGAAGCTGGTACGCTCATAGCAGAGGTCTCACTCCTAACACATTGATAGATCACTCAACCTTGTTGAGGATCAGGAGAAGAGGAGCAGGAGAAAAAATATTACAATTAACGGATTTCCAGAGCAAGGAGCCTCGGAAGACCTGTCTTAGCCCAAATCTTTTCTGACCTCCTAGGCCCTGACTGAGCAGCACCTATTGTAATCGAATGATTACATAGAGCGCCTAGACCTTGTCCCCAGCAGGAAGACCCTCTGAGAGATATAATATGCGGCTTACTCACCTACCTTCATGTAGCAGCTATGTTGGTGGCAGCTAGAAATCGTCCCACAGTCTCCCTAGGAGAGGTGGAAATCTCTATATTCCAGGACATTGCACCTTCGATTTTGGCGAAACGCTGCATACTGCGCCTGCTCCTAGAGGCCCTTCGAGCTAAGGACATTAAATACGCCTAGCTATACCCATTTGGACTTGCAGTACTGTATAAGGGGAAAAGCATTGCAATTCACTCACCTAGTGATCTGCCAGCACTATGGGCCCAACTCTAAGTGGATCCTGTGGATATTCCATCATGGCTACCCAATGCTGATTCCTGGCCCCAGGAACAATGCCACAAGTCACCAAGAGGCAAGAAGTTTCCAGCTCGCCTGCCGCCTTCCATTCCCTAAGGGTTGTCTCCTATGTGATCAAACTGAGGGACAGTGAGTGACCATGTTATAATTCTGCCCTGCAAATGATCTTTAGTTTCCACCTAAATCTCATTGTCATCAGTCTTCTTTCTTTAGTTAATGCAATGCTAGGCTGTTCTTTTGAATTTTGTTGCTTACAGGCTGTTTATTCTTTCAGTTTTTACTTCAGCTGTTTAATTGGCATTTACTATCTCTACGTATCAATAAGCTGCTTGTAATAATAATAATAATAATAATTTTTATTTATATAGCGCCAACATATTCCGCAGCACTGTACAATTTGTAGGGTTCAAGTACTGACAAAAAAAGATACATTACAAAGAAATAGTCAATTCACACACTGGGACTGAGGGCCCTGCTCGCAAGAGCTTACAATCTATGAGGTAGAGAGGGTGACACAGGAGGTAGCATTGCTTATACAATGGTCAGACAATTGTGTAATAGAGGTTACTGTCATTACACATATATAAAGCTGTAGGAGCCGTCACCAGTCGTGTCCTTTAGCGTGCAGATGGTGCCTGGACATATAAAGTTAGTCTGATACGGCATCATATCCTGTGGGGTAATGTTGGAGCATAAACAGAGGAGGGTACGTATTAGGGATTCTAACTACGGAAGGGTTTACATTAGGAGTTGTGATAGGCCTGTCTGAAAAGATGTGTCTTTAGTTTACGCTTGAAGCTGTGGAAATTGGGGGTTAAGCTGATAGTCTGGGATGGAGCATTCCAGAGAAGTGGTGCAACTCGGGAGAAGTCTTGTATACGAGCGTGGGAGGTTCTGATAATAGAGGATGTTAGTCTTAGGTCATTGAGTGAACGGAGAGTACGGGTTGGGCGATAGACAGAGATGAGGGAGGAAATGTAGGGAGGTGCAGCATTATGGAGAGCCTTGTGGATGAGGGGGGTAAGTTTATATTATATTCTGTAATGAATAGGCAGCCAATGTAGTGACCGGCACTATTATTATTATTATTATTATTATTGTTTATTTATATAGCACCATTAATACCATGGTGCTTTACATTTGTGGATTTACATACGGTACACAAGATGTACAAGACAGATAATACAAACAGTGACCAACTGGCATAGTGGGATAGAGGGCCCTGCCCGCGAGGGCTTACAATCTAATCTGTCTTGTCTATCTCCAAGCGGGTGGTACCCAGCCTCCCTCCATTTTTGCTCCGTCTACACTTGGTGGAACTTCTGTGAATCCTGGCTCTGTTGAGCCTGGTCTCTCGGTTGTGGCACCGGTGGGGTTCTGGGGACTTCTGCCTAGGTGCTAGTCCTTCTGTGATATCCAGCTACCTCTCAAACTTACTTGCTACTCATATGTTACTCCTTACTTGCCATGTTAGCTCTCTTATCTTTAGCATCCTCTACCTACCTCTTATGGGGGTCAGATAGGGCTGATTTTCTAATTAGGCTACTACCTTTCTACCGCTCTCTGCATCTTCTTTTTCTTACCCACAAATCCTCTTTGCATTTGAGAAACTCGAGGGCGCTCTGACCTAGTGTGTCCACATCTTACCTATCCTCTCTGTTCCCACTGTTTCTCTACCACTTTCCTTTTCCCTTGTTCTCTCCCTACCCCACTTCTCTCCTCTTCCTTTTCTTCCTTCTCTTCTTACTCTCCCTCTTGATCCCTCCCCCCCCTTCTTCTTTCCACCTTTGTGCCAGGGCAGAGTCGCAACTCGTGACAGTAACCACCTGTTTGTTTCCTGCCTTCATTCTTCCGCTAGTGCCATGGCTTCTGTAACTGTCACCACCTTTAATACGAATGGTCTAAATTCTCCCCAGAAATGTCACAGTGTACTCCGCTTAGCCAGGAAAATGAAAACGGATATTCTCCTACTCCAGGAGACCCACCTCAAATCTACTAGGATACTCAGTTTTCCAAGACGTCAATATGACCAGTGGTTCTTCAGATCCCACCCGTCATCGGTCTCCAAAGGAGTGGCCATAGTGATACACCTCTCAGCTCCTTTTGTTTGCCACCAACAACATTTTGATGCTGAAGGACGCCTTCAATTTCTCAAAGGAACTCAAGCCTCCAGACCAGTAACGTTAGCCAACATTTACGCTCCCAACCATGTTCAAGTTCCCTGGCTCAAGCAGGCTGTCCGGGATCTCAAACATTTTGCTGTGGGAAAAGTTATTCTGGGAGGAGACATGAATGTTACATTGAACCCCCTTATTGGTCTCATCCTCTGGTAAATCATCCATTTCTCAAGCTGCCATTGGTTCCCTTCCCTACCATAATCCCACTACTAAAGATTTTTCCTATTTCTCTACCAAGTATGGCTCACTCCAGAGACTTGACTACATCCACTGTTCTTCCTCCCTAGTTCAGCTGACTCTAGTACCGCTCAGACCGACTGTGCTACTATGTCTGATCATGCACCAGTCTTCACTACTCTACTTGTATCTGAACTTACGCCTTGTGAGTGGACTTGGAGGCTGAATGAGACTCTCTTGGGAGATGACCTCTTAGTTTCTGACACCAAAGCCAAACTGCAAGAGTTCTTCTACTCATTGTCAAAGCGTCCATTGCCAAAAAACAGAGACAGAAAGAAGTTGATTCTCTTCTAGCGCAGATCTCGGCAATCGAAAGAGTCCATAAATTGAACCGCTTAGCCTCCTTACAAAGCAAGTTATCCCCCTTGAGAGAGAGACTCAAACGCATTTTCTGCATGCAAGCTGCTAAACACCAGCTCTTCTACAAACACCGCCTCTATTCCCATGGCGACAAAGGGGGGAAAATGATGTCACACCTCATCAAGAAGGCAAAGGCTAAATCCCATATCTCTGCTATCCAGGATGAATCTGCTACCAGTTCCCACGATACACCGGAGATTGCAAAATATGTTGGTGCTATATAAATAAAGTTTATTATTATTTATTATTATTATTTTTTATTATTATTATTATTATTATGCAGTCTTAATCTCCCAAAACTCCCACAGGACATTGGAGACAAGTTGCTAGAGCCAATTTCTCTGAGAGAAATCCAGCGAGTATTGAAGAGCTTCCCCATGGGAAAAAGTCCGGGTCTGGATGGCCTGACGCTACTCTATTACAAAAAATTTCAAGATGTTCTACTTCCTCAGCTGTCCCTGCTCTGTAATGCCTTGATGGCTGGGGAACCCCACCCAAAAAAACCCCCAAGAAGCCTACATTACCCTCATAGCAAAGCAGGAAAAAGATCCCAAACTCTGCGGCAGCTATCGCCCTATTTCGTTGTTGAACGTAGATTTGAAGATCTGGGCCAAACTACTAGCCCTTCATTTGATGCCACTTATGCCCTCTATAGTCAATGAGGAACAATCGGGCTTCATAAAAGGTAGAGAGGGGAAGGATAATGCCCATAAGCTACTTCATGCCATTGCTCTAACCCACAAGCTTAACAAACCACTAGTCCTTCTTGGTGTGGATGCTGAGAAGGCATTCGACAGGGTATACTGGGCCTATATGCAAGCCACCCTTCATGCCTTTGGTTTTCCTTTAATCTTCATCCGAGCAATATTCTCCCTATACTCAGAACGCCATGCTCATCTCAAAATCAACGGGACATAATCCCCATGCTTCAACATCACTAAGGGATCACACCAGGATTGACCCCTGTCACCTTCCCTATTTATACTCACATTAGAGACATTACTTCAAGCGGTCCAAGTACACCCTGGAATAGAAGGCTTCTTGGTTGGATCCCGGTCATTACAATCAGTAGCTTTTGCAGATGACGTGCTGTTTCTTATCTCAAATCCAGAGGAGGGACTGCCAGCCCTTACAACCTTGCTAGCGGAATATGGGGCCCTGTCGAATTAAAAAGCAAATCTCTCGAAGTCGGAGGTTTTAGATATATCCCTTCCCTCCACCCTGCAACACCAAATCCAGTTGACCTCCCCATATGTCTGGAAATCGAATCATATCACATATTTAGGTGTCAAGCTCACCAGTCATCTTCAGGATCTCTATGCAGAAAACTTCTTACGTCTGCTGCAAGACTTGAAATCTTTTCTGCACTCCTATGACTTACCTTTTATCTCATGGTTCAGGAGGAGAAACCTGTTGCAGACGTATGTGATCCCCAAGTTACACTATAAACTTCAAATTCTCCCGATTCCTCTACTGACCTCTTATCTGCGCTCCCTACGCTTGCTCTTCATTCGCTTCATATGGAAGGGAAAGCCAGCTCAAGTGCCTTATAACCTGTTGATTCGATGAAAGGAGAAAGGTGGGATATTTCTGCCTGATGTAGCCACGTACTATAAAGCTAATCTTCTGTCCAGGTGGCTGTATTTGGCCACGCCGGTAGAGCATTCCCTGATTAGAGAGACGGCAAACCTACCACATGGAAAAAGCCTACCCTCGCTCCTCTGGGTCCCAGACCCGAAACTCTTCCGAAACTGTCAGTTTGATATTTTCCTCAGGGGCCCGTGTGAGATTTGGTATAACATTCGCTCTCAACTCACTCCTCACCCGTCGAGACTCTTCCCAGAAGAACTGCTTCCACACCTCCTTCTTGAGACTATCCAGGGTTATGAAGATTTCTGGTTGAAGCTCAAAGGTAGAAGACTAGGGGAGCTCTTCTCCGACGCCTCACCGCTCTCTCAGGATTCTCTGCAAAACATGCTGCCTTACGTGTCTTTAACATATTTGTACTACAGTGCTGGCCAAAAGTATTGGCACCCCTGCAATTCTGTCAGATAATACTCAATTTCTTCCAGAAAATGATTGCAATCACAAATGCTTTGGTAATAATATCTTCATTTATTTTGCTTGCAATGAAAAAACACAAAAGAGAATGAAAAAAAAAGTCAAATCATTGATCATATTACACAAAACTCCAAAAATGGGCCGGATAAAAGTATTGGCACCCTCAACCTAATACTTGGTAGCACAACCTTTAGACAAAATAACTGCGAACAACCGCTTCCGGTAACCATCAATAAGTTTCTTACAATGCTCTGCTGGAATTTTAGACCATTCTTCTTTGGCAAATTTCTCCAGGTCCCTGAGATTTGAAGGGCGCCTTCTCCAAACTGCCATTTTGAGATCTCTCCACAGGTGTTCTATGGGATTCAGGTCTGGACTCATTGCTGGCCACTTTACAAGTCTCCAGTGCTTTCTCTCAAACCATTTTCTAGTGCTTTTGAAGTGTGTTTTGGGTCATTGTCCTGCTGGAAGACCCATGACCTCTGAGGGAGACCCAGCTTTCTCACACTGGGCCCTACATTATGCTGCAGACTTCATAATGCCATGCACACGGTCAAGCAGTCCAGTGCCAGAGGCAGCAAAGCAACCCCAAAACATCAGGGAACCTCCGCCATGTTTGACTGTAGGGACCGTGTTCTTTTCTTTGAAGGCCTCTTTTTTTTTTTCCTGTAAACTCTATGTTGATGCCTGTTCCCAAAAAGCTCTACTTTTGTCTCACCTGACCAGAGAACATTCTTCCAAAAAGTTTTTGGCTTTCTCAGGTAAGTTTTGGCAAACTCCAGCCTGGCTTTTTTATGTCTCTGGGTCAGAAGTGGGGTCTTCATGGATATCCTACCATAGAGTCCCTTTTCATTCAGACGCCGACGGATAGTACGGGTTGACACTGTTGTACCCTCGGACTGCAGGGCAGCTAGAACTTGTTTGGATGTTAGTCGAGGTTCTTTAGCCACCATCCGCACAATCTTTCGTTGAAATCTCTTGTCAATTTTTCTTTTCCGTCCACATCTAGGGAGGTTAGCCACAGTGCCATGGGCTTTAAACTTCTTGATGACACTGCGCACGGTAGACACAGGAACATTCAGGTCTTTGGAGATGGAGTTGTAGCCTTGAGATTGCTCATGCTTCCTCACAATTTTGCTTCTCAAGTCCTCAGACAGTTCTTTGGTCTTCTTTCTTTTCTCCATGCTCAATGTGATACACACAAGGACACAGGACAGAGGTTGAGTCAACTTTAATCCGTTTCAACTGGCTGCAAGTGTGATTTAGTTATTGCCACCACCTGTTATGTGCCACAGGTAAGTAACAGGTGCTGTTAATTACACAAATTAGAGAAGCATCACCTGATTTTTCAAAGGGTGGCAATACTTTTGTCCACCCCCTTTTTTATGTTTGGTGTGGAATTATATTCAATTTGGCTTTTTGACAATTCTTTTTGTGGTTTTCCATTGAAGACAAATTAAATGAAGATATTATTACCAAAGCATTTGTGATTGCAATCATTTTCTGGAAGAAATTGAGTATTATCTGACAGAATTGCAGGGGTGCCAATACTTTTGGCCAGCACTGTACCTACACTATAGATGGTGTGCTGCTTCACTCCCTCAGACCACTGAACTCAATAGATCCATGACCTACTTTGAAAGACTGATTGCGATAAACTCACAGAGTGCAAGGAAACTGTCAAATTGCCCTCCACTCCTCCGCACCTGAGTTCATACCTGCTTACTTATCTGCTTTGGAGACGGAACAGGGCATCTCGCTGTCTACAGAGGAGGTAACTCACGTATTAGGACATTCACATGGCTTTTCCCCCTGTACAGGAACCCAGCTTGGCTCTACGCCCATAAGCTGCCAGACGACGAACTCTGTTGGCACTGCTGTAAGATGGGGAAACATCCCTCATGTTATGAATGTAACTGTGTCTATTAATAAGGTTATATTTTTTTATAAACTGACATTTGTTTGTTTGCCCACAAGAGGCCACTGTTACCTCAGAAATAGAAAAGACTGTAATTCTGTAATTCCCTGGAGTAGTGACGTGGAGACCTTGTTCTGCAGAGGAGGAACAAGCAGCAGAGTGAGTGTGGCAGCCATTTTTTAGGTGTGTGCTTCTGAGTTTTTAGAAGAAGAAGGGCTGAAGTGAGAGGAAAAACATTCTTAAAGGATTAGAGATATAACAAGAGTGTTCTGAAGCAGAGACTGTTCCAGGGTTTGCTCAGACAGCATCATAAGTTGAAGAGTGCTATCAAGGACCGGCTGAGAAGTGGCCCTGTCAGTGAGACCGCATGTTTGGATGAGCCCTGCTTTCAGCAGTTCCAGAGAGAAGCTAAAAGGTACCCAACAAATCTGAATCAGTAAGAGAAGTAATCGTGCACGCACCGCATTAGATTTTTGGCGCAAATTGCTTGGGACTGAATAAGGGCCTGTAAGTAGACTAGTTAGGCATCCTCATCTTCACAGGCCACACTACTGGTGAATTATCTACCTATTCGGTAGTAAGGACTCAGAGAATTCTATTGAGTTGTAACTCCCAGAGAGGAACTTCTGAGGAAGTCTAGAAGCGACATTTTATACATTATCATATTTCTTTGGCTTGCAAGCTGACCTACTATAATATTTACTCGGTTATACTTTGTTTGTGGGGAATAGGGATATTTTGATAAGTTTGTAAGCTCTTGTGTTATACCGCCGGTGCCCCTATCACACTCACCGAATTGTTCCTGTGACTAGGGTGATAAAAAGGTAACAAGCGGCTGGTTAGTTGCAGCCTGCAGATAGGTAAAAGCTTGGAGTATATTGCAGTACACATGAGAAGGCACCGAGCTGTACAACACCAGGGTCTCAGCTTACTGGCTGAGTGTATGTAAATAGTTGGGAGTGTTTTTCTGGTAAATAGGTGTTACTTCACAAAGTAAAATCTTGTTTTTTTACTAAATTGATTTGGAGTCGCTTCCTTTGTTCGTGACTTCACTGTATCCTGGGGAGCCCACCCAGGTACATGGCTTACAACTTGGCATAGTCGGCAGGATACAGCGACCGTCATGGATGAGAAATTAATCTCCTGGCTCCAGCTGCATCGGTCCAGGGTGCCCCTGCACAGCAAGAGTTACCAGCCTCAGCACCAATCATGCCAGCCCAAGTAGGGTACTTATCAGCCGGGGCACTAATGCAGCATTTGCCAAAGTTTTATGGTAATAATTTGACTTTGCAGGACTGGACCGAAAGGGTACGAAGCGTAGTTAAATTGAGTAACCTTATTCCGGGGCTGCATGCAGAGATAGCATTGGGGGCGCTAGAAGGTGACGCTAGAGGGACAGTGATGGTACGGCCCGAATCAGTGAGAGACACCTTGGAAAAAATATTCTCCCTGCTAGAGGGAGCTCAGGGAGGGTGTACCAAAGTAGCACAGTTGCAAAGCAACTTCTTTAATCGGTCACAGCGAGAGGAGGAGGCTTTAATGCAATACTCTAATGCTTTACAGGAGATACTGAAAGAAGTGCGGCGGCGAGATTCGGAGGCTATAGGAGCCTTCAAAGACGTGGACTGACTACTACGAGACCAATTCATCTTAGGATTATCCAATAAGTTTTTACAGGAAAAACTGCAAGAGATGACTGGGGCAGATGCCAACCTGACATTCTATAATGTTTACCTGGCTGCTGTAGAGAGGGAAGAAGAGCCCATGGCTGTAAGTGTGAAGGCAGTGAGTAGCACCCAAGTGACAGGGGCCCGAGTAGGTCTTGAAGACGCGGGGTCCTTGAAGGATGTAGTCCAGGCTCTACGGGCAGAAATGAGAGAACTCCACCTGGAGGTGTCCCAGGTGAAAGCAGGTTCATCCATGGCTCCGGAGAGGGTCACATCACCCTGCCCTCTTCCACCGAGAGTACCTCGGGTGCGAGGGCCCACCAACCAAGGCCCATCTGGTGTGCGGGGATCGAGGGGACCTCTCTGCTGGAGCTGCCGACAGTATGGCCATATCGCCAGAGAGTGCCAGGGGCAGATGGAACCCGAGCCGGGTTTAATCTTCCAACCGCCACAGTAATGGGGCGTCCTGTGGCGGTTCACCAAAAACTAAGCCCCATATGCGATGAACGCGACTTATATGCTAGCAGCCCCGTTATGGAAGTCAAGCTAGAGGGCCAGAAGGTACGCTGCCATGTTGACACCGGATCAGAGTGCACCCTGATGCCTCTGGAGTTCTTCGAGAGACACTTGGGACATAAGATGGAGCCAGAAGATGGAAGTGTCAGGTTGACAGTTGCCAATAATGGTGCAATGAACATACAAGGGATCGTCTGGATGCGGGTTCGGCTGTTTGGGCAAGACATTGGCAAAAAGGGGATCGTGCTGGTAGACCATCCATCCAGAAGAGCTTTAGATGTAACTCTGGCCATGAACGTGCTGAGAGACCTAGATCATCACCTTTATGCCAAGGAAGGGCCTAAATACTGGCAGCGGGCCACCACACACCGGCCAACTCATAAGGTCCTACAGCAGATGGTGAGGAGCTGTAGTTTGCAAAAGAGCATCATACAGGGTGCTCTATTGGGAAAGTGAAGGTACCGCTGAGTGCTCCAGTGAAGATTCCAGCACGACAGGAGAAAATTTTGATGCTTCCAGTGGGGGCTGGACGACCACTGAATGGACTAGAGGTCCTGATAGAGCCTGCTCCACAGGGAGAAATGCAGACCCACCCTCTGGTAGCCCGAGCACTCGCCACTGTGAAAGATGGCCGTGTGTTGCCTATACGCTGTCTCGACGTTTTGGACAGTGAGTTGATCGTTCCTGAGAATACCCTGTTGGCTGGAATTTATGTGCCCGATGGCAACATCCTTCGCTGGAAGAGCTTCACGCTACAGCCTGATGGGAGGTCGGCTTGGACCTATGCCGTGAAGATCCAGAAAAAACACACCCCAACAGCAGAGTGGAATGGTCGCGTGATCATGTCTCTGATGGGAGTGGACCTCCGGTCTCTGACCCCGGGGCAACAGAAACTTCTGGAAGACACTCTGTGGGAGTACCAGGAGGCGTTCTCAAGACATGAGGAAGACTTCGGGTGTGCTACTGTCATTGAACATGAAATTCCTACCGGCGACGTTGCGCCAATTCAGGAGGAGTACAGGCAAATCCCGCCCAACATGTATCAGGAGGTGAAAGATATGGTGGCCAGCATGCTGGAGAATCAGGTGATACAGGAGAGTAAAAGCCCGTGGGCTGCTCCGGTGGTCCTTGTGCGGAAGAAAGACGGAAGTCTCAGGTTCTGTGTAGATTACCGGAAACTGAATGCTCAGACCGTCCACAATGCCTATCCTCTTCCACGGATCGAAGAGACACTATCCTCCAATGGGTCGTGCCAAGTATTTCTCCACGCTTGACCTGGCTAGTGGATATTGGCAAGTGCCAGTGGCCGAAAAGGACAAGGCGGAGACAGCCTTTACCTTACCCATGGTACTCTATGAGTTCAACAGAATGCCATTTGGTCTGTCCAACGCTCCAGGGACATTTCAGTGGTTGATGGAGCTCTGTCTGGGTGACCTAAACTTTGAGTCAGTACTGATATATCTGGATGACGTTGTGGTGTTTGGGACCTCATTCGAAGATCATCTTCAAAAGCTGCGGCAGGTCCTAGAACGACTGTGAGACCATGGGCTAAAAATCAATCCCAAGAAGTGCCAACTGTTTCAGCAGCGAATAGAGTACTTGGGACATGTGGTCACTCCGGAAGGGGTAGAACACTCTTAGGGCTCAGAGGAACCTATATATAAAATATAGTGTAGAACACTCTTAGGGCTCCTAGAATAGTATCTACAAAACTTAGTCTATAACACTCTTAGGGCTCCTAAGAACCTACCAATAAAACATAGTGTAGAACACTCTTAGGAATCTGAGGAACCCATCTATAAAACATAGTGTGGAATAATTTTAAGGTTCCTAGGAACCTATTTATAAAACACAGATTCCTCAGAGCTCTAAGAGTGGTCTTCACTATTTTTTTTTTTTTTAGATAGCATTCTAGGAATCCTAAGAGTATTCTATTCTATGTTTTATAGATGGGTTCCTCAGATCCCTAAGAGTGTTCTACACTATCTATAAACACTATTAGGGCTCCTAGGAACCTATCTATAAAACAAAGTCTATAGATTCACTTAGTGTTTGTAGGAACATATAGCCTATGTTTTATAGATAGGTTCCTAAGAGTTTTCTACACTATGGTTTGTAGATAGGTTCCTACTAGAGATGAGCGAATTTCTCAAATGTTCGATTAAGTTCCAAAACAATTTGCTTCAATCCAAATTAATTTGTGGTGAATATCGCTAAAAAACACCTATTTCCTGGCTTCAGAGAGCCTGTATAGTGGTGTAGAACACTGTGCCTTGCAGTAACATGCATAGGGAGCCTACTGTGGTAGTGAAACAATACTGTGAGTCAGAATGACACACACAAGACAGGTATCGCTCTTAGAACCACTGCACACTTCACTTATTTGGACAGTTCACTTATGTGAACTCAGCCTTACAGGTCCATGTTAGTGCCAGATAGAAAGAACCGTGCCTGCCCTGCCTTTATCACGCTTTTTTTTTTTTTTTTTTTTATAGGTGTTCATTAGAGGGGAAAGAAATAAGGGGCATATTTGCCGTTCTCTTCAAAGTAGAAAATAACAGGCCTTTTTGCCCTTTCCAATTACGATTTTTCATCGAACAGTATGTCAGACAGTGAAGCGACAGTCCATGCACAGGGGAGGGACGCAGGCCTAAATGTTTCTGGCACAGGCAGAATTTTCCAGTCTTCCAAGAACTCTTCTCCAAATGCCCCGCTGTGAAGCAGCGGGCATGTGGGACCTACTTTCATATTTCATATTTCCTCTGGGCATGTTCTCCCCCATGGAGCTGGCAGTATACCTCCTACAACTGCCTGCGACCTTTCCCACACAGCAAAACCAAAGCCTTCTCAAGCCCTTCCTGCAGCCCTAGCAAGAATATGTCCGTACCGATAGGATTCAGATGAACCCCATCAGGCAACAACAGATTACAGTTGTCACCCTCCAATTCCCGATGACGAACCACTACACCACCAAGGGATCGTACAAACTTAGAGATCCGAACATTCAGGACTTTCCGCTACCTTTCAATAGCCAGGGGGTCCTTGACACCCCTCCACACCTGCCGTGGCACCACCTCGGACCACACTAACACCACGTCAGAGAAGAATACTGAGACCCGTTGAAGATCCTGTCTAATCAAAGCAATCAGCTCCGCCAATTTTACCCGACCAAGGTCGTTGCCACCAGCGTGGACAAGGACGACGGCAGGACCACGAACCTGGCGGCTGACTGATACGAGCTCCGGCAAGATCTGATGCCACCTCAAGCCTCGACGACCACACCAGTGTACCTCAGCGGAGGAGAGCCCAAGAGATACGCCACCAGGACGAATCGCAGCTCTGCGTTCGGCCCAGAAAATATATGAGTGCCCAAATATCCACACAGAAGGGAGACTGGGTCCTGAAAAGACACGAAACAAAATAAAACATAGTAAAAGAAAACTAGAAGCAAAACAAACAATCATTGAGTAAGCAGATCAGGGCGGATATATGTCCTATAACAATCCGACTTCCATCTGCCCAATCGCTTTACAGCGTTCTCACCTAAATGACAAGCATCAGCCATAGTCGCTGCGCCAATCCGAAAAGAGTGGGTACAAAACTCTTTTGGATCCAGACCCAAGTCAACCAAGCATGCACGAAAAACTGAAGCAAACTGAAAACGTTTAAGAGGCAAACCGGAGGCATGCACCAGGAAGACAGAAGACTCAGGACGACGCAAGACAAATTCCCTAGTGACCCACACTGGGCAATAAGAGGAGCCTAAGACTTTTACAGTCACCCAACTACCCCAGCCAAAAACATCTGTTTTTGATTTCCTAACACCAATCTTAACCTCCTCACCCAAAACAACCACATCCCCAACTGAAAGACCCCCGGGACAAAAACAACTGCTCAACAATTCCCCAACCCACAAGGCAGCAAAAAAGGCAATCAAAAAGGCCGTCCTAAACAACAAAATTTCATAAGGGTCACGACATATGACATCTAAAATTGCACACAAATGAGACAGCAGACTGAAAGACACTGGGCGCCAAGAATCCACACCCACAGACACTTTCTTCCACCCTTTAACCACCTGCTGAACCATGAAATGCGTAATATCGTGCCGATCAAAAAACTTAAGCATAAACGCAACTCCAGCTAAACTCTTTAGAGCCACATTTGCCGAAGCACCTCTACACCCCAACTGCACTAAAATATCAAGTGTGACCTCCAACAAAAGACAGTCATCCGCGGGTACGATACCGCCGGAGATAGACAGCCAAGAAGACCATGCAGTCCCGTGGCTCTGCCAGGTGGCCTCGAATACGGAGCTGTGCACCAACTCAACTAGACGCTCCCGACCAGGTTCCATAAGCAGTCTCGGTAAGCTGTACCGACTGCCTCTGCCGTCGGGTGTAGCACATGAAACACCTGAAAATCGGAACGGGACAGAGCATCAGCAATGCAATTCTGCACTCCCAGCGCGTGTCTTGCCCTAAACCAAATATTATGCTGCAAACAGCGAATAACAAGATGGCGCAACAATGGCAAAACCGGGAGAGAAGAAGAGGACTGACTATTGATGACTTGTACAACTGCAATATGGTCCGTCCAAAAACACATCCTTCGATTCGCCATACCCGAGCCCCAAAGCTCTACAGCTACAACAATCGGGAACAATTCTAGGAGAGCCAGATTCCTCACCAGTCCCGACTCCACCCAGGAAAGCGGCCAAACACTTCGACACCAATCATCCCCAAGAATCACTCCAAAACCATTGCTACCCGCTGCGTCAGTGAACAGATGCAAATCTAAACTAACAACATCCTCCGCTTGACAAAGAGTTTGACCGTTAAAGGTAGCTAAAAAGGACCGCCACATCAAGAGATCATCTCTGAAGGGACGGGTAATACGTATAAAATGATGAGGTATCAGGACCCCTTTAGTAGCTAAAGACAAACGCCTGCAGAAAGCCCTACCCATGGGAAGGACTCTGCAAGCGAAATTCAAGAGACCCAACAAACTCTGCATCTGCTGTAACGACACTTTCTTCGCATTCACGAACTGGTCTACCATGGACACCAGCCGCGCAACAAATGGGCAACCGAAAAACCATGTCCACCATATCCAGTTCAATGCCCAAGAAAGACAACTTAATTGTTGGGCTTTCAGTCTTTTCCTCAGACAGAGGGACCCAATATTACCCATAAGAACACGAAAAGTATGCAAGAGGTAGGCACAAACCGACGAACCCAACGAACAAAAAATCATCAAGATAATGCAATACCGAGGGGATGCCCGTCTCAAACCGTACCATCCGCTCCAAAAAGGAGCTAAACACCTCAAAATAGTAACACTAGATGGAGCAACCCATGGGCAAGCACATATCCACGAAAAACCTATCAGCAACTATACAACCCAGCAAATGGAAACAGGACAGGTGTACCGGCAACAAACGAAATGCTGATTCAATATCTGATTTGGCCAACAAGGCCCCCGGACCCGCCCTAGCAACTAACTGAACCGCCTGATCGAAGAAAGTATATGAGACTGCCACATCCGCCTTTGATATCCCATCGTTCACCGAGGAACCAGTGGGATATGAAAGGTGATGAATTAAACTAAACTTGCCGCATTCCTTCTTAGGAACCAGGCCCAAAGGAGAAACCCGCAGATTAGGCAGAGGCGGGTCATCAAAAGGACCCACCATACGACCCAACTCGACTTCCTTCATAACCTTTTCCCAAGCTAACTCGACATTGTCCCTAACAGATTTTAAATTTGGGGACAGCAACAAAACAGACGAATGTTCATGCGGTATGTAAAACCCATGGTAAAAACCGTCTTTAAGCAGGCTTGCTTCCTGCTTCCAAGGGTACCGATCTAACCACAGGTGCAGCCGTGGGCCGTTCACCGGCGTTCTCTGCGCCGCCGGCAACACCCACCTTGGCAGGCTGTCGCTGACAACGGAAACACCGCAACGCTGAATGCGTCCCTCCACAGATGGAGCATTCATGTTTGAATCGGCATGTAGCATAGAAGCAGCAGTGCCCTTCATTATACAGCCAACATGACCCATTGGGCTTAGGGGCCACCGAGCCAGGATGAGCACCCAATCCGACGGCTCCACTCTGAAACGGCCACTGCGAACGTTGTGGCAAGATAAGCTGAATCACACATTGGTGGCCTTAGAGGCCCAACCGACGGACGGATTCAGGGCCAGGCGCCGACGAAACTCTTCGTCATAACGCCACCAGGCGGAACCGCCGTGTAATTTTTGTATGCTGTAAATTGTATCCAGATAAACGAACAACTCTGGACCCTTATCTGGAGACGACTGTGAAATGACATAAGACAGTGTGGCAAAGGCCTGAAGCCAGTTGCCAAAAGTCTTCGCAACCCGCGGTTTTTTATCCGCACCTCTCTCGATAACCCGCTCTTTGTCAACGGTTGCATGGTCCGTTGACAATATTGTAGAGACCATATATCAACATATTCTCCCTTTGCGATTCGCTCCCTGACCTCCATCGGTACATGTGTAGCAAGCGGGGCCACACCACTAAATATGGAATAACGAAAAGCTAATCCAATATTAACGGAAGAAACCATTGGAGGGCCAGCCACTGCAGGAGCAGCCAACTGGCCCTCCAACACATCTAACATATGCGATGAGCGCCTCCTTCTACGCCGACGATGACCGCTACCATCTGTGGACGAAGACTCAGATAGAGAGGAGAGTTTAGGCCGTGTCACCGACAAACCAGCAGAGCACCCCCTGGACCCAGCCTCCCTGACGTAACCCCCCAGGGGGGACCCAGGAGTGGTACCGGCAGAACGCTGAGTCGCAAGCGGAAGCTGTCTTGCATGGGACACGGCATATCCAGCAGCCAGCCCCCCAAGGATAAAGATGACCTGGCCCTGGGTTCTCCTCCCCCTCCCTGAAGAAAAATCGCTGGCGTCAGCAAAAAATCCTCCTGCTGCGCAGGCTGCTTTTCAGTTTCAGCAGACTCCAACGGCAGAGAGGTCTGCGCAGGAGACAGGGACACCGGCCAGAGCTGTGGGAGCCCTCTGGTGAGATCCCCCGCCCCCAACCCCGCCACTGGGAACCGGCCAGGACCGCATCAGCCCCGCCAGATGGGACTTCGGGCATCCCACTGAACGCGGCCATTTTCCCTGTTTCCCGCCGTCCTGCTTCTGCAACCGGACGGACCGCACGGGAGGAAGAAGTACTTTTTACCTCCGATGTGGCAGATGTAGACCGACCAGAAGGAGCCCCAGGGGATGCAGAAACAGACGTAGAAGCTCCCCACCGGGTAGCACCACGGAGTGGGCTAGGACTCAGGCGGGAGGGGGTCCTCGATTCCCGCTGCGGCCTCCCTGTCACCGGACCAGGAGCAGCAGAATCAGGAAGAAAAGAACTCTGGCTCGCTCCAGCACTGCTTCCAGCCACGCAGAACCCTGACAGGCGATGCGCTCCAGGATGATCTTCTCCATCGTGTTCTCCATTTTCACGGGGTCTTCGTTCCAGTACTTCTCACCAAGATGGTAGAAAGGTAAGAACCCCGCCTACATGCACTCCAACACTTATATATTCTTTAACCCTCCCCCCTCTGACATCCTTCCCACGTCACCATTTCTTTTAAAAATAAATAATGTATTCCTGCCACTCAGTCCCTGGCCCTTTCTTTATACAATTCAGGGCCTCTCAGCAGTCATGTCTTGACCAGCAACGAAACGGTTGTAGACTGGTTGACTCGTTTATCCAATTCATCCCAAGTCACATCAGACTCCCCCAGCCAAGAGTTGGTGGGTTCGTCAAACACAACCCTTAGTTGGCATGGCCAACCTTTCCTCAATCTGCCTCTGTCCTTTTCTGTTCCCTCAGCTAGAGAAGTACCTTATGCTGTAGGCTCAGATCCACTATACAGTAAGGAGGAGGTATTAATATTATTATTGTTTATATAGCAACATTAATTCCATGGTGCTTTACATTTGAGGGTTTACATACGGTACACAAGATATACAAAACAGATAATACTAACAATGACCCACTGGCACAGTGGGACACAGGGCGCTGCCCGCAAGGGCTTACAATCTATGAGAGAAGAGGGATAGAGACAGAAGGTGGGGGTAGAGGCTGTTCAGGTAGTACTATGTAGACAGTAGTGTTATTGGAGGTTGTAGGCCTTCCTGAATAGGTGAGTCTTCAGGACCTTCTTGAAGCTTGTGATTGTGGGGATCAGTCTTATGTGTCTTGGTAATGAGTTCCAGAGTTTGGGGGATGCATGGGAGAAGTCTTGGAGACGGTTATGTGAAGAGTGGATAAGAGCAGAGCGGAGTAGGAGGTCTTTGGAGGATCGGAGGTTATGTGCGGGCAGGTAGTGGGAGATTAGGTCAGAGATATATGGAGGGGACAGGTTGTGGATGGCTTTGTATGTCAGTGTTAGTAATTTGAACTCTATTTGCTGGGCAACGGGTAGCCAGTGAAGGGATTGGCAAAGGGGAGCGGCCGATGAAGAACGGGGGGAGAGGTATATTAAGCGTGCGACGCAATTTAAGGTGGACTGGAGGGGGGAGGGTGAGAATATTTGCTGGGAGGCCATGCAGAAGGCTGTTACAGTAGTCTAAGCGGGAGACTATGAGGGCATGGCCTAGCATCTTTGTAGTTTCTGGGGTGAGGAAGGAGCGGATTTGATGGATGTTTTTGAGTTGGAGGAGGCTGGAAGTGTTGAGAGTTTGGATGTGCGGCTTGAAGGATAGGTCAGAGTCAAAAGGTTATCCCAAGGCAGCGGACCCATGGGCTTAGGGTAAGTGTAAAGGACAGTCAGCAGCTACTGCTCAGCCAAGATCTGGAGGAGACATCCGCCGCTTCCTCTAGTAGGGAGGCAAGTAGTGTTGAGGAGAGTGGCATGGGAACTGGTGTGGAGGAGGACTTCAGTGAACTGCAGACAGTAGTGGTTGACAATGTCCCAATCATAATTGGGAGGGGCTTCATCATCATCAGGAGAAGAGGATTGCAGCTTGCGCATGAGGCAGCGGGGGAAGCAGCTGAGTGGCAGCAGTGTGAGGTCGGGAGCTAAACATGCGTAGGGTAGACCATCCGCTTTGCACAGCCGCCTACCTGCCCGGAAAGCAGTGGTGCAGGGGTTCACAGAAGCAGTGGCGGTAGCAGGCAGTTAGTGCGGATTGATGGGGGTAAACTCACCTACTCAGCAGTGCAGCAGTTTTTTGTAAAGCCGGCAGGGGAGGTGAATATGGCCATATGCTCAATCTGTGGGCAGAAGGTGAAGCGTGGCCAGGGTGCCAATGTTGGCACCACAGCCCTGCACCAACATATACAGCATCACCATAAAGTGGCCTGGGAGAGCTGTGGCTCCAATGCGCCTGCTGCACCACCCAGTGGCATGCACCCCATTTCAGGCAGTCAAGGCTCCACCACCTCAGCCAAAGGAAGCTGTGTGTCCTTCACTTCATCTGCTGGTCGTCATACTCCTGCTCCTACTCCTCCATCATTGCATCAGCAATCCAATACAGAAGTGATTTTGAAGAGAAAACAGTATGCGTGCACTCATCCAACAGTGCAGAAGCTGGACGTGCTCCTGTCCAAGTTGCTATTGCTGCAGTCACTCCCTTTCCACTTGGTGGACTCTGCACCTTTCAGAGAACTGATGGCTTGTGCCGAGCAGAGGTGAAGAGTCCCAAGCCATCATTTCTTTGCCAAGAAAGCAGTACCAACCCTGCACAAATATGTAGAAGAGAAAGTGGGCCAGTCCTTGAGCCTGTTGGTGTTTGCCAAAGTGCACGGCAGCGCCGACGTGTGGAGCTGTAACTACGGTTAAGGACAATATACATCATTTACAGACCACTGGGTTAATGTGGTGCCTGTCCAGACACACCAGCAACTTGAACAGGTGACGCAGCTTCTGCCTCTATGTTCTCATGCCGTTAGTTCTGCAACAATGTCCCCCTCATCCTGCACTGCAGGGACAACTCACAGTGCTCCTCCAGCATACCACATTTGCAGGGCACAGTGGTGTCACACTGTTCTACACCTCGTTTGCCTGGGGGAAAAAAAGTCACACAGGGGAAGAACTGAGTCAATGTATGTCCTCCTCATGCCGCAACCACTTGGTCACTGTATGGCCTTTTCATGTTGCTGCCACTAGTTCACTGTATGGCCTCCTCATGTTGCTGCCACTGGGTCACATTATGGCCTCCTCATACCGCTGCCACTGGGTCACTGTATGTCCTCCTCATGCTGCAGCCACTGGGTCACTGTATGCCCTCCTCATGCCGTTGCCACCGGGTCATTGTATGGCCTCCTCATGCCGCTGACACTGGGTCACTGTATGCCCTCCTCGTGCTGATGCCAACTTCACATTGTCACCAGCAACTTGGCCAGGTGGCGCTGCTTCTGCTTGCACGTTCTCATGCCGTTGGTCCTGCAACAATATCCACCTCATCTTCCACTGTTTCCTCAGCCTCTGCAGGGACAATTCACAGTGCACCTGCAGCATACCACAAGTGCAGGGCACAGCGGTGTCACACTGTTCTGTTCCTCATTTGCCTAGACAAACAAAGTCACACAGGGGAGGAACTGGGTCACTGTATTCCCTCCTCATGCCACAGCCACTGGGTCACTATATGCCCTCCTCATGCTGCTGCCACTGGTTCACTGTATGCCCTCCTCATACCGCAGCCACTGGGTCACTGTATGCCTTCCTCATGCTGTTGCACTGGGTCACTGTATTCCCTCCTAATGCCGCTGCCCCCGGGTCACTGTATGGCCTCCTCATGCTGCTGCCACCGGGTCACTGTATGGCCTCCTCATGCCGCTGACACTGGGTCACTGTATGCCCTCCTCATGCTGCTACCACCAGATCACTGTATGCCCTCCTCATGCCGCTGCACTGGGTCACTGTATGCCCTCCTCATGCCGCTGCCACTGGGTCACTGTATGGCCTCCTTATGCTGCTGCCACCTCCACATTATGTCGCCTTGCCACTCTGTAGACATATATGTGGAATCTGCAGACGAGTGTGTAAAAGGAGTGCACTCTTTCACGATACAGTAGGATGTTGGGCCTCTGCACGGTTCTTTCTACCTGCCACTAAAATGGACCTGTAAGGCTTAGTTCAAACTTCAGGTAGTTGGTCAGTTTTAGCCCCGTAAATGTCCAAATAAGTGAAGTGTGCAGTGGTTCTAAAAACGACGCCTGTCATGTGCGTGTCATTCGGACTCACAGTATTGTTTGACTACCATAGTAGGATCCCTATGCGTGTTACTGCAAGGCACAGTGTTCTACTTTCCTATACAGGTTCTATGAAGCCAGGAAATAGGTGTTTTTTTGTGATATTTGCTGTGAAGTAATTCCTGTCCCTAAGCCACTCATTGCCTCTCACAAAGCCAGCCAGTCCACTTTGCTCTGCACTGATGAGGGACAAAAATCCCGAAATGGCGCTGTATGCAGATAAGTGAAATTGGCATGGCTAAAATCCCATTTGCTGTCTCAAGACTCGGTGAGTCAAAAAGCAAATTGAGGATCTGTTACATCCAACAGAGGGCGTAAGAGCTTCCCTGCTCCTTTTCCCATAATGCCTTGTGATATGTAGATGCTTAGTAGAGGGCAAAAGGCAATTCAAAACTCTACACACCTTCACTGGTGCTCTCCTCAATGTGAGAGATTCCTGTCCCTAATCTTTGTGGAATTCGTTTGTGGTACATTCTGTATAACACAAGGACGGCTGAGAATGGTTATTTCTGCTTCTTCTTCTACAATTCTCTATAGTAAAGACAGTTCAGAGCACAATCCTCCGGGAGCAGATCCAGAATGATGTGTGATGAGATCAGAGAATGTAAAATCTATCCCATCATACTGTATAAAAGGAGGGGAGATGAGAGCAGTCACCATATAGCATGTCCTGATCCTGGGGGCCGTGCTCTCTGTGTCACTGCTGGGCTTGCTGCTTCTACCCATCATATCTTACTGAGGATATACATCATCATCACCATCATCATCATCACTGCACATTTGCTACAAGAAGATGTTCAGATTAATTCCTTTGTTTTTACTTCCAAGGTTTTCTTTCACACAATTAATCTGTGACATGAAGATAGGAGAAATTACTGATACTATTCAATTTCCTTACCAGGATGAAGATCTCAACATTGGCGTAATATTCACATTGTGTACATATGCATACGATACAGAACCACAAGTGAAAAATTACCCACATATACATTGTACTGAGTAAGTCCTACTTTCTTTTACAAATTCTCCATGAGAAGTGGTGAGAATAGTGTGAGGTCTGCAGACATAGCTTCACCAATCTATCCATACAGTACACAGAAGCTGTATAGTGTGAATGTTTTTAAAGTATGCAGCTCAATATTGTGACTGCACTTACATTATATAGTGTAACTACTCTTACAGCTCTATAGTGACCTCTTTTACAGTATACAGCTCTATAATGTGACCTATATTACAGTATACAGTTCTGTTGTATGACCACTCATACAGTATACAGCTCTATAGTGTGACCGCTCTTACAGTATACAGCTCTACAGGTTGACAGCTTTTACAGTATACAACTCAAAATTGTGACCACTTTTACAGTACACAGCTCTATAGCTTGAACGTTCTTACAGTATACAGCTCTATAATGTGACCGCTCTTACAGTATACAGCTCTATAGTGTGACCGCTCTTATAGTATACAGCTCTATAGTGTGATTGCTCTTACAGTATACAGCTCTATAGTGTGACCACTCTTACAGTATACAGCTCTATAGTGTGACCACTCTTACAGTATACAGCTCTATAGTGTGACCACTCTTACAGTATACAGCTCTATAGTGTGACCGCTCTTATAGTATACAGCTCTATAGTGTGACTGCTCTTACAGTATACAGCTCTATAGTGTGACCACTCTTACAGTATACAGCTCTATAGTGTGACCACTCTTACAGTATACAAGCTCTATAGTGTTACTGTTCTTACAATATACAACTCTATAGTGTGACCTCTCTTACAGTATGCAACTCCATAATTCCGTATCCAAACTTATTTTATTCTATAAGTTCTCTTTAGACCCACTATGGGACATTATACTGTGTGCTGGGGCTACTATGGGACATTATACTGTGTGAGGGCCATTATGGGACATTTTATTGTGTGAAGGGGCTGCTCTGGGACATTATACTGTGTGAGTGTGATGATGAGAGCCCCAGATATGTATTCTCAGTCAGGAATTTGTGGTTGATGTATTATAACTTGGTCATATTAAGCCCCTTCTTGGCATCAGAAATGTGGTATGTCTGGTTTGTACACAAACCCTTTGATCCCCTGAGAGTCACATACACAGGCCTTTGTTTGCCTAACCTTATTAATCTCGTTATCACAGCAGGGGGACATCCTAGGGATGTATATTGGGAGACTTCTAGACAAACCGGAAGCAGTCTCCATGTCTCTAAGCAGATAACAAAGGGGATATGGTTTTATGACAATATCTTCCCCGGGGAACCTCTTACAATCGCACCGATAAATCCCTGAGGGGCGACAGGCCAAGGTGCACGTTTCAAGCCCACACAAGGTACTGCTCAAAGCAGGGGAAAGGTCCAGACACTGTTCTCATTACCCAAAGGGGATTGGGGTGTTATTCTTGGTGTCTACACGATGGGGAATTGCCACGAACACCATCATACCACATGCTTTACAATATGGTCCTCCGGCGAGGAGATATGATGAAACATGGTTCTTGGAATTTCAAGACAGAAGGCGGGGCTTCCCCTCCTGGTGACATCACTTAGGGAGGAGACCAGGATAGTTAAATGCTCTCTGACCAGGGAAAGAGGGGTCTTGTTATCTTGGGGAAGATTGAGAGCGTGTAGGAGACCCATGCTCTGTAACTTGCTTAAGAATTCACCCTAAGCCAAGCTGCTGAGGCTTAGAGAACCAACTACAAACTTGCTCTGATATTTTCCTATCTTTTACTCCCATTTTATTTTCTGTACTGTATTTTGCTTTTACCTGTATTTGCTTGACCGTTCATTGATGTATATTTCTGTATATGTTACTGCCTATTATCGACCCACTTGGGCTAATAAATACAGTGGGGAAAAAAGTATTTAGTCAGCCACCAATTGTGCAAGTTCTCCCACTTAAAAAGATGAGGCTGGCCTGTAATTGTCATCATAGGTAGACCTCAACCATGAGAGACAAAATGAGAAAACAAATCCAGAAAAATCACATTGTCTGATTTTTAAAGAATTTATTTGCAAATTGTGGTGGAAAATAAGTATTTGGTCACCTACAAACAAGCAAGATTTCTGGCTCTCAGACCTGTAACTTCTTTAAGATGCTCCTCTGTCCTCCACTTATTACCTGTAGTAATGGCACCTGTTTGAAATTGTTATCATGACTTTTGGATATGGGATGGACCCTCACTCCTTCCTAAAACCATCCAAACTACAGTAAACATTGACTTTGGAATAAGCACACAAAACACTTTATTTTGGGTGTCAAAATGGCCACAGCTTTATTTAAATCACAGAACTAAAATAATCACAGAAGGAGTCAGGTGAAGTGCTAGACCATTGGGATTCACGAATACTGTGAGCCCCAACTGTCTGACAAACAGCAGCCAGCCAGACAGCAATAAAGGGGGCGGCACGCTCCGGCTTGCAATTCTAGCAGAGCCAGTACACTTTAAGGGCACCAACATCCCTGTGCTTAACCCCTGTGCCCGCCCCTGGATGACGTTACTATTACGACATCCTTCAGGCTGGTCATTTCCAAAGCTCAGCCTGTTCACCACCATGAGGTTTAACCTCCTCTATTAGTTAAAATAAGTCCACAATAACTTGCCTGCAACTTCCACCTGACTCCTCAACCACCACAGAGAGGCCATTTGACACCTTAAATGGACTCGACCACCACCAAACTGATTAGTAATGCAAAAGCCCTCTAGAAACTTTTTATACTAGTCCCATACCATCTTCTCTACAGTACTAAGCTATGAATGTTGCTGAAAATGCAACTAAAGTGAATGACTGTAGTTAGAAACCAGTAAGGAGAAATAGACTATAATACTGAAATTACCATAAACCAGTATACTGTACGTGGGGGATTCCGCCATACCACACACATGTAATTGCCAACCATTTATGCATATAAGTATATACTTCCCACTTATGTTATGTGGTGTCCCACTCATGGTGGTAAATGTAAACAAATTATATAGATGTATACAGTATATATGAGATAACACCTCTTCAAAGAATACCTCTGCCCCTAAAAAAAAACAAAAAAAAAAAAAAAAAAAACTAGGACTGTCCATTTATATTCATTGGTAACCCTATACCCAATTATATTGCCAGGAAAGACATAGAGAGTATAAAGAAGGGAAGAGAAAAGTACTTGCTGTGCTTCAGCTTCTCCAGGTACACAGCAACCACCGAGCACTTACTGTAGTGAAAAAACCTCACCATTGTTGTTCGATGGGTCCCAACCACATCAACAGTAAAACAAGCTATTAAATGATGCTTATAATGATGAGAATAAGCCCATGATCTGCTTGATTCACAGGAGTCTTTGAAGGCAGTGAGAGATCCTCTCCTGTCATATCTCAATCATTTTCAGAGCACTTGAGGACCTTTACCCTTAGCCGCAAGCACTGACCCAAGGGCACCGAGACTGAAATTTGAAGCTAAAATTCTCTCTTTTGCTGGACCTGGGCCAGCACCATCCTGATGCTGCCCATTCCGCTATAGGAGCTACAGGACTATATAGCTCCTGCATGCAGAGCATGGGGTTATCTTGATAAGCAGAGCTGGGCTCCATTCGCTAGCTGGCTACGATAGACACTCTACTGCATCTGCTATATCACACTGTCGGCAAACTAAAGAGAAATATGAATTGGGCAATATAAATGGTAATATATCTTCATTAAGAAAAATTACAAGTCAACAGAAATGGTCCTTGAAGCTATAGATTTTTATCAAAAACATGCCTGCTTTATTTTAATTTTTTTTTTTTTTTCTTCCCTCCAGCCGCAACCACCACTGGCTCGGAGGGCTGAATTTATTGCACAGACATGTGAAAACTGATAGCCATGACCCTAGGGACTTATCCTAACAGGGTCTTTTTTTTTTTTTTTTTTTTTTTTTAAATGAATAATTGGTTTTGCAGAAACCAGGTGGTCCATACCTCCGATGGTTACCTTTCCACACCTGGGGTCCATACCTCCGATGGTTACCCCTCCACACCTGGGGTCCATACCTCCGATGGTCCTACCCCTGGGGTCCCCCCCCCTCCACACCTGGGGTCCATACCTCCGATGGTTACCCCTCCACACCTGGGGTCCATACCTCCGATGGTTACCCCTCCACACCTGGGGTCCATACCTCCGATGGTTACCCCTCCACACCTGGGGTCCATACCTCCGATGGTTACCCCTCCACACCTGGGGTCCATACCTCCGATGGTTACCCCTCCACACCAGGGGGCCATACCTCCGATGGTTACCCCTCCACACCAGGAGGCCATACCTCCGATGGTTACCCCTCCACACCAGGAGGCCATACCTCCAATGGTTACACCTGAGGTACGTGCACTGGGCTACACCTGAGGTGGTTGCCCATTACTGGCCAAATTATAAGTAACTTCAAGGACCCATAAAATAAATAAATAAAAATATATATTTATTGTCCCTAGTGCGAATTATAATGCTAAAGTATAAAAATCAAAAAACACAACAGTAAATAACTTAATTACTTTCTGTTAAGCACATACAGTCAAGAAATGGCAAAATTAGTTTGTTAGTGTATCCCAAACCACCAGCTACAAAAGTTACACACTGGCTTGGAGGCACTTGTACACATCCCAATCCTAAGCAACCTTGCCCTATGGGGTTACATACTAAGGCAAGGCCACTGACAATAACAGTGTAAAACACTGGCCTAAAGATTGGAGGCCCGGGCAGGCAGGGTCCTCTCTTCCAATTGTACTAGATCACTCAGCTAGTTAGCTATCACAGTATATGTCATAGTCAGGGATGGGAGCTGCTGCAGTATATGATGCCATAGTAACATATAATAATAGTAATCCATATACTTATCCGGATACAGACTGTAAGTCACCGGCTACACATGGAGAGTAAGAAATACAATAATCCGGTGCAGTATTTGTCCGATATCCATTATCTACATGTGTTGGAGACTCAGAGGTCAGCCTACAACATGGCGGTCACTATATCACTGTATATACATGGCTATAAAACTATACAATTCTGTGCCTCCTACAGAGCAAGGTGCACCTGAGCCACCCACATCCCCACCATGTGCTGAGCCCTCCATGAACACCTTTCAGAGCTATAAATATGATCTATAATATATTCTGCTAGAAGACTGTGAAAAAACATCTAGATAAGGCCCAACGTAATCTACACAGTCTTATAACATCCACCATTTTAGGTAATGGATCAATTTCCACATGGAAGATGAAATAGCTACATGAGGTAAGGGCAGAGATTTCATAGGCAGCAGCATCAGCAGGACAGCATGTATACAGTGACAGAAGGCTGCCATATAACCACACAGAACTCAGTATACAGCCCTGATATGGAGGTCACATATAGATCATTAGATGACATATATAGAAAGGGGAAATAATAACACCAGCATGTAACTTTTAGTGGATACAAACACCACCTTCTTGAGGGGGAAGTCCTTGGAGCTAAAAAAAAGTCTGGCCGCCAATCTGTTCCACCACACCAAATTACCCCCAGGTGCAACCACAGGCTCAGGGGCACCATAACACCCAGAATGGCAGTATACCACATATAATAAACCACTCCCCGGGACACCACCCAGCAGGAGCCCAAAGACCAGCCAGACCAAGACAGCAGGTAATCCTAGGGGAAACTGACCACCATGTTTCCCCACTGCCAAAAATTTCAACCAACTCCAAGGATCCCCCACCCCGCCAATTAAAAATAACCTGTATACAGTATGGCCAGTATACACAGTATGGCCTGTATACAGCCCTGAGAAGGAGGTCATATAGAAATTATTAGCTTTAACCTATCCCCAGCATGATCAGTATTAGCACAGAGATGGAGGACATATACAGGGATTATCAGTGCAGTCTCTATTAATATCACCACACTGTATATCTGATCCCCGGCTGTCCCTCTCTCACCACAGGGTCTCCATTACATGTGACCTCCCAGCTCCACCATAGAGAGCCCCTCAGTCCCCAGGACTCATGAACAATCTGCATTATACAGCAGTAAACTCAGTAAACTATGATATATCAGCCATGTCTGCAGTGTGTGAGGTAAATACATGAGGGGACCTGTGACTGTATATATCCTGAGGTAATACTGCAGTATATATGGTAGATCAACCATGTCTGCAGTGTGTGAGGTAAATACATGAGGGGACTCTGTGACTGTATATATCCTGAGGTAATACTGCAGTATATATGATATATCAGCCATGTCTGCAGTGTGTGAGGTAAATACATGAGGGGACCTGTGACTGTATATATCCTGAGGTAATACTGCAGTATATATGGTAGATCAACCATGTCTGCAGTGTGTGAGGTAAATACATGAGAGGACCCTGTGACTGTATATATCCTGAGGTAATACTGCAGTATATATGGTAGATCAGCCATGTCTGCAGTGTGTGAGGTAAATACATGAGAGGACCCTGTGACTGTATATATCCTGAGGTAATACTGCAGTATATATGATATATCAGCCATGTCTGCCGTGTGTGAGGTAAATACATGAGGGGACCCTGTGACTGTATATATCCTGAGGTAATACTGCAGTGTATATGATACATCAGCCATGTCTGCAGTGTGTGAGGTAAATACATGAGGGGATGCTGTGACTGTATATATCCTGAGGTAATACTGCAGTATATATGATAGATCAGCCATGTCTGCAGTGTGTGAGGTAAATACATGAGGGGACCCTGTGACTGTATATATCCTGAGGTAATACTGCAGTATATATGGTAGATCAACCATGTCTGCAGTGTGTGAGGTAAATACATGAGGGGACTCTGTGACTGTATATATCCTGAGGTAATACTGCAGTATATATGGTAGATCAACCATGTCTGCAGTGTGTGAGGTAAATACATGAGAGGACCCTGTGACTGTATATATCCTGAGGTAATACTGCAGTATATATGATAGATCAGCCATGTCTGCAGTGTGTGAGGTAAATACATGAGGGGACCCTGTGACTGTATATATCCTGAGGTAATACTGCAGTATATATGATAGATCAGCCATGTCTGCCGTGTATGAGGTAAATACATGAGGGGACCCTGTGACTGTATATATCCTGAGGTAATACTGCAGTATATATGGTAGATCAGCCATGTCTGCAGTGTGTGAGGTAAATACATGAGAGGACCCTGTGACTGTATATATCCTGAGGTAATACTGCAGTATATATGATAGATCAGCCATGTCTGCAGTGTGTGAGGTAAATACATGAGGGGACCCTGTGACTGTATATATCCTGAGGTAATACTGCAGTATATATGGTAGATCAACCATGTCTGCAGTGTGTGAGGTAAATACATGAGGGGACTCTGTGACTGTATATATCCTGAGGTAATACTGCAGTATATATGGTAGATCAGCCATGTCTGCAGTGTGTGAGGTAAATACATGAGGGGACCCTGTGACTGTATATATCCTGAGGTAATACTGCAGTATATATGATAGATCAGCCATGTCTGCCGTGTGTGAGGTAAATACATGAGGGGACTCTGTGACAGGATAAATCCTGAGGTAATACTGCAGCATATACAGTATGATGTAGAATGGTGATACTAATCTAGTAGTGATGTGTAGTGTGAATGTGGTGACACCAGTGTGGTGTGAGGTGATAAACCCCAATATTATACTCCCTGATTCTACAGACATGTTTCCTCCAGTCCTTGCGGTAAGAGAAAGAAGAGAAGGAGGAGGAGCAGAGGGATGAGGCAGGAAGTGACATCTATTCCTAAACTCCTCCTCGCTACAGTAACTCACTAGCCACTATATACTCCTAAAGCTGAATATACACATATATATACTCCTAAAGTTGAATATACACACATATACTCTTAAATCTTAACCAGCCTGTATAAATCCACAAAATTACTGCACAAACATGAAACTGCAGGAGTTATTGGTTCCCCCATCCCAAAGTCATGTCCCCCTTTGCTGATGGCTCCGGGGGTGTCTATATAAAAGACACCTGTCCACAACCTCAAACAGTCACACTCCAATCTCCACTATGGTGAAGACCAAAGAGCTGTGGAAGGACCAGAAACAAAATGGTAGCCCTGCACCAGACTGGGAAGACTGAATCTGCAATAGGCAAGCAGCTTGGTGTGAAGAAATCAACTGTGGGAGCAATAATTAGAAAATGGAAGACATACAAGACCACTGATAATCTCCCTCCATCAGGGGCTCCACGCAAGATCTCACCCCGTGGGGTCAAAATGATCACAAGAACGGTGAGCAAAAATCCCAGAACCACATGGGGGGTCCTAGTGAATGACCTGCAGAAAGCTGGGACTAACGTAACAAAGGCTACCATCAGTAACACACTACGCCGCCAGGGACTCAGATCCTGCAGTGCCAGACGTGTCCCCCTGCTTAAGCCAGTACATATCCGGGCCCGGCTGAAGTTTGCTAGAGAGCATTTGGATGTTCCAGAAGAGTATTGGGAAAATGCCATATGGTCAGATGAAACCAAAGTAGAACTGTTTGGTAGAAACACAACTTGTGGTGTTTGGAGGAGAGTGAATGCTGAGTTGCATCTAAAGAACACCATACTTACTGTGAAGCATGGGGGGGGGGGCAACATCATGCTTTGGGGCTGTTTCTCTGCAAAGGGACCAGGACGACTGATCCGTGTACATGAAAGAATGAATGGGGCCATGTATGGTGAGATTGTGAGTGCAAACCTCCTTCCATCAGCAAGGGCATTGAAGATGAAACGTGGCTGGGTCTTTCAGCATGACAATGATCCCAAGCACACCGCCAGGGCAATGAAGGAGCGGCTTCGTAAGAAGCATTTCAAGGTCCTGAAGTGGCCTAGCCAGTCTCCAGATCTCAACCCCATAGAAAACCTTTGGAGGGAGTTGAAAGTCCGTGTTGTTCAGCGACAGCCCCAAAACATCCCTGCTCTAGAGGAGATCTGCATGGAGGAATGGGCCAACATACCAGCAACAGTGTGTGCCAACCTTGTGAAGACTTACAGAAAACGTTTGACCTCTGTCATTGCCAACAAAGGATAAATAAGAAAGTATTGAGATGAACTTTTGTTATTGACCAAATACTTATTTTCCACCATAATTTGCAAATAAATTCTTTAAAAATCAGACAATGTGATTTTCTGGATTTTTTTTTCTCATTTTGTCTCTTAGTTGAGGTCTACCTATGATGTCAATTACAGGCCGGCCTCATCTTTTTTAGGGAGAACTTGCACAATTGGTGGCTGACTAAATACTTTTTTTTCCCCACTGTATATAAAATTTATAAAGCTCATTTCATATTATCCTATTAACCCGTTCACTCATGGGTTGTGAGTGGAAAGTTAAGAAAGGGTAGTCGCAGGTGTGCCAAGTGGCTTGGCAAGGCGATATCCTTCACAGTGAGGGCCACTATTGGACAATATACTAAGTGGAGAGGTAACTATGGGACATTATATTGTGTGAAGGGGCTACTATGGGAAATTATACTGTGAGGGCCACTATATGACATTTTACTATGTGAGGGCCATTATGGGACATCATACTGTGTGAGGTTCACTATTTAACATTATTCTTAAAGGTTTTGTTCAGGAATTTTACAAACTCTGGAGGAACTGGGGCAGATAAAACATTAAGAGAAAAACCAATCCTAATCCGACCTTGCAGTCACAGACTGCAGGTTTTCAGTTAGATCACAGATTTATTTACATGTCCACCATTTACAGCAACTAAAGACTATGTCATTAGCACTGTAAGGTCCACCCACCACTGTCTATTGGCTGTCAGATGTTGCTACAACGTCAGAGACAGTGGCCGAGGACTCTTTCTAACCCTTTCTACCATTATGAATGTCAGATTGGCAGAAACACGTACGGCTATGTGGTAGCGCTTAATGTCACTTTTTAAGTAAAAAATGGGAAATAATTGCCACATTTTACAAAATCACTTTCAGAAAAAAAAAAAAAAAAATCTAATTCTAAAGGTCAGTTTTGATGTTTTGGCATTTAGCAAAGCAGAAAATAAACAAATTACATCAGATACAAAGAACAATGTGATGAGACTACATTTTTGGTTTTTGGTCTTGTACAAAGTACAGATTGAATTTGAATGTTATGACTCTAATATTTGCCGTAGAGACTGATGATGATTATTAGGACACAATCTCCATCTATAGATGATGTGTTCATGTCTGTTTAGGTGTATCATATATAAAATCTAATCATCTATAATGTTTGATAATCATCCCATAAGAAAAGCCCCTTATGTCAACTGGTTGCTCCACAGTCACCTCCAAATGGGCTTTTATTAGGACTTTTGGGACCCCTTACAATGTGTCAGCGTTTGGCTCTCTATCAATTAACTCTAAATCTTGTTCTCCAGTACATTAATCCCCAGAAGCCCCACACTGCTATCTTTCTCAGTCTGACATCCTATCCCTTTATTCCATCCCCACACTGTATTATCTGCGTATTATTTTCTTTCTATTTTAGTCTGGCTGTCTGAGACTCTATCTCTCTAATCTCGCCACACAATATGGACACTTTCTTTCTGTCTAGGCTTCTTATAATGCCTATGAGTTATTAGTGATATCTGACCTATAGTCCCTTATAATTGGTTATTACTAGCCATGAGGGCTTCTTGCAAAGAATTATGGGGGACACCCATCTGATTCCTGATATCATGTGATTCTTCTTCCTTACCTTCTTCATGTTTCACAGAGGGGCCACCAATTTAGCAAATTTGTGTGAATTGAACAACAATATTTTTTAACATTTGGAATGGACCCTATAATTTCCGAACCAGGTCACTCATCTGTAACTGTAGACTGTAAATCTATTTGGAAAACCAGAAGTAGGCACATACTTCTGTATAAAGTAACTCATCTCACTATATCTTTATTTACAGGGAAAGGTTTGAGGGATTTGTACATTTTCTGATTTTGTTCATTGCAATAGATAATATCAACCAGAATCCTGACATTTTACCCAATATTACACTGGGATACCATATTTATGACTCATGCTTTGATGGACGAGTGGCGGTACAGCGTGTATTACATCTTCTGTCTGGTCCGGATTTGGTAATACCTAATTACTCCTGTAGGGGTCATGGCCAGCTGGCTGGTGTCATTGGAGATCTCCACTCATCTACCACTATCGCAGCAGCACAAATCCTTGGACTATATGGATATCCTCAGGTATTGACTATTAGTACAAGTGTAATATTATTGGAGCGGGATATATGATGTGAGTATGTGAATGACAGATGTGTAATGTGAGCAATATATATCTAATGTGCGATTAATGTGTACTGTATCCAATGCGTGAATGATCCTATGTGTACTACATCCTATGTGTGAGGGGTGTGTACTACATCCTATGTGTGAGCGGTGTGTACTGTATCCGATGCGTGAGCGGTGTGTACTACATCCTATGTGTGAGCAGGGTGTACTACATCCTATGTGTGAGCGGTGTGTACTACATCCTATGTGTGAGCGGAGTGTACTACATCCTATGTGTGAGCGGTGTGTACTACATCCTATGTGTGAGCGGTGTGTACTACATCCTATATGTGAGCGGTGTGTACTACATCCTATGTGTGAGCGGTGTGTACTACATCCTATGTGTGAGCGGTGTGTACTACATCCTATGTGTGAGCGGAGTGTACTACATCCTATGTGTGAGCGGTGTGTACTACATCCTATGTGTGAGCGGTGTGTACTAGATAATGGACTCCGTACTTCAAAGCGTTTTGTATAGTGAAATACATTTCCAAAATATAGTGTGTAGAGTACAATTATAGTTGTGACATTTCGGTGTAATTGACCCTCATCAGACTCTACAATGACAATAAATCATATAGTGATAAATCTGAAGAAATACAATAATATACATCAAATATACATCAACAGTAGTCATATCACATTCAGTATACGGTATAATCAAGAGAGCACATAAAGCTGGGGTGATCACCTGGAACAGTATTACATAATGCATCATTATAATATAATATAAGTTGTGAACCAAGGTGTATGGAGAGAAGTAGTAGTGTCCATATAAGTTCTGTATAGAGAGTCAAGGAAAAAGTGGTATGCAAATAGTAAAGAAATAGTATGCAAACATGAAAGGGTGTAGTATCTAAGATAGTAATAATTGTATGTCTGAGGAATATAGATTATAGGAGGTGAACAAAAGGGTGGAAAACTCCACCTGCCAACTAAACAGTCCAGATATAGCATAAAATTGCGGAGTATGGTTTAAAAGTAATATAGTAGACCCACCTTGAAGAATAGTATACAGGAAATGATCCCAAAATGATATAAGGGTGGGTTCACACCTGCGCTTGCTATCCGTCCGTTGCCAATCCAGTGAAAATCTCGGCGAACTGGATTGGCATCGGATACAGACCGGTCAGCGACGCATTGGTTCATTTGAATGGGTTTTTTAAAGCAATGCACGGGTGTGTGCTTACACCCTCTGCGCTGCGAATCCTTTTTTTTTCATCGGAAACAAAGTCGGACATGCAGGACTTCGTGTCCGACGAAAAAAAAAAAGGATTCGCTATGTGTAAGGCGCTACCGCCGCTGTGTAATGGTTGAAGTGGGGCATATTGAACAGGAAGAAGGTCAAAAAAAAAAGTCTATACGGCAAGATAGAAAGGACAAACCTAGTCCATTCATGTAAATAGCGCTAGTAATTGCTGTATAAACGAAAAAGATGCTAAATATAAATATATGGTCTAAACTATATATATATATATATATATATATATATATATATATATATATGTCCTGTGTGTGGACAGGGAGGAAGCGCCGGCGGCTCCATTCATCAGCATCGCAGGTGAGTATGACTTTTTTCTTTGTTTTAGCGCAGTCGTGGGTATATTAATAGTATAAGGGGTGGTTAGGAGGGGGAAATATAACTATAAAGGGAGGATTCATTAGGGGGCACTATGACGATGGGGGTCATTTATATAAGGGTTATTGGGGGGTCCTTTATATAAGGGTTATTACGGGGTATTATTAATACAAGGGGGAGGTTATTTATATAAGGGGCCATTACGGGGCATCATTTATATTAGGAGGCATTATGAAGATAAGGGGGTGGTCATTGATATAAGGGGTCATTAGAGGTGCAGTTTTTATGTCAGGGGGAATCAGGGGCATAATATGAGGGTCAATTAATTTAATGAAAGTGGCACTTGGGCTTTATTAAGACTACGGCCCCACGTAGCGGCTGCAGGAAAAACCATGGTGGTAACATTGTGGTTTTTCCTGCAGCGCTTTTCACAGAAGGTCTGCAGAGGTTTCCCCTGTGGACTTTCTGTTTTCAATACACCTATATGGAAACCGCCGGTGTTTCCATAGGTATAATCGACATGCTGCGATTTCCAAAACCACTACGGTTTTGGAAATCGCAGTGTGTTTGCTGCACGTATTTTTCCGCAATGTGTGGATGGGATTTGCTAGAATTTCAGTTTTTTTCTGTGGGTTTTCGCCACATGTGGCCCCATCCCATCCCCACTTTGCAGTAAAATACACGCAGCGGATACGCTGCGATTTCCAAGATAGTTGCAGTTTTGGAAATCGCAGCATGTCAATTATACCTATGGAAATGTCGGCGGTTTCCTTATAGATATAATTGAAGCAGAAAGTCCACAGAGGAAACCTCTGCAAACATTCTGTGCAAAGTGCTGCAGGAAGAACCGCGATGCGTCGCCGCTGCGGTTTTTGCTGCGGGACGCCACATGGGGCCTTGGCCTTAAGGCGTTTTCCAGCTCATTTTTATTGATGATCTATCCTCAGAATAGATCATCAATAAGAGATAAGTGATTCCCCACTGATCAGCTGTATGGGGGGCTATAGTGACCGTGTGATGTCATTCCAGCCTTGTCACATAGACGTGTATAGGACGAGGCTGTAGTTACATTACATGGCCGCTATGAGATGAATGACACTATGTAAACAGAGAAGGGGTCACAGCACTTACACAGGTACCACAGGTCATTCAGACAGCTGATCCTCAGGGTCCCGGGTATTGGAACCCCAATATTTTTTTTTTCTCTTTTTAATTAGGAAACACCTGGGGCATTATTAATAAGGGGCACATTATTTAAAGGGGTGCACAGGGAAGTTATTAATTTAAAGATGCACTTGGGGGTATTATTCAATATGGGGGGGTATATTATATATTTTATAATTGGGGATAGCAGCAGGATGGGGCTTTGTGTAGGTTAGGACAATGTGGGTCGGTGCCTGGAAAAGTGAGGAGCCAAAGATGTCTGTGTTGCAAACTTTACAGAGACTGGAAGAAGTGGTCATGGCCGTCCAGATAAAAGAGACGGGGAATGTGAAGGATTGGTCAGAGACGTCGCCGGTAAGTCACTAAATGTTACTGCCCTGTATTCACCTAAATTGTCTGCAGAGCCCTGTGTAGAGCTGCTATATACCACTATACGCTCACCATATACTCATAGTATCAGTATACGAACATGTCCAAGTTGAGGGCCCACTTGGACATGTTCACCCCCCTGTGCTGAACCCCTAGCTATGCCTCTGCTGAGAATGTATGGTCATAGTGGAAGTAGAGGTGGATGAACCAGCGTCTGGTCCTACAACCTTGCCCCTCCTTCTGTTGCTACGTCCTCTTTGTAATCCTGAGAAAGAAGAAAATGTTGTATGGTTCCGGTCGTATGATCTATCACTGTTTGAGCTAGAACGTGATGAATTTGGTGAAAATGTCCGAGTCCGTTGGTCCTGTCTGTAGAAAGGGCAGCCATCTTGCCATTTGTAGACACGTTCTGAACGGTAATCTTCCAGGTCCCTCTGGAACTTCCTTCTCTTCTGTTTTTCCACTTCTTTTCTGTGGATTTGGAGAGAAGACGTCTGCTTCTCTTTAAATGCTTCAAATTCTGCAGGTGTAGAGGAGCTCATAAGTTGTTGTTCTGCTGTTAATATCTGTTCTTTCAATGTCGTCATATTCTTCTGTATGAAGGTAATGGTTAGCAGCATTAAATCAAAGGAGCATTTATTCAAGATGTGTTCAAACTGGGAGCTATACTCCTTATCTTTAAACATAGTAGGTGTTGTAGTCATACGTAGACCTCTAGGTATACGTTGAACTTTCACGTATTCTGCCAATGTGGCGCAGTGTAATTCGAGATTCACTAGTCTGCGTGAGTCTCTTTCCAAGTCCCTGTTGCGAGTCTCAGTGGGACTGGTCAGGAGGAAGTCATGGGGGAATGTCACCTGAGCCAGTATGTTGTCTCTTCCTGGTTAAAGGATAACTGCGACATCTTTCTGGCGTACTTTCCCAAAGGGAGGTGAGAGGTGTTGTAACGATGCTAGTTATCTGATCTGGAGTCCAATTGGTGAGGCAATGGCACAGTACTTAAACAGTAGTAAATGAGGAATTAAATAGCAGGAATAGTACCTCAGGAATAAGAAGCAACCATGGTTAGACGTATGCAGCGGTCGGTACATGGGAGTAGAAGATCAATCATAGTCAGACGTACGCAGGAGTCAGTGTCCAGGAGCAGAAGAGTAATGGTGAGGATCAGGGCAAACAGGAAGCAAACAGCCAGAATAATCAGGCACAGGATGGAGTAAGCTGAGGGTTTATATAGGGATTGCTATACTGTGATTGGCCACAGAGCAGGTGAGATCCATAAGCTAATCATTTCAATAGAAAAGTCCAGGCTAAGCAAGGCAAAAAACAAACAGACTTCTCCCCACAATGTCATAATGGTCAAGGCCTCAAAACACTGCCAGGAAGCCAAAGGTTCAAGACCCAGTGAGCTCAGTTCCTGACAGGTGTGTACTACATCCTATGTGTGAGTGGAGTATACTACATCTGCAGTGTGTACTACATCCCATGTGTGAGTGGTGTGTATTACATGTGATGTGTGAGCGGTATATATGGATGGCCTTAGCTATATGTGACTGGTGTGGTCACACAGTGCAGTGACTGCCCAGCTGCACCTGTTGCATGTTGTGAAGCTGGCCCCTGTCTCTCTCTGTTGCTGAATGCTGACCGATGGGTCGCTGATTCTTCTTCCATAGACAGCCAGACAGCAGAGCAGGCAGCGTAAAGACAATGGCAGGCACGCACAGATGTTTAATACTAGTGAGAAGCCGAGCAGGTCATTCAAAGACGGGAGGTTTCCAGGTGGTAAATGAAGTCTCTGCTGATAGTCTAAAGAGGGCAATAAATGGCAAACGGGCAGAGGACTCAGTGCTACTCTGGTGCCATTTCTCCACTCATTGCCCATTTATTATTTATTTTACTGCCCCTTATGTGTTCTGTGACAAAGGTCACTAAAGGGGCAGTAAAAGGAACATGGGCATCTATATCATATATTATATAGTACTGCCACTAGTGGTCTATAAAGGTAACACACCAGTACTCACCTCCCCCGGCCTCAGATTAAAGTGGTGGCAGCTCCATTGTTCTGTATAATGCTGACTATGATAGGTCTCAGTACACACAGGACATCACGGCTCGCTGTATATAGGAGGGGAGTAGTCACAGACCAGTCGCAGTGCTCATTGGTAAGCCCTGTCCACTACTGACTATGATATAAAGGTGTCAGTATACAGAGGATAACACAGCTCACTGTATATAGGAGGGGGGGTAGTCACAGAATGATCAGTGCGCCCATGCTAACCCCTGTCCACTGTGATAGAAATTTTCATGTCCTACAGAATTTTACCTTTCTGGGACGAATAGTTCTCCAGTGTGGTGTAACACAGACAGTGCAGCTGCTAGAGGTGGAAGGAAAGGGCAGTGGATGTCTGTAGTCTGTGATGTACGCAGGAAGAATTGTGTGTCACGTGTATACTAGAATAGTGAACATGATCACCGCTGTACTGGAGACATTGTGGGTGAGATGTCTATCACTGCCTGGTGCTCCAGTAAAGGTAAAGCAGCGGAGACTATACCAGCACCTACTGAGCACCTCCCAAATATACAGTCTTGTAACTTGGGTCACAAACATAACAATGGAGGTGATTTGTATGCTTCATCAGATAATAGACGTCCATACAAGCACCGTGCAATGCCCGTTATACAAGTATGGAATGATGACCTGAAAAAAGGTGAAGAAGTTTTGATTTCAATATTTTCATAAGAAGCGTCGACTCGAGTTAGCGAAAAAGTCCGAAAAGTGGACAGAAGAAGATTGGAAATGGATGATTTGGAGTAATGAGACGAAAGTTAATAGACTGGGTTCTGATGGGTGCAAATGGGTCTGGAAGAAATAAGGGAAAAGGGGGCTAACAGATCGAGAAATTGAAGGAACTGTCAAGTTTGGTGGAGGACACCTGATGAAATGGGATTGTTTCAGAGCCAAAGGTGTTGGATATTTGACCAGGATCGATGGTGGTCTCAATGCTGAGCTATAAGTGAGTATCCAACAAGAAGAGTTATTTCGTAAATTCGAGTACTATGGGTATGAAAAGGACAACATAGTGTTCCAGCAGGACAATGAGCTGAAGCATATGTTGAGATTATCGAAGAAATGACAATGAAGTAGAGGTGCTGGATTGGCCCCCACTGTCACTAGACCTCAAGGCGATCAAACACTTGTGGGTAGAGTAGAAGAAAAAAGCTGTATTCATACTCAAGTGAGTCAACCAGTATGCACCAACATTGGGAATGAGTAGAAGAGACCTGGGATCAGATTTCGGTTGAGACATGCTTGAATCTTATCTAGAGCATGTCCAGAAGGATTCAGGGAGTGTGGAAAGTCAAAGATAGATATACAAAGGAATAAAAATTAAAAATTTAGATTTTTTGGAGCAAAACAGTAACAATAATCTGCATAACTAATCATATGCTAAATAGATGCAAGTCAAATTTATGTATGAGATAGCAAAGATGACTGTCTATAAAATGATGGTAGTCTCACGTTCCAAGGAGTAGTGCACGGTGAGATATGGAGCCTGAAAGTCACAAGTGCAAAAGTGCAAAACATTATTACCCCTTTCCTCATCTGTTTGTGTGTGTGTATATATATATATATATATATATATATATATATATATATATATATAGTATATATATATATATCTTGTGGGAGGATAAGCCTTAACTTTCAGGAAAAAACAATAACAAAACTTCTGCTTGTCCGAGCTAATAACTAAACACAGGCAATATACTAACTGTACGGGTGACTAGCTTCAGCCACACGGTCAACATGAAGGGCAAAACAATGGCAGCAGTTCACACCGGAGTCTCACCTGTCTTCACAAGGTTTGGACAGAGTCCTCCTCCTCCTCCCTCCTCCCCCCTCCTCCCCCCCCTCCCTCCTCCCCCCTCCTCCCCCCCTCCCTCCTCCTCCCTCCTCCCTCCCCCCCTCCTCCCTCCCCCCTCCTCCTCCTCCCCCTCCTCCTCCCTCCTCCTCCTCCCCTCCTCCTCCTCCCTCCTCCTCCTCCCCCTCCTCCTCCTCCCTCCTCCCCCCTTCTCCTCCTCCTCCTCCCTCCTCCTCCTCCCTCCTCCCCCCTCCTCCTCCTCCCTCCTCCTCCTCCTCCTCCTCCTCCTCCTCCTCCTCCTCCTCCTCCTCCTCCTCCCCCCTCCTCCTCCCCCCCTCCTCCTCCTCCCCCCCCCTCCTCCCCCTCCCTCCTCCTACCTCCTCCTCCTCCTCCTCCTCCTCCTCCTCCTCCTCCTCCCCTCCCCTCGGAACTGCTCATGATTGAGGACTTCTCAACCTTTTATAGACCTTTAATGAGGCCCAGCTCCCACCTGTGCTTGAAGGCCCCTCCCTAGTAGGACAAGATGTGGTTAACAGAAAGATTTCTCACAGCTGAGGTTTTGTTACCTGTGTTGTAACCTCACTTACCATACATAAGTGAGAAATCTGGGGGAGACATAGTGACCTTACAGAACCTTATCAGTCACCTTCTCACAATATATATATATATCTTATATATATATAAATTAGTTTCTGTCTGTTCTTTATACGCGACCAAACAACTGGACCGATCCTCACCAAATTTGGCACACAGGTACATCAGGTGTCCGGGAAGATTTTAGACCGGGTCTCAGCTCTCTTGGACCCAAAAAATGACCTGCATTAGTCAATACAAGCCTGCAAGTCTTTCACTCATATTCCAACTGCCATACACTTGGTCACATGTCCCTTATCAGCCAATAGAAGCTCGCATGCGATTAATCTCCTCAGGCACAAAGGTTTCCATAGCAACCAAGCTATGACCTGTATTAGTCAGTAGCAGTTCGCAGGTCCTTAAATATTCAGACATATCACGTGTATCAGCCAATATAAGTTCACATTTAATTTACCAGGTTTCCATAACAATATAGCCATAAATAGACTGTACCTATACTAGACTGCCATACCGGATGTCAAGTGCAAAACTGGCCAATTCTTATGGGGCCACTACACAAACAAAAAATGAAATATACCCATGCGGAGTCGGGTTGCCCCCCCCCCCCCCGGACAAACCGCATTCCTGCACACACTATTATAGTCCATATTGGCCCTGCACACACTATTATGCCCCATAGTGGCCCCTACACACACTATTATGCCCCATAGTGGCCCTTCAACACACTATTATGCCCCATAGTGGCCCCTGCAGACACTATTTTGCTCCATAGTGGTCCCTGCACACACTATTATGCCCCATAGTGGTCCCTGCACACACCATTATGCCCCATAGTGGCCCCTGCACACACTATTATTCAACACAGTGGCCCCTTCACATAGTATTATTCCCCATTGTGGACCACCCATGAACAATTATTATACTATGGGTTCTTTTCAGACCCCAGAGTATAATGATCGGAAACCCAGGGGATGGATACAAACATAAAAAACAATGTTACCTACCTCTCCCTGGCTCTGACGCACTCCCCGCTACCTCTTCAATCAGATGTCAGGCTCACTATAGAGCCGAAACGTTGATACAGGCTCACTATAGAGCCGAAACGTTGCTTGGGGGAATAAACCCACTTTTTTCTTCACTTTACTACGGAGTGCTGCCTGTTTTTTACAATATATATATATATATATATATATATATATATATATATATATATATATACAGTACAGACCAAAAGTTTGGACACACCTTCTCATTCCAAGAGTTTTCTGTATTTTCATGACTATAAAAATTGTAGATTCACACTGAAGGCATCAAAACTATGAATTAACACATGTGAAATTATATACTTAACAAAAAAGGGTGAAACAACTGAAAATATGTCTTATATTCTAGGTTCTTCAAAGTAGCCACCTTTTGCTTTGATTACTGCTTTGCACAATCTTGGCATTCTCTTGATGAGCTTCAAGAGGTAGTCACCTGAAATGGTTTTCACTTCACAGGTGTGCCCTGTCAGGTTTAATAAGTGGAATTTCTTGCCTTATAAATGGGGTTGGGGCCATCAGTTGTGTTGTTCAGAAGTCAGGTGGATACACAGCTGATAGTCCTACTGAATGGAGTGTTAGAATTTGTATTATGGCAAGAAAAAAAGCAGCTAAGTAAAGAAAAACGAGTGGCCATCATTACTTTAAGAAATGAAGGTCAGTCAGTCCGAAAAATTGGGAAAACTTTGAAAGTGTCCCCAAGTGCAGTGGCCAAAACCATCAAGCGCTACAAAGAAACTGGCTCACATGAGGACCGCCCCAGGAAAGGAAGACCAAGAGTCACCTCTGCTGCGGAGGATAAGTTCATCCGAGTCACCAGCCTCAGAAATCGCAGGTTAACAGCAGCTCAGATTATAGACCAGGTCAATGCCACACAGAGTTCTAGCAGCAGACACATCTCTACAACAACTGTTAAGAGGAGACTGTGTGCAGCAGGCCTTCATGGTAAAATAGCTGCTAGGAAACCACTGCTAAGGACAGGCAACAAGCAGAAGAGACTTGTTTGGGCTAAAGAACACAAGGAATGGACGTTAGACCTGTGGAAATCTGAGCTTTGGTCTGATGAGTCCAAATTTGAGATCTTTGGTTCCAACCACCGTGTCTTTGTGCGACACAGAAAAGGTGAACGAATGGACTCTACATGCCTGGTTCCCACCGTGAAGCATGGAGGAGGAGGTGTGATGGTGTGGGGGTGCTTTGCTGGTGACACTGTTGGGGATTTATTCAAAATTGAAGGAATACTGAACCAGCATGGTTACCACAGCATCTTGCAGCGGCATGCTATTCCATCCAGTTTGCGTTTAGTTGGACCATCATTTATTTTTCAACAGGACAATGACCTCAAACACACCTCCAGACTGTGTAAGGGCTATTTGACCAAGAAGGAGAGTGATGGGGTGCTACGCCAGATGACCTGGCCTCCACAGTCACCAGACCTGAACCCAATCCAGATGGTTTGGGGTGAGCTGGACCGCAGGGTGAAGGCAAAAGGGCCAACAAGTGCTAAGCATCTCTGGGAACTCCTTCAAGATTGTTGGAAGACCATTTCAGGTGACTACCTCTTGAAGCTCATCAAGAGAATGCCAAGAGTGTGCAAAGCAGTAATCAAAGCAAAAGGTGGCTACTTAGAAGAACCTAGAATATAAGACATATTTTCAGTTGTTTCACACTTTTTTGTTAAGTATATAATTCCACAGGTGTTATTTCATAGTTTTGATGCCTTCAGTGTGAATCTACAATTTTGATAGTCATGAAAATACAGAAAACTCTTGGAATGAGAAGGTGTGTCCAAACTTTTGGTCTGTACTGTATATATAGGATATTAGAGGATGTTAGTCTTAGGTCATTGAGTGAGTGGAGAGCACGGGTTGGGTGATAGACAGAGATGAGGGAGGAAATGTAGGGAGGTGCAGCATTATGGAGACCCTTGTGGATGAGGGTGATAAGTTTATATTGTATTCTGTATTGAATAGGCAGCCAATGTAGTGACCGGCACAGACCGGAGGCCTCGCTGTAGTGACCGGCACAGACCGGAGGCCTCGCTGTAGTGACCGGCACAGACCGGAGGAATCACTGTAGTGACCGGCACAGACCGGAGGCCTCGCTGTAGTGACCGGCACAGACCAGAGGCCTCGCTGTAGCGTCTAGACTGATAGATGAGCCTGGCCGCCGCTGCATTCAGAATAGATTGTAGAGGAGAGAGTTTAGTAAGGGGAAGACCGATTAGTAAGGAGTTACAGTAGTTAAGGCGAGAGTGAATCAGGGCAACAATAAATGTCTTTAGTGTATTAAAAATCACTTCATTTCTTAAAGGGGTGTTCCCATGAACATAATCATATCTATAATGGTAGATAATTAAAAGCTAAACATTTTTGCAGATATAAGTAGTTAAATATTCTGCAGAGTTTTAAAGATTTTCTCTAACCATCTTAGTGGTGACATCTGTTGTCTCGATCGGTTGCCAATGGATACAACCACAAATGCAGAAACTTTCTATGGTCTGGGACTTGTCAGGAACCCAGCCATGATTTTCTTATTGCAGCTGGGTTATAAGGCAGGGACACTACATGTATCAGAAGATATCCCGGCCACAATAAGGAAATCATTGCTGATTTTCTGACCTTAGAAAGGTCCTGCATTAATGGTCATATTCCCTGGCAACTGATCAAGACAACAACTTGTGACCACAAGATAGTTAGAGAAAATCTTTAAAACTCTGCAAAATGTTTAATTACTTACATTTGCACCAATTTTTAACTTTTAATTATCTACAAATTTAAAAATGGTTATGTTCGAGAGAATACCCCTTTAAGTGTATTATTTGTTTTGTTTTTTGCTGAACATATGTGCAGTATTGCGGCCTCTGCTAAACTGAAAAAAAGAATATGTTAAATAAGCATGGTTTTGTTTGTTGTGTTCATCCAATATGCAGTGTAGCCTCTGCTAATTTGAAAAAAAAATCTAGTTTTGTAATTTTTTTCTGCTTTGCTCACCAAATACACAGTGTGAGGGAATATTAATCTGAAAAATATTTCTAAACTGTATTTTATTTTGTTGCTGTGCATATACAGTACAGACCAAAAGTTTGGACACACCTTCTCATTCCAAGAGTTTTCTGTATTTTCATGACTATAAAAATTGTAGATTCACACTGAAGGCATCAAAACTATGAATTAACACATGTGGAATTATATACTTAACAAAAAAGTGTGAAACAACTGAAAATATGTCTTATATTCTTGGTTCTTCAAAGTAGCCACCTTTTGCTTTGATTACTGCTTTGCACACTCTTGGCATTCTCTTGATGAGCTTCAAGAGGTAGTCACCTGAAATGGTCTTCCAACAGTCTTGAAGGAGTTCCCAGAGATGCTTAGCACTTGTTGGCCCTTTTGCCTTTATTCTGCGGTCCAGCTCACCCCAAACCATCTCGATTGGGTTCAGGTCTGGTGACTGTGGAGGTCAGGTCATCTGGCGTAGCACCCCATCACTCTCCTTCTTGGTCAGATAGCCCTTACACAGTCTGGAGGTGTGTTTGGGGTCATTGTCCTGTTGGTCCAACTAAACGCAAACCGGATGGAATAGCATGCCGCTGCAAGATGCTGTGGTAACCATGCTGGTTCAGTATTCCTTCAATTTTGAATAAATCCCCAACAGTGTCACCAGCAAAGCACCCCCACACCATCACACCTCCTCCTCCATGCTTCACGGTGGGAACCAGGCATGTAGAGTCCATTCCTTCACCTTTTCTGCGTCGCACAAAGACACGGTGGTTGGAACCAAAGATCTCAAATTTGGACTCCTCAGACCAAAGCACAGATTTCCACAGGTCTAATGTCCATTCCTTGTATTCTTTAGCCCAAACAAGTCTCTTCTGCTTGTTGCCTGTCCTTAGCAGTGGTTTCCTAGCAGGTATTTTACCATGAAGGCCTGCTGCACACAGTCTCCTCTTAACAGTTGTTGTAGAGATGTGTGGCATTGACCTGGTCTCTAATCTGAGCTGCTGTTAACCTGCGATTTCTCAGGCTGGTGACTCAGATGAACTTATCCTCCGCAGCAGAGGTGACTCTTGGTCTTCCTTTCCTGGGGCGGTCCTCATGTCAGCCAGTTTCTTTGTAGCGCTTGATGGTTTTGGCCACTGCACTTGGGGACACTTTCAAAGTTTTCCCAATTTTTCGGACTGACTGACCTTCATTTCTTAAAGTAATGATGGCCACTCGTTTTTCTTTACTTAGCTGCTTTTTTCTTGCCATAATACAAATTCTAACACTCCATTCAGTAGGACTATCAGCTGTGTATCCACCTGACTTCTGAACAACACAACTGATGGTCCCAACCCCATTTATAAGGTAAGAAATCCCACTTATTAAACCTGACAGGGCACACCTGTGAAGTGAAAACCATTTCAGGTGGCTACCTCTTGAAGCTCATCAAGAGAATGCCAAGAGTGTGCAAAGCAGTAATCAAAGCAAAAGGTGGCTACTTTGAAGAATCTAGAATATAAGACATATTTTCAGTTGTTTCACACTTTTTTGTTAAGTATATAATTCCACATGTGGTAATTCATAGTTTTGATGCCTTCAGTGTGAATCTACAATTTTTATAGTCATGAAAATACAGAAAACTCTTGGAATGAGAAGGTGTGTCCAAACTTTTGGTCTGTACTGTATATAGTATTGTTAAACTAAAAAAAAAAACTGTTGTTTAAAGCTGACTTTTTCTGAACTACTTGTTTGTAAAAAAAAAACAACAACAATAATAAAAAAAACTATACCTGTACACACAGTGTCAGAATTGCTGCCCATCACTATGACTAAGCAAACCATGCGGTAAAAAATGGCTTGAAAAACATAAGACAGGGGACAGGCAAGAGGAGGATGGATGAGGAAACTTGTGGAAGTACTAACGATAAGAATGTGGATAGTAACATCAACACTACTTCTAGTCTTGACAGCCCAGGCAGTAGCGCAGTATTGTCGTAATTCCTGAAAATAAAGACATTTATAAAAGCAGTGAACCATAAATATTGAGTCAGGGTTATGTGTGTTTATGTAAATTCACCATGATTTCTTTCTGTACTGTCAACAAATGTCTTATTCTTTATCTTCACAGATGCAGATCACATTTTCTAGTAATCATGTGGCATCTGAGAGAGAAACTCCTCATTGCCCAAGACTTCCTCTTCTCCCACTTTTTGATAACTTGGATGAGAACTGCCAGTGTCATGGATGTAAATAAGGTTGAGATGGAAGACATGAGTGAAGGTGGAGGTAGTAGTGGCCGGGGGTGTGTGACTGGTAGTTGTCCTGGTTGAGGCACTAGTGTGAAATCTGTAAGGAATTGTGAGCGCATAGAGGAATCCTATTACCATAATGAGTCACAAAAAAGTGTGGAAGATGATTTACAGAATCCGATTATGATTCTGTTACTGATAAGATTTGGTAAGCAGGTCATGGTAACAGGGTGACATCACAGGAAGAGGGTGTTGATAGCTGCAATAAGTTACCAAATGACAAATCGACAAATCAAAGTACCAAATGACAAATTGATGACAAGGTGAAAGATCTGGAAGAAGACAATTAACCATGAGTGTGTAGGCACACATCTAGGAAATAGGACTCTCGCCATACAGCATATTTGGCAAAATGGAATTGGCAGTGGCATCAAATGAGCAATAATAAACCTTCTCTCCATGATAGGTGACACCCACACCCAGCACATGGTCATCATAATTATCATTCATTATTATCATCTCTGTCTGCTTCTCCTCCTCATCCTCTACGCCAACATCAGTCTTCATCCATAAAGGAATGTGTGTCCAGTAAACAGCAATCTGCACCCAGTTATCCGTATGTTCTGCAAGTTTAACTCCCACCTGCCAAGTTATTGGCAGTGCAGTCGCTGCTGTGCCCCTTAGTGGGATCCACTACGTTTCTCCAACGGATGGCAGAGCATAGTCCTAATAGAGAATACCTATCAGCCACTACTTTTCGAAAAAAGTTGTTCCTACTCAATATGTGAAGCATTAAATATGGGCAGGGGACAATACATTAGCTGTCATGACCAATGTCATGACTGTCATTGTTTTGAGTGTTAGAGACCACAGTGTACCAACACAGCAAGGCCCGGTGCTTTCTAGTACTACTTTTTGACATCACCTCATGGGTGCAGGGCAAGCACAGTTTAAAAACAAGGCAGGACCCATCCGCCTCCTCCAATTGCGCACACTAGACCATTTACCATCCTAACCTTCACCAGGGCAAGACATTAGTTTTCCACTCCACTTCCTTATTTCATGGTTGTAAGAGAAGGTTTGTGAGAAGAATAACAGTCTCTATAGTCATGAGGATCAGTTTTGAAAGATAGTCCAGTTTTTTCATCAGCCCGGCCAGGCATGCGCTGATAGTAAGCCCCGATTTTATCTTGAAATTTTGTTAATTATCACTCCGCCAACACAATGTTGCTGTGACATTTAGTCCAAAATAGGGATAACCAGCAGAATAATCCAGGTTCTTTTCTGCCTCCCAAATATCATTTTCAGGGTCAAAATCCTTTCCATTTCAGAAGATATTCTAGATTTTCCACTTGACAGGCCAGAAATGCTGATAACGTGCCCCAAATTTGTCTTCATATCTTGTAATTGTCTGTCATTGGTGCTGCATCTTCTCCCATAAAGAGACAATTTTTGTGGCTTTTTTTGTGAAGTCAGTTCTTTATTTTTCAAGTTACCGACATGCTGACAGTGCCACAATATTTTCTTCAAATTCCATAGTTAGCAGTGTCACTCTGGTGGTATAATAAAAAGGAAATACAAATAACCCACCATTGTTTTTTCCAATGCCAACACAATGTTGGTGCAGCATTCTGTTCTCATACAGGGATAATTTTGGTAGCTTTTTATTTTTATTTTTTTTTAATGTCAATTCTTCATCTCTTTTTATCTTGGCTCATAGACCCAAATTTGCCTTCCAAATAACAAGACTGTAGTACATACAAACCATCTATATATAGCCCCAGTGTGTGTCTGAAAAACCACGGGTAAGCGGCTTTCCCCAAAAAAAGGGTAATTTTTGGGGCATTTTAAATGTTAAAATGTGTAAAAGCGAGTGTCAGCTCAGTCTATGGTTATACTTGGAGTTTGTATTCTCTGCTTACCATTCGTTTTTCCATAGACATACATGTCACTGTTACTTTAATATAACTTTGGCTATGCTTGCAATAGAGAGCCAAAAATTGCATACATAGGTTCCTAGGAGCCCTAAGAATGTTTACACTATGTTTTATAGATAGGTTCCTAGGAGCCCTGACAGCGTCATACATTATATTTTATAGATAGGTTCCTAGGAGTCCTAAGAGTGTTCTACACTATGTATTATAGATAGGTTCCTAGGAGCTCTAAGAGTATTCTACACTATGTTTTATAGATAGGTTCCTAGGAGCACTAAGAGTGTTCTACACTATGTTTTATAGATAGGTTCCTAGGAGCCCTAAGAGTGTTCTACACTATGTTTTATAGATAGGTTCCTATGAGTCCTAAGAGTATTCTACACTGTTTTATAGATAGTTTACTATGAGCTCTAATAGTGTTCCACGCTATGTTTTATAGATAGGTTCCTAGGAGCCCTAAGAGTGTTCTACACTATGTTTTATAGATAGGTTCCTAGGAGCCCTAAGGGTGTTCTACACTATGTTTTATAGATAGGTTCCTAGGAGCCCTAAGAGTGTTCTACACTATTTTTTATAGATAGGTTCCTAGGAGCCCTAAGAGTGTTCTACACTATGTTTTATAGATAGGTTCCTAGGAGCCCTAAGAGTATTCTACACTGTTTTATAGATAGGTTCCTAGGAGACCTAAGAGTATTATACACTATGTTTTATCGATAGGTTCCTAGGAGTCCTAAGAGTGTTCTACACTATGTGTTATAGATAGGTTCCTAGGAGCACTAAGAGTGTTCTACACTATGTTTTATAGATAGGTTCCTAGGAGTCCTAAGAGTATTCTACACTGTTTTATAGATAGTTTACTATGAGCTCTAATAGTGTTCCATGCTATGTTTTATAGATAGGTTCCTAGGAGCCCTAAGAGTGGTCGACATTATGTTTTATAGATAGGTTCCTAGGAGCCTTGACAGTGTTATACACTATGGTTTAAGTCAATTTAGCCCTTCACTGCCAGGGTTCTCCGGAAATATTGCACCTCCGGTATCCAGAGCAATTTTCACAGTTTTGAGATGGACAAATCAAACCTAAATTGCAACATTAAAAAATCATCCAACCCCCCCCCCCCATACCGATATATTTTCTTAATGTAGACATCTGCAGCATTGTCAGAATGTCACTTGGTACTGTATGCAAATAAGCACCTTCATGCAATTTTGATTTAAAGTGAATGTATTATAAAAAAATGCAAATACATGTATATTAGTTGCTAAAAGTGGAAACCAAACAAAAAGTTATATGCACCAAACCTCCTAAAATAAGAGATCAACATGTGCAGAGTTCATTCATATCAATAAGGCCTAAACCTGCATGCCCATGTCTTCAGAAAATCACTAGAACTGGAAAAAAATCTGCTTTGAAGTTGTAAATGTTAAAAAAAGTATCATCCTATAAAATGTAGGAATTACACCAGGGCTGTGGAGTCGGTACGCCAAAGCCCCGACTCCGACTCCTCAATTTCCCCTGACTCCGACTCCGACTCCGACTCCACCAAAATAGGCACCGACTCCGACTCCGACTCCACGACTCCGACTCCACAGCCCTGGCACTGCTAAACCTTATAGGTTCACTCAGAACTCAGTCCCATCATTATATGAGGAATAGAACAGACCTTTACAGGACATTTCATCATTTTCAACATTTTATCATTTTCCCAAATTCTTATGAAAATATATTCAGCACATACTGCATTGTACTACTAACTGTACCAATTTATTATATATTTTGGGAGTCGGAGTCAGTCCATTTTCTACCGACTCCGACTCCGACTCCGACTCCACCAAAATAGGCACCGACTCCGACTCCACGACTCCGACTCCACAGCCCTGAATTACACACCGTGGAAAGCAAGTGCACCATTAAACCATATATATTTTTTGAAAGTAGACAACCTGAAGATTACATGTGTCTCAATGGGTTATCAATAGACACATCCATCTTCATGTAACTTTGTGACAAACACAAATAATTTTTTGAAAAAATGCACTAAAACATATATTTGCACTTAAAACTCCTATTCAATCTTACATTCACACACAAAATACAATTAAAATAAAAGATCAAGTTGTACACAATTTATATATACCACAAACATCAGCTACAACAAGAGCTCATACTCTCAAAAACGCTGATACAGAAGACAAGCAAGATTTTGCTGTTAGCTGTTTTGCACCTAGCAAACTGTGACTGTGATACCAAAACCTAACTTTTTGAGATTGCACAGCATACAGTATATAAAAACACAACTAAATATTTCATATATACAACCACCTTCATGCAACTTTGCAGCAAACAGAGATTGTAAGCAAAAATTGCACAAAAATTTAAATTTGCCACTAAAGTGCATGCTCAAGTAGTCTCTTTTTGCAAACAAAATGTACTTTCCAAAAAACTGCAATATGTGAGGAATTCATACATACCACACACACACATATATATATATATATATATATATATATATATATATATATATATATACAGGTGCGGGTGTTAAAGAAACGCAGAAATGCGCCAACCAATTTTGTGCATTTAAATTAAATAGAAGTTTACACAACAATATAATTTTCTATCCCCCTATAAAAATTGTAGCAATTTATACGTTCATTTCTAGTGATAATCATTATTGCTATTATTTTAGTGTGTAACGGATATCTCTAGAGGCGTATTTTACTCTATAAAGATCAGGTATGGACAGGACAGGGATTGGGTGAAATGTAAACTTTATCGATGACTTTGTGCATGTGTTGTATAAGTGTTTGGTGCGACTTTTGGCGCTGCGACCTGTACAATGGTAAACATCTGGGTCACAGCGCCAATAAACTTCCTGGTTATGTTCAGAGGGGTAATATATAAGAATACCCCTCTAGTAAGGCTCAGAGGGGTATTACATTATTCCTCTATGTGACAATCAGAGAGCAAAAGTATAGTATGCCCACTGATTGATAGGACAGGGGATAACATGGACAGAAGTCCCTGCTATCCCCCCCTGGGGTCACATACAGGTTATGCACAGATGATGATGATGATTTCTCATCTCTGTGCAGTGTGCAGGACTGCTCCTGGCCCCTCCTTCTCCTACCGCAGCTCTTAAGATGCTTCCTGAGATAGGAGGGGGGAGGACAATTTAGAGCCCCATATCTCAGGATTGGTTAGGAGTATTAAGAAGATCTTGGATTCATTTTAAAGATGAGAATCTCTTGATCATGATCTTCATATCATGATCTTCATGATAGCCTGCAATGCCATCTGCAATGGGATCTCAATGCTGAATAGCGTTTTCAACAGTGAATCGCTCCAAATCTCTACAGGCTATCATGAAGATCTTGGTATGCTTTTAAAGATTCGATTCTCTTCTTTAAAATAAATCCAATATCTTCATAATAGTCCTAACGAATCCTGAGATATCGGCATTAGAAGTAAGGACGTATTAGATATGTTCTGGGCTACAGAAGTGCCACCCTGGCAGTACGTATAGGTACGTGGCTGGCAGGGAAAGGGTTAAGCTGTGGTTCATACCAAACTTCTTCCACCCAAAATTAATCTGGGACACACGCTACCCGAACCCAAAGCGAAATTTGAGAGGTTTGCCCATCTCTGATCGAGAGTTTTGAAGAAAAGGCTAGTGTTACATATTTATAATATCAGGGCAGGTTCAGCTAAAATTTCATTGTCACAACAATTCAAAGAATACCAGAATTTACACCAACCAGGGAGTTTTGTAGCGCTACACTATGTTAAGATAACTTGCGAGGGGTAGCTATGAAGTTGTCAAGAGCACAATCTTTTTTTAGTTAATTATTCCTGGAGTCTGAATATGAAATTAGAATTGTATATTTTCCTATGAAAAAAAAAAGATTTTTCTCAAAAACATGTCATAATATTACTTTGGCTGTCATAGAGAGCTATAAATTGCATAGATAGGTTCCTAGGAGCCCTAAGAGTATTCTACACTATGTTTTATAGATAGTTTCTTAGGAGCCCTAACAGTGTTCTACATTATGTTTTATAGATAGGTTCCTAGGAGCCCTGAGAGTATTCTACATTATGTTTTAAGCCAATTTAAGGTGTGATTCATATCAAACGTGTTTGACCTGAAATAAATCTTGAGAGGGTCGCCCATCTCTTTTCAACCTGTGGAGTGCTGCCAATTTTTTTTGGGATATTACCATAGATATGCCTTGGTTTGGCCAAGGACTATTCAGATAGGCACTCGGTGTAGAAATTTGATTGCTGTTTCGTCCAACCACAGGCCTCAGCAGTGACCCTGGGAGCTTTACGTCACTAGAAGAGCATGGGCCGCTGCAAGGAAAACCAAAAGAGGTAACAGAAGATGAGTATGAAGGGTACAGTGTGCATGGATTGCCTGGCAGTTAAAAAGATCACGAGAAAAACAGTTGGAAGGAAGAAGAAAACCTGGATTATCCTGTAAAATATTCTTTTATATTAGAACAAATGCCTCAGTAATATAACTTTGGAGATTACAATTTATAGAATTTCAAGAAATAATTGTGGCATACTGTCAGTTCCTGGCCTGTTAGCTAAAAAGCTAGAATATCTTCTCTGATGAGAGCAACACTTGAGAGTCAGAAGTGAAAATGGACTGTCCTGCCAGTCATCCATTTATGGAAATAAATTCACAGCTACATAGTGTTGGCAGAATGACAATTTATAGAATTTCATAAAAAACAAATAAGGGCCAACCTCTTCCCCATTTGTGAAATATCAAAGGTCCCCCTCTGCATCCAAAGGAAAATCCTCCTCCTACTCCTCAAGTTTATGAGTCCCAGTCCTCCACCACCATGACCCATACCCAGTTCTTTATCGTCCTCCTATTCCTCTTGCACCACCCCAGGGAGGTGACAGGGACCATGAGGTAGATGTTATTATCCTTCTTCCACATTTTATTGCCTGAATGTGTTTTCTGTAAGATATATATTAAATTGATGACATCACTGATACTGTAGTTATCCCTGCTGCTGACATATTTGGTGGCCTCCTCACAGGGCTTCAGAATGCAACACACTTGCCTTATGAGCCTCCAATTGCAGAATTCAAAATTACACAATGAGGCAAATTTATTAAATCTGGAGTATCATACTCCAGATTTGCATTTTACAATATCACATGGTCCCTAAGGTTTTCTGCATGCAAAAATCATTCACCACCTTCTGCTGCTCAAATAGATGCACCAGCATGTGCCATGCCATGTGCTCTTCACCTTACAGCAATGAGATGAGAGAGGGTAATGGCAAGCAAGGTCTTGCCCTGGGGAAGTTGGGAGCATGAAATGGTTCAGTGAGGAGGAATCGGAGGAGGCAACTGGTGATGGAACTGGGTCTGCACTTGCAATGTGGTTTCATTAAGGACACCTGACTTTGCTGCATTTCTTGATGGTGACCACTGCCACTCTAAATATTGACCCAGTAGACCATGAAAGCCATGTATTTTCCATACCCAAAATTGATTTTTCCTTGCCCAGAATTGCTGTTCCATATGTCAGTAATTGCGTGCAATAAAAAAAAAAATTGATCTAGCACTGAAAGGGTGACCGGGCCAACGAGTATTAGGCTAGAACACACTGCATGAGTCAGCTTAGATTTTTGAAGTGATAATGACAGTTTTTCTGTAATTTTTAACAAACAACACTATTGCAAAAAATATATAAATAAATCCTTAACTGTTCATTAACTTTTCAGAAAACTGAGTCTCACTTCATAGACCATGTGATTCTGGACCACAATGTAATAAAATTTGGCTGCTTCTTGCCTGAAAAACTTCTCTAAAGTTCCTGCCACAAGGTGTATCCCTTCTAGCTAATTTTCTGTTCACTTTTTTGTTAAAGGGGTTGTCTAGGAAAAAATGGACAAACCTTTTAACTTTTAAATCAGCTGGAGGCATGGAAAAAACTTTTAAAAATGCATACTCACCTGTCCCTGATGCTCCGGTGTCCTCCCGTGTGTCCCGATTCTTCTGCTCCGGTGGCTTCTCCCAGGTCTCTTCCGGAGTCCCCCTGAAGCTGCTGATTGGCCTCAGCAGTCACGTGACCGCTGAGGCCAATCAGCGAAGCGCCTGCAATGTCACTACCTGAGGCTGCTTCCTTTTCTCTTTTCACACAGTGTAAGGGGTTGATTCTGCTCAGAGCCTGCACAAACATGTCTGCAAACTGTTCCTGTGTGCAAAAGACGGAGGATTCTGGAAATCTTACAGTTTACAATGTAAGAAAAGTTTTCTATGTACTTGTATCTACTTCAGGCTCCCTGCATGATTACAGATGAGATATTACTCACAGACAGCAAGCAGCTTTACTGACTCATAGATTCTTTTTTTTTTCTTGCATTTTATGTATTTGCCCTGTATTTTCAGTCCAGTGTTCCTGGGTCTCCTCTATTATGGTCACTTGGGCTATTTTAGGTATTTGTTTCCAATTATATAGTTACTCCTGACAGAATGACAGAACATTATCAGAGGAACAGACTTATCCTTATTGTAGACACCCACAGCCTCAGACAGAAATGTAAACTGTTCAGCCATAATCTGATTATTAGCAGCAGAAAAACTGATAGAACATCATGTACGACGACTTATACATTCATAGAACAGACGGCCCAGAAAGACCCTGAAGATATTTCAACTTTTCATGAAAACTCAGTTACCATTTAACAAAATTAGATTTTGCAGTGAAAGGACTTCTGTCATAGTGAAAGAGGTCCAAGGGCTGGGCCCACAGGTTCAGCAGGTACACGATACCACACAGACACACACACCGTTTTAATTCCCAGAACAATGTTTACTGAGTAAAGCAATGAAGAGAGATCTGGGAAAATATGCAACAAGGTATAAACCGAGAGAAAAATACAAAATGCTATGGAACAGATTATTGCAGCAAACCAATACTATACCCCTTAGTTCCCACACTTACTTAAACAGGTAATGGATTCAAGTTCTTTAAGAACGCGGTTTTCCTGGATCGGTCCCTCGTTGGGGTGCACCCTAAGTATTGTGCAATACTATTTATAATCCAATGGTTAAATTGTAATCCACAGGCAAATGCTGTCTTCCCCTTCAAGTACAGTTACAGGCCTTGCTCCAGCTCCCTGTAGTGCAACACTTAAAAGATAGGCCAGTCTCTCCAATGATAATGTGTCCGCGTAAGAGTCCCTTATATAACTACCACCACGTGGTCTATGTAGATGCGGCCAAGCCGTACTCACAAGTCCTTGAGGCCTTTACTTTGTGTAGTCACTTTATCTTCTGTGCTTCAGGGGTGTCTTGACTCGGTTCTCAGCCAGCACCTCAGTCACTGTGTCCCAGAACTCAGTCCTCCGCCAGCACCTGCAGTCAGCTCAGCTCAAGCCTCCTTCCAGCCCAAAGCTCTCCACAGCAGCCCAGCACACCTCAGGCTTCCAGTTCCAGATCCTTCTCCACACCACCCCTCCCTTCCTGTTTCCTGCTCGGTGATGATGCAGTTCCCTATCTCCAGTGGGAGGCATCAAAACTGCAATCCTAGCGCACTGCCATACTTGTAGAAGTCCAACACGTTCCAGTAATTATCTATAATCAGACTTTGAACCCTAGAACAATATTTACATTAATTACATTAATTCTTATGGGCAGTTAGGACAGTGCAGAGTTTATAACCCAACTCCTATGGTTTTTCTGCTTCTCAGTCTAAAATTGATTAATCTGAATAAACTATGTTCAAGACTAGTCCTCCTATAATTCTATAAACTATGCTCCAGACTAGTCCTCCTATAATTCTATAAACTGTGCTCCAGACTAGTCCTCCTATAATTCTATAAACTGTACTCCAGACTAGTCCTCTCCTATAATTCTATAAACTGTGCTCCAGACTAGTCCTCTAATATAATTCTATAAACTATGCTCCAGACTAGTCCTTTTCTATAATTCTATAAACTGTGCTCCAGACTAGTCCTCCTATAATTCTATAAACTATGCTCCAGACTTGTCCTCCTATAATTCTATAAACTATGCTCCAGACTAGTCATCCTCCTATAATGCTATAAACTGTTCTCCAGACTAGTCTTTCTCTTCTATAATTCTATAAACTATCATCCATGCTAGTCCCCTCCTTTAACCCCTTCACGCATTCTCACGTACCTGTACATGGGAGAATGTGGTTAGTTACCGCATCCCCACGTACAGGTACGTGACGGTGATCGAGCGGGCTCAGAAGCAGAGCCCGTGCGATCACCGCGGGAGCCCGGCTGTATTTGACAGCCAGGCTCCCGCTGCAACAGCGGGGACCAGTGGTAACACCGATCCCCGCTGTTTAACCCTTAAGATGCCATGGTCAATAGCGACCGCGGCATCCAAGGGGTTCCGCCATCTTGCCGCCCCCCCGGCACCCCCCCGCGGCGAGATCGGGGGGTACCGATATCGATAATCTGCAGCCCGGGGTCTGCCCAGTGACCCCAGGCTGCCTGGAGACCCCACTACCTGGTTGATCCTGCCGAGACCTGCGGAAGTCAGCGCTGTGTTTCCATAGCGCTGACTTCCTGTATAGACTGCAAGACACTTGCATGCTCGTGTCTTGCAGTCTATAGTACTGAGCCAGAGATCACAGCATCTCTGGCTCAGGTGTCCTAATGGGACACATGAAAAAGTAAAAAAAAGTGAAAAAATAAATAAATAAAGTATGTGAAAAAAAATTTATAAAAGAATAAAGCCCCAAAAATTCCCTTTTCCTATATAAAATGAATTATATAAAAAATAAACCTAAAAATTAATAAAAACAATACATATTTGGTATCGCCGCATCCGTAACAACCTGTACAATAAAATTGAAACCATATTTAATGTACACAGTGAATGTCGGGGAAAAGAACCGCCAAAAGTAACGATTTTTCGCCATCTCACCTTACAAAATATGCATAAAAAGTGATCAAAAAGTCATATGTACCCCAAAACAGTACCAATAAAAAGCACAGGTAGTCCCGCAAAAAATAAGCCCTAAACCAACTCTCTAAACTGAAAAATAAAAATGCTACGCATCTTAGAAGATGGCGATGCAAAAAAAATTGATTTATGTCCCCAAATGGGTTTTTGTTCTGCAAAATTGGTATTGCATAAAAAAACAGTATAAATGAGGTATCGCCGTAATCGTACTGACCCGCAGAATAAAGGTAAAATGTTACTTATGCTCTACGCTGCATGGTGAAAAATATAAAAGGTAAAACGCAGTGCCAGAATTGATGGGGTTGCTTTTTAATCCACCAAGAAAGAGTTAATAAAGTTTATTTAATAAGTTGTAAGAACCTAAAAATGATGTCATTAAAAAATACATCTCATACTGCAAACAACAAGCCCTCATATGGCTACATCACCAGAGAAATAAAGAAAATATAGCTCGTACAATGTGAAGACAAAAACCCCCAAAAATCGCCAAATAATTAGAACATAACTGGCTGCAGCAGGAAGGGAATGTATAAGCTGTGCGAGGGTATATCAGGGGACACCCCGGATTTAGAGCTTACGAGGGATAATAAACCAGAAGTGACCCCCAGAGTGACCTCCCCAATAATAGGAACTACTGGGGAAATAGTAGGGAATTTAGTGTACCCAATGTACTACGCACAGCTTACATATTCACTTTTCCCCATCCGCTGTGCAGTCACGTCTGGGATACTAATGCTCGTTACACCCCTTGATAAATTCTTTGAGGGGTGCATTTTTCAAAATGGGGTCATTCCCTAGGGCATTCCACTTTACTGGTACTTTAGAGGCTCTGCAAACATGATATGGCATCCAGATCCCAAACATCTGAATCTGCGCTCCAAAAGCCACATAGCGCTCCTTCCCTTCTGCGCCCTACTGTGTGCCCAAACTGCAGTTTATACCCACATGTATGACACTGGTGTACCCAGGATAATGTACTTAATGTCATATGTGGGTATAAACTGCTGTTTGGCCACAGCCGAGCACAGAAGGGAAGGAGCGCTATTTGGTTTTTGGACGCCATTGCACTTTTGCAGAGCTGAAATGCCAGTACAGTAGAATCCCCTGACATGTGACCCCATTTTGGAAACTGCACCCCTGAAGGAATTTATCCAGGGGTACAGTGAGCATTTTTAACCCCCAAGTGTTGCTATAATTTATTATCCATAAATGAATACGCGGCTGATGGTGAAAGGTGAAAATGACAATTTATCCAGGAATACATCATTTCAGTGCGTAATATGTTGTGCCCGGCTTGTATCAGAGATGAACGCTCCAAAAGCTGTTGTGCCCGGGATCCCGGCTCACCAGTTTTTGGAGTGTGTGTCTGTGCAGACATAAGCTGGGCACAACATATTGGGCACTGAAATGGCGTATCTATAGAAAAATTTCATTCTTAACTTTTCATTATCAGCTGCGCATTCATTTCTGGAAATTAAAAGAATGCAACACTTAAGGGTTAATAATGCTCGCTAACCCACTTGATAAATCCCTTGAAGGGTGTAGTTTCCAAAATGGGGTGACAAGTCTGCGGATTCCACTTTACTGGCAATTCATGGGCTCTGCAAAAGTGGCATGGTGTCCAAAAAGCAAACTGTGCTCCAAAAACCAAAAGAGCGCTCCTTCCCTTCTGTGCCCGGCTCTGCCCAAACAGCAGTTTATACCCACATATGGCGTGTTAAGTACGTTATCCTGGGTACACCAGTGTCATACATGTGGGCATAAACTGCCGCTTTGGGTACACAGCAGGGCGCAAATGTGAAGGAGCGCTATGTACTTTTGGAGCACATATTTAGATTGTTGTTTTTTGGACGCCATGTCACATTTGCAGAGACCCTAAAATTGCCCCTACAAAATGGGGGTCACTTCTTGGGGAATTCCAATTTACTGGCACCTCCAGGGCTCTGCAAAAACAACATGGCGACGAGAAAGTACTCCAAAAGCTAAAAAAACACAGTGCTCCTTCCCTTCTGAGCCCTGCTGTGTGCCCAAGCAGCAGTTTATACCCACATATTTAATTTTTTTGTCCCCGGGATAGCCCACTTAATAGTTTTAGGAGTGCCTGTCTCTGATACCACAAAGTGGCCGCAACCTATTAGGAACTGAAATTGGGTATTTCTTTAAAAACTTTAATTTTCACTTTGTACATTAATTTTTGGGAAGCATTTTTAGGCTCAAAATCATAATTTCCCTTGATACATTCCTTGAGTGGTGTAGTTTCTAAAATGGGGTCACTTTTAGGGGGTTTCCATTGTAGTGGTACGTTAGGGGCTCTGCAAATGTGACATGGCACCTGAAAACTATTCCAGCCACATCTGCCCTCCAAAAGCCAAACAGCGCTCTTTCCATTTTGAGCCCTGCCATGTACCTATGCAGCAGATTACAACCACATATAGGGCAATTATGTGTTCTGGAGAAATTGTGTAACAAACTGTGGGGTGTTTTTTCTTCTTTAACCACTTGCAAAAATTAAAAATATGTTGCTAAATGGACGGTTTATTGGAAAAACGTAATTTTACATTTTTGCGTCCCAATGATGATAAAATCTGTGAAACAGCTGTGAGGTCAAAATGCTCACTATACCCCTAGATAAATTCTATGAGGGGTGTAGTTTTCAAAATGGGGTCACTTTTTGGGGGTTTGTATTGTATTGGTACTTTAGGGGCTCTGCAAATGCGACATGGCACCTGAAAACTATTCCAGCAAAATCTGCCCTCCAAAAGCTAAATAGCGCTCTTTCCATTTTGAGCCCTGCCATGTACCTATGCAGCAGATTACAACCACATATGGGGCATTTCTGTGTTCAGGAGAAATTGTGTAACGAACTTTGGGGAGCTTTTTCTCCTTTGTCCTCTTGTGAAAATGAAAAATTTGGGACTAAATTGACGGTTTATTGGAAAAAAAGTAATTTTTCATTTTAATGTCCCAATGTTAATAAAATTTGTGAAACAGCTGTAGGGTCAAAATGCTCACTATACCCCTTGATGTGTTCTATGAGGGGTGTAGTTTCCAAAATGGGGTCACTTTTAGGGGGTTTCCACTGTATTGGTACTTTGGGGGCTCTGCAAATGCGACATGGTACCTGAAAACTATTCCAGCAAAATCTGCTCTCCAAAAGCTAAATAGTGCTCTTTCCATTCTGAGCCCTGCCATGTACCCATACAGCAGATTACGACCACATATGGGGTATTGCTGTGTTTAGGAGCAATTATTTTGCAAACTGTGGGGTGCTTTTTCTCCTTTAACCCATTGTGAAAATGAAAACTTTGGGGATAAAGTGACATTTTAGTAATGTTTCATTTATACATCCCAGTGTTAGCAAAATCTGTGAAACGAATGTAAGGTCAAAATGCTCACTATACCCCTATATGAATTCTGTGAGGGGTGTAGTTTGCAAAATGGGGTCACTTTTTGGGGTTTTCCTTTGTATTGGTACTCTAGGGGCTTTGCAAATGAGACATGGCACCTGAAAACTATTCCATCAAAATCTGCTTTTCAGACGCCCAGTGTCGCTCCTTCCCTTCCGTGCGCTGCCATTCGCCCAAACATCAGTTTACACCCACTTGTGGGGTATTTCCGTGCTCGGGAGAAATTGCATAACAAACTGTGAGATGCATTTTCTTCTTTAACCCTTTGTGAATGTGTTAATTTTAGGGCTAAATTAAGGAATTAGTGGGAAAAAATTAAATGTCTAAATTTCACCTCCATATTGTTTTAATTCCAGTGAAATGCTTAAAGGGTTAACAAACTTCCCAAATGTTATTTTGAATTATTTGAGGGGTGCAGTTTTGAAAATGGGGTGATTTATGGGGGTTTCTAATATATAGGCCATTATAATCCTCTTCAGAACTGAAGTGGTCCCTAAAAAAATTAGTTTGGGAAATTTTCTTGTAAATCTGGAAAATCGCTGTTACACTTGTAAGCCTTCTAACATCCAAAATAAATTACAGGACAATTAAAAGATGATGCCGATATATAGCAGAGATATGGTAGATAATATGTATTAATGTATTTGGGTGGTATGACTGTCTGAAAAGCAGAGCATTTCACATTTTGAAAATTGCGATTTTTTTTTTCCAAATTTCCATCAAATTTCCTATTTTTTTATAAATAAATACAAAAATATTCATTAGTGTTTACCACTAACATGAAGTACAATGTGTCACGAAAAAACAATCTCAAAATCACTTGTGTAAGTTAAGTCGTCTCAAAGTTATTGCCATTTAAAGTGACACATGTCAGTTTTGAAAAACGAGACTGTGTCCTTAACGCATTTTTGGGCTCGGTCTTGAAGGGGTTAATGCTATAAACTGTGCTCTAGATAAGTCTTGCTCTCCTATAATTCTATAAACTGTGATCTCCTAGTCCTAGAGTTTTGGTTTCATTTAAACGCAAAAGTTTTGGAAAATTTGTGTTGAAACCAGTTTATTCCAAACCATTTTGCTCATCTGTAGTGATGATGTCACTGGTACTGTGTATATGACTGCTAACACTTGAGATTGGCCACAGTGGTTGCAGGAACCCCGGCACTTCAATCTGGGTCTAATTCAGCTACAAAGTTAATGGGGAACGCACCACCATAAAAGAAGACAGAGTGTATGTAAGTACAGTATATATATATTGTGAGAAGGTGACAGGCAGAGTGCTGGAGTCCTGCTATATTAGCCCCAGACTTCTGATGTATGTATGGTCCAGGGTGGGTGTTGAGTAGGACTCAGCCCCAGGTGTAGGTCTTAAGACTCGTTACTGGGCCATAGAAGGCCTCAGAGCTTGCACTTCAGGGCAGTCCCTGGGAGTGAGAGGTGGTGTCTGGGGCTGTCCCATACTCTGAGTGTGGTGAGACCATTTAAGCGCTGTTTTGTTTGTCGTGTGGCTGGTAGTAAGCCATACGTATAGATAGTTTTTGTTTTGTATCAGTTAGTGCCCGGACGAGCAGGTTTTTGTTTGTATTGCCTGAAGTTAAGGTTGTATTTTTCTTTGCTTGTTTCCATACCTGATGTAAGGTTTATTTATTTTTGCCATTTTTCAAATATACCTGTTTGCACCAGACATCGTGTCCCTGTCTCTGACTGGTTGGGTCCGCACCATTGCTGCTACCGAGCTACCTCCCCCACAATATATTTTTTTTAAACAACACCCTGGCCATCCCTGTGTTCTGTGTTTTCAGTTTTTGCTCTCTAAAACCTCTCCAAAAATTTACTAATCACAGTGCGGCACATTTATCAATCCAAGTCCGACACTTTTCTGTCTACTTTTGCACCAAAATTCATAGTGCACAGCATTTACGACATATTTATGAACAGTGTGCAATAAAGAAAATAAAAATACGACAGGCTAGACACTTTTGAAAAATGTGCACCAGAATGGGTTTGGTTTAGAAGTGTCTCAGTTTACGACACATTTATGAAACAGCAAAGAACGAATATGGCGCAGATTTCCTGTGCAAAGTAGTCCAACTTTAAAATGGTGTAAAGAATTTACGACAATTTACTTAGAGCGGCAAAAAATTCCTGCCGTGCGCCGCATATTTGTCTCAATAAGTCAGAGATGATTTGTGTCTGCTTATGTTATGCCTAGAATTGTAGGGTCTTTGATGATGCGTGTGCCAAATATTTGTTCCTTACAGCCTGCAAATTAAGATTTTTGTCTACAGATTTTGTCTACATGTTTTTCGCCAAATATTTTTCCCTTTTTTTTTTTTTTTTTGTGCCAAAAATTTGTCTCCAATTTTGCACCAAATATTTGTCTCATGGTGAGCCAGAACTTTTGAGCTTCTAGAAACACTCTATATTTATGAAGGTCTGTACAACAGATTCATAAATATGTCTAAAACTATGAATGGGAGTCGTAGTTTAAGACAGTGCAAATATAGACAGTATTGATAAATGTGCCCCAGTCTGTAAAGAATGACTGTTGTCTCTTCTGTGTTGTACAGATCAGCTATGGAGCCACCGACCCCTCATTATCTGATAGACTCCTCTATCCACATGTTTTCCGGACAGTCCAAAATAGTCACATCCACAATATGGTGATCCCCGAACTGTTGGAGCACTTTGGCTGGACCTGGGTTGGGATTTTAGTATCAGATGATGATACTGGAGAGAATGAACTGCAGATACTGACAAAGTACATGAGAGAGCGCGGGATCTGTGTGGCCTTCACCATAAAACTTACAGAGGAGAATGCAAAATATAATGAGAAGACTTTACATTTATTAAACACTCCACGAGTCAGTGTCATTATAATGTGCGGGACATACACCATATATGGAGGAGAATTGTTACATCACTATAAACCTGCATTTGTGAACAGAACTCTCATCCTATCTCCATACTTGATCTTTAATTCTGCCCTTCTAGATGTTTGGTACAAACCAATAAATCTAAGTCTAGCCGTGGAGCTTTCGTCACAACATATATCAGCAGTGGAAGATTTTATGATAAAATGTAAGAAATCTCAGACATACCCTGATAATTGGTTCTGGAAAATAATAGAGGCAATATCTGAAAATGTTGATAAAGATTCCTACTTGAATGAATATAGAATACCAAGTCTGAGAAATTTCCTTTCATCAGGGGTAGCTCCAAGATTGTATAATGCTGTACAAGTTCTCGCCAAAGCTCTACATGAAATATTCTCGTTTATAAAAGGCAAATATCCAGAAAATCGAATAACAGGACTTACACAATATACACGGAAGTTACAGCGCCACCTACAGAGGATGGAGAATCCATTGGATCCAATGAAACCTTCATATTACTTTAATGAACAGGGGGAAGCCGTACATACATATAAGATAATAAACTGGATATTTTCAGATAAGGCCACACATGGGATTGAAATAGGAAACTTTACCCCGTGGGCTGTCACTGGCCAGAAGCTTCACATAAATACCCCGTCTATAACATGGAAACACACACAGGAGGTAAGAAGCCTTCCATTATACATGTGATTATGTAATGCCCCCTCCGGTCCTCAGTCTGTTTTTTTTGTGTATCTTATTTCTCTCCCAAACCCCATAAGGGTAAGTTTAGGGGCAAATTCCATCCCTGAATCCACAGGCAGATTCTGCCTCCTATTGTATTCAATGGGAGGCAGAGATCACAGCAGGACGCTGAATAAATAAGCATCCTGTTGATCTTGCTGTGGATTCCACTGCTTGAGAGTCCATGCTGATTAGGTCCCCTTATGTGGACCCATTCAGCAGTTGAAAGCTACTGGAATCTCGTCAATGGTTGACCACAGCTGGAAAATGGCGAGGGAAAATGAAGAGGAATTCCTCTTCCTACTAACACATTGTTTTAAGTTGGTATAGGTGTTACTGTGATGTCACCACTGTGCGCCTACCCTTTCATTATGTTATATCTCATAGAGAGGACTTTTGCATAGTCAAAAATGGAAGGGGATTTTTTATTGGTGCACTCACCACTTGATAAAGTCCCAAAAGGAATCATGTGCACATGTGTGAGAACAGCATGCACAATTTTATAATTGTGCATGTGCCATATATGTTCTACACTATGTTTTATAGATAGGTTCCTAGGACCCCTAAGAGTATTCTACACTATGTTTTATAGATAGGTTCCTAGGAGCCCTAAGAGTATTCTACACTATGTGTTATAGATAGGTTCCTAGGAGCCCTAAGAGCGTTCTACACTATGTTTTATAGATAGGTTCCTAGGAGTCCTAAGAGTGTTCTACACTATGTTTTATAGATAGGTTCCTAGGAGCCCTAAGAGTATTCTACACTATGTTTTATAGATAGGTTCCTAGGAGTCCTAAGAGTGTTCTACACTATGTTTTATAGATAGGTTCCTAGGAGTCCTAAGAGTGTTCTACACTATGTTTTATAGATAGGTTCCTAGGAGCCCTAAGAGTATTCTAGACTATTTAATTTAAGCTGTGGTTCATACTGAACTCGTTCCACCCAAAATATATCTGGGAACCGAGCTACCTGAAAAGAAACTTGAGATATTCACCCATCCCTGATCGAGAGTAATGAAGAAAAGACTAGCATTACATATTTATAATATCAGGACAGGTCAAGTAAAAATGTCATTGTCACAACACTTCAAAGAATACCAGAATTCACACCCCTCAGGCAGTCTTGTAGCCGTACAATATATTTAAACAAGCCTGATGCATATTGGAAACAAGTCATGTGGACCGATGAGGTTAAAATAGAACTATTTGGCCACAATGATCAAAGGTATGTTTTGGAGAAAAAAGGGCACAGAATTTCAGGAAAAGAACATCTCTCCAATTAGTAAGCATGGGGGTGGATCAATCATGCTTTGGGTTGTGTTGCAGCCAATGGCACGGGGAACATTTCACAGGTAGAGGGAAGAATGGATTCAATGAAATTTCAGCAAATTCTTGAAGCAAACATAAAACCATCTGTAAAAAAGCTGAAATTGAAAAGAGGAGGAGGAAGAGGAGGAGGAAGAGGAGGAGGAGGAGGAGGAGGAGGAGGAGGATGGCTTCTACAAATGGATAATGATCCTAAACACACGTCAAAATCCACCATAGACTACCTAAAAAGGCACAAGCTGAAGGTTTTATCATGGCCCTCACAGTCTCCTGATCATCACTGAAAATATGTGGCGATACCTCAAAAGAGCAGAGCAAGGAAGACGAGCCAGGAATCTCACAGAACTGGAAGACTTCTCCAAGGAAGAATGGATGAAAATCCTCAAAGAAGAATTGAAAGAGTCTTGGCTGCCTACAAAAAGCATTTATAAGCTGTGATACTTGCCAAAGGGGGCGCTACTAGGTACTAGCCATGCAGGGGGCCCAAACTTTTGCATTGGGTCATTTTCATTTTTTGTCATTTGGAAAATGTATAATATGAAAATATTATTTTTTCCAAAAAATACATTGGCAATGTGTCATCTGTAATGTTATGCCTTTTGAAGATCATTTTATCTTCAACTTGCTTAACTGTTCATAATAACTGTCATTTTGACCTGGGGTGTCCAAACTTTTGCATGCAACAGTATTTTACGGGGAACCCTTAGTCAGGCTGTTTTACCAGCACATGGATCCCCTCTATCTTTGGTTGCTTATTCGTAATCACAGTTTTTGGGGTTTTTTATTTAATTTGGTTTAGTTTTTCACTTTTAGTCTTATTTTTAACATTTTTGTAATACAATCTTTATGAGGGGCTCCTCTTACATTCTCTACCATTGAGGAAGAAGCATAGTGCTGATCTGAAACGTGTCTGGCTATTAAATTTGCCCTTTGTATGTGTATTTCATCTTTTATGTATCAGCCACCATCAAAGACAAGAGATACATAGAATTCCAGCAAGAGACATTGTTACTATTGAGTGTCGACACCCGGACTTTGGATTAACAATAGGAATATACAGTAAAAAAGGCGCCGGTATAGTTTACATTCTCCTCTGTCAGAAGTGGAAGAAGGGAGTCACGGGGGAGAGGGGGGGCAGGGGGGGGGGGGGCGAACGCGAAAAACTTGGGGGGGAAAAAAGGGGGTTGGGGAGGAAACAAAAGGGGGGGGGGGGGGGGAAAAAGAAAAAAAAAAAAAAAACCAAAAAAAATTTGGGGGGGGGGGGGGAAAAAATTTTAATAAAAAGGGGGGGAAAAAAGGGGGGGGGGGAAAAGGGGGGGGGGGGTTTTTTAATTTTTATTTTTTTTTTTTTTTTTTTTTGGGGTTTTTTTTTGTTGTTTTTCTCTTTTTATTTTACCTCTCCTTTTGCACTAAATTGGGGGGGGGGGGGGGTTATGTTTTGTTTTTTTTTGGGTTTTGTTTTGTGGTGGAATATAATTTAAAAAATTTTATTAATGTAATGAGATGGGGGGTGTTTTTTTGGGAAAAAAATATATAATATTTTATTTAATTTTTTTTTTAAAAAAAAAATATTTTTAAAAAAAAAATGTGTGGGGTAGGGGGGGGGAAAAAAAAAAAAAAGAAAAAAGTTTTGTTTGTTTGTTTTTTTTTTTTTTGTTTTTGTTTTGTGAGGGGGGGGGGGGACCGAGGACGAAGGATGGAAGGGGAGGCCTGCATGACAGGAGTTTAGCCAGGAGCATAAGCTGAGGGTACAGGAAAGGGTTAAGTTGGCCATTTAGAGGAAGCGTAGGGGAGGGAACTGGGAAAGGGGGGTTGGGGGAGGGAGTATTTAAAGTGAAGGCGGGAAGATTCCCGCCACTTTAGAGAAAGCAGGGAGTGAGTGAAGCCAACACACCTCTGCGGTTTTCTTGCTTGCCCAGGATGTCTGAGGTTGAAGATATGCTGGCCCAGCTCAGGGCTGAAGCGGATCTTAGGGGGCCGCAATGGCTGCAATCCCAGCTGCAGGGATTGATACAGGGGTCTGGAGAGTCGGCTAGCCGCCCCTCTCCTTCTGGAAGACGGCCGCGGAGGACCAGGCCTCCGGCGCGCCTCAGCCCCGAGGAGACCCCTCGGGTCCGGCGCCGAATTAGGAGCCCCTCACGGGACCCTCCGGTCCAGGGCACCGCTCGGCGCGCTGCTGAGCGGCAGTCCCGGGCCGGGGAGGAATCCGCGGCGACGGCGGGACCCGCAGCGGGGGAGGGGAGTCGCCCCTCCTGCATCACTGACCTCGTTGGAGTCGGGATTGGAAGCGGTGGGCCTTCCGGTGGCGGCGGTGACTCCGGCTCGGCCTGTGGTGCGCAGGAGGATCTCCGGTGCAGCCCCTGTGCGCGGGGGAGAAGCGGGGCTGGCACCTTCAGCGTCAGAGCAGCAGGCTGGGCCTAGCGCAACATCAGCCCAAGATGGCGCCCACAGCGCGGGCGCTGGGGGGCGGAGCGTCGCGGAGGCCTTGTCCAGGAGGCCCGACGTGGATAGCGGCGAGGAGGGCCCCAGTGAGACGGCTACAGGACGACAGGACCAGGATTCAGCGGCCGCTGGGTTCACAGCACCCAGGCGCCCAGGTGAGCGTTCATCTACTGTAACAGGGCCCTTGTTAGCGGTTTCAGGGGGGAGGGGTTTAGAGGGGAACCGCGAGGAGCTAAGCAGGGGTATGTTAGCCTTTATGGGGGTGTTGGCGGAAATGGTGCGGGGAGCGGGTAGCGGCGGGGGGACGTCGTCGTCCCCAGCGATGGCGTGGGGGGCGGGAAGTTCGCCGGCGGTATCGCTAGGGGGGGCTTCCTCTGCTTCGGGGGTGTCTGTGTCGGTGCAAACGCAGAGTGAGGACAAAGGGGATGCGCCGCGGTTAGACGATGCGGCGAAGGGGGAAGTATATGTTTTCTTTGAGGGGCCTTTAGGGGCTCACTTGAAGCAGGAGGTGAGGGAGCGCATTTGGAAAGGCGAATATGTTGATATATTTTCGCTTTTGCCTTTGGAGCGCTTTAATTTGGACAAGCCTAGGAAGGAAGAAAAGAAGGAGGAGGAGGAGAAGAGGCGGTACCGCCTTATTCCTCGGACGTTTGCTAATTGGCTGCAAGCGTTCGCCATAATGGCAAGTGTCATAGGGGAGAAGGCGCCGGAAAATTGTTCGGCGCTTTTCTGTTATTTGGACGCAATAGGGGAGGCGCATAGGACGTATGGGGGGCAGGCATGGCTCCGGTATGACGAACAATTTCGTCAGCGGAAAGCGGTTCGGTCCAGCATTCGCTGGGACCATAAAGACATTGGGTTATGGCTGAGGATTATGGCGCAAGCGAGGGCGGGGCCGTCCTTTCCAGGGGGGACCGGGGGCCCCGAGTCTTCGGGGCGCTCGGTCGCCGCACAGAAGGGACTCTGTTTCTCATTTAATGAAGGGGGGTGTAAGTTCGGCTCCAAGTGTAAGTTTAAGCATGAGTGCTCCTCTTGTGGGGGCACCCATGGAGCCAACCGGTGCTTCCGCTCCAAGCAGAAGGGTTCAGATGGGGCTGGGAAGGGGGGCGACTCCGGTGCGGCTGGAAAGGATGGCGCCATTTCTAAATAGGTACCCAGATAGGGAGGCGGCGGCCTTGTTGTCGGAGGGGTTCAAGTCGGGTTTTCGGATACCGTTTGTTGAGGCGGCGGTTTCAGGGGTGGTTAGGAATTTGAGGTCGGCACGGGAGCATCCGGAGGTGGTCTCAGAAAAGCTGAGGAAGGAGGTGGACCTGGGGCGTATGGCGGGACCGTTTCCGGAGCCTCCCTTGCCGAACTTGCGGGTATTTCCTTTAGGGGTGGTCCCAAAGAAGGAGCCGAATAAGTTTCGGCTTATTCACCATCTGTCATTCCCAAAGGGGGCGTCTGTTAATGACGGGATCGACTCCGAGTTGTGTTCGGTGGAGTATACTTCATTTGATGCGGCGATTTTCTGGGTCCGGCGTTTTGGCCGGGGGGGCGTTGTTGGCGAAGACTGACATCGAGGCGGCATTTAGGCTGCTGCCGGTGCATCCAGATAGTCAGCACTTGTTGGGTTGTTTTTGGGGGGGCGGGTTTTTTGTCGACTGTTGCTTGCCAATGGGCTGTTCATTGTTGTGTTCCTATTTCGAAAAGTTTAGTTCGTTTTTGGAATGGGTCATCCGGGACGTTTCTGGGTGGGCCTCGGTCATTCACTACTTGGATGACTTTCTTTGCATTGGTCCGGGGGTTTCCTCCGTTTGCTCGGTCTTGCTGCATTCGGTGGAACGGGTGGCGGAAGATTTTGGGGTGCCACTAGCGCGTGAAAAAACTGAGGGTCCGGCGACGGTTCTCAGTTTTTTGGGTATTACCATTGACACGGTCTGTATGGAGGGTCGTCTTCCAGAGGATAAGTTATGTGGGTTGCGGACGGAGGTTCAGAGGGCATGTCGGCTAAAAAAGCTGCGATTAAGGGAATTGCAGTCTCTTTTAGGCAAATTGAACTTCGCGTGCCGGATTATACCAATGGGGAGGGTGTTTTCTCGACGGTTGGCAGCGGCAACGGCTGGTATGTCTGTTCCCGCGCATTTTATCCGGTTGGGGTGGGAGTTGAGAGAAGATTTGCGGGTTTGGGATTCGTTTTTAGAACAATATAATGGGCGGTCGCTGTGGATGGAGGAGGGAGTGGTAGCAGGGGAATGGGATCTTTTTACGGACGCGGCCGGGAGCGTAGGGTTTGGGGCATATTTTAAGGGTAGTTGGTGCGTAGGTTCTTGGCCGGACGAGTGGGTTTCGGGGGGGCTGGTCAGGAACCTGGCTTTGTTAGAATTATTTCCTATTCTGGTGTCGGTGGTAGTGTGGGGGGAAATTTTCCGTAATAAGAAGATTCGCTTTCATTGCGACAACTTGGGGGTGGTGCAGGCGATAAATCGGTTGTCCGCTGCGTCGCCGCCGGTGGTTCGGGTTTTGCAGCGATTGGTGTTGGAATGTTTGAGGTTGAATGTTTGGATTGTAGCGGTCCATGTCCCAGGGGTGCAGAATGATGTGGCTGACGCCCTCTCTCGTTTGCAGTGGGATCGTTTCAGGAGGTTGGTGCCGGAGGCAGACGAGAACGGCAAGCGGTGGCCGACGGAGTTGTGGACCGTGCCGGTCGGGCGGCGGAGTGTTTGATTCGGGCATCTTTGGTGGACGGTACATGGGCGGCCTATACGAAAGCCTGGGAACAGTGGGAGCAGTGGTTGGGTTCTTTGGGGGTGGAGACAGAGGATTTCGAGATGCCGTTATTATTGTTCGTGGGGCATTGTAAGGAGTCGGGGTGGACAGTTTCTAGGTTGAATACGTGTTTAGCGGGTTTAACCTTCGGGTTTAAGAGTAGGGGGATGCCGGACTTTACAAAGTCATTTCTGGTGCGGCAGGCGGTAAAAGGTTGGCGCCGTTTCAAGGCGGCGAAGGACACGCGCAGACCGGTGTCCTTTTCCATACTGCTGGGCTTGGGCTCCGCTTTCCACATTCCTTTGTGTTCTGGGGCGCAGTGCGGGCGGCGGTGCGACCAGACGGTAGGCAGTTGGGTTTTGCGCGAGGGGAGGTGCGGTTGCGCTGGTTAGGCTTAAGGGGGATGGTGTGGGGCAGGGTGCTCACGGAGTTTCATCGCTTCGTGAGGCTGGATAGACCTCCAGACATACTGGTACTGCATGTTGGAGGTAACGATTTGGGGGTCCGCCCTTTTCGGGAGCTGATTAATGATATCAAATTCGACTTATTGCGGCTCTGGGCGATGTTTCCGGGATTGGTAACAGTATGGTCGGATATTGTGCCAAGGAAAGTGTGGAGGGCGGCCCGGTCGGTGGAACGTGTGAACAAAGCCCGTATTAAGGTGAATAGGGCAATTGGGAGGTTTATGGCACGGAATGGAGCGGTCTCAGTGCGCCATAGTGAATTGGAATCTGGGGAGGGTGCATTTTGGAGAAGGGACGGGGTTCATTTGAACGCCGTGGGTATTGACATGTGGTGCCTGGGATTGCAGCAGGGCATTGAGACGGCTCTAGGGGTGTGGCGGGACGCCCGCCGATAAGGAGGTCATCGGTGGGCGTTGTGGCGGTGGGGGTCCTCGAGGCTGGGATATCGGAAATGGTCGTGGTGGGGAGGGCCCCGCGGTAGGGGCTGGACTCCCCAGACCATTTGGACTGTGGATGGATGGCTCCGGTAGGGTTAAAGGGTATTAAGGGCTTTATGGCCTTAGGAAATAGAGCACCGAGCAGATTTATTTAAATAGGTGCCCCTGAGCTGGTGTGGAACGGCTAGGGGTAACAGCTGGTGCTCAGGAAGTATGGGGTTAACATTTTGGGTTTTGGGGCCTCGAGGTCCTCCGTCGTCGGGTCGGGTTATTTACTTTGTTTTGGGGAATATTTGTTGTGGCATTTAAATGGTTAAATTATTTTATTTAATAAACTGGCTGCTGTGGCCAATTTAATCCAACATCGGTGTCGAGTATTTATTTTAGGTAAAGAAAACAGAGAAGGTACTTGGCAATACCCTGGTCAAGTGAGGCCGGACCGAGGACGAAGGATGGAAGGGGAGGCCTGCATGACAGGAGTTTAGCCAGGAGCATAAGCTGAGGGTACAGGAAAGGGTTAAGTTGGCCATTTAGAGGAAGCGTAGGGGAGGGAACTGGGAAAGGGGGGGGGTTGGGGGAGGGAGTATTTAAAGTGAAGGCGGGAAGATTCCCGCCACTTTAGAGAAAGCAGGGAGTGAGTGAAACCCCCGCCCACCCACCCCCTTTTTTGTTTGGTTCAGTGAACGGGTCGTTTTAGTCGGGATGTTCTGTCACAGTGGCCTTGGCGGTGGGGGTCCTCGAGGCTGGGATATCGGAAATGGTCGTGGTGAGCGTTGAAATGCCCGTGATGACTTTGCAGGAATAAGATAGAAAAAACAGATTAACTTGCAAATTTACTTGAAATAGAACGCAGTATAACAAACTCTAATGGAGAGAGACTTCTGGCAACTTTACCACTGTGAGCCCCCCACCAAACCGCTGCCCCCAATCCCCCCCCAAATAAAAAACGCATTCCTGCGCACACTATTATCTGCCATAGTGGCTCCTGCACGCAGTATTATGCCCCATAGTGGCCCCTGCACACAGTATTATGCCCCATAGTGGCCCCTGCACACAGTATTATGCCCCACAGTGGCCCCTGCACACAGTATCATGCCCCATAGTGGCCCCTGCACACAGTATTATGCCCCATAGTGGCCCCTGCACACAGTATTATGCCCAATAATGGCCCCTGCACACAGTATTATGCCCAATAATGGCCCCTGCACACAGTATCATGCCCCATAATGGCCCCTGCACACAGTATAATGTCCCATAGTGGCCCCTAAACACAGTATCATGTCCCATAGTGGCCCCTGCACACAGTATCATGTCCCATAGTGGCCCCTGCACACAGTATTATATCCCATAGTGGCCCCTGCACACACTATTATTCCCCATAGTGGCCCCTGCACTGAGTATTTTGCCCCATAGTGGCCCCTGCACACACTATTATTCCCCATAGTGGCCCCTGCACACACTATTATTCCCCATAGTGGCCCCTGCACTGAGTATTTTTCCCCATAGTGGCCCCTGCACACACTATTATATGTCCCATTGTGGACCACCCATGAACAATTATTATACTACGGGGTCTTTTCAGACCCCAGAGTATAATGATCGGAGATCCAGGGGAGGATACAAACAAAAAAAAAACAACGTTGCTTACCTGTTCCTCGCTCCGGTGCATGCCCGTGCGCTACTTCGGCCTACTTCAATGTTGGACCAGGCCGGCGTCACGTGATCCGGACCGGCTATGCGATGCAAAATGACATTGGCTGACGTCTGCGACGTCACCAAACAGGCCCGAAGCGTAGGAGAGGTAAGTACATTGTTTTTTATGTTCCCTCACCTCAGCTGGGCCTCCGATTATTATACTCCGGGGTCTGAAAAGACCCCGGAGTATAACGATAGCAGAGATTGTGGTGTTCGGCCCGTGGCCTCACATACCGATCCCCGCTCCTGCTCACAGCCGCCTCTGCAGAATCGGAAGCGCAGGCGGGCGTGAGCGGGACCCCGGGGATCGGTAAGTATATAGGGCCCGTTACCTGCTGGAGTAGCCTATTAAAAAAAAAAAAAAAAGCATCGGGGGCCCGCGGGGCCCCGTAATGTTCCGGGCCCTGTGGCAGCTGCTACCGCTGCTACCCCGATAGTTACACCCCTGTGTCTTCTCCTTCAGATTCCAGTATCCCGCTGCTCAGAGCCATGTTTACCTGGAAGCAGGAAGAAGCCAAGAGAAACTATTCACACCTGCTGCTATGACTGCGCGCCATGCTCAGAAGGAGAGATCTCCAATGTAACCGGTATATGATAGTAGGAGTAGTAGTACTGTCTTACCAGTGTGATGATGTTCTAGTAGGAGTAGTAGTACTGTCTTACCAGTGTGGATGATGTTCTAGTAGGAGTAGTAGTACTGTCTTACCAGTGTGGATGATGTTCTAGTAGGAGTAGTAGTACTGTCTTATCAGTGGGATGGTACTAGTAGGAGTAGTAGTACTGTCTTACCAGTGTGATGATGTACTAGTAGGAGTAGTAGTACTGTCTTACCAGTGTGATGATATTCTAGTAGGAGTAGTAGTACTGTCTTACCAGTGTGATGATATTCTAGTAGGAGTAGTAGTACTGTCTTATCAGTGTGATGATATTCTAGTAGGAGTAGTAGTACTGTCTTACCAGTGTGATGATATTCTAGTAGGAGTAGTAGTGCTGTCTTACCAGTGTGATGATGTACTAGTAGGAATAGTAGTACTGTCTTATCAGTGTGATGATGTACTAGTAGGAATAGTAGTACTGTCTTATCAGTGTGATGATGTACTAGTAGGAGTAGTAGTACTGTCTTACCAGTGCACATGATGTTCTAGTAGGAGTAGTAGTACTGTCTTACCAGTGTGATGATGTACTAGTAGGAGTAGTAGTACTGTCTTACCAGTGTGATGATGTCCTAGTAGGAGTAGTAGTACTGTCTTATCAGTGCACATGATGTTCTAGTAGGAGTAGTAGTACTGTCTTACCAGTGTGATGATGTACTAGTAGGAGTAGTAGTACTGTCTTACCAGTGTGATGTACTAGTAGGAGTAGTAGTACTGTCTTACCAGTGTGATGATGGTCTAGTAGGAGTAGTAGTACTGTCTTACCAGTGTGATGATGTTCTAGTAGGAGTAGTAGTACTGTCTTACCAGTGTGATGATGTACTAGTAGGAGTAGTAGTACTGTCTTACCAGTGCACATGATGTTCTAGTAGGAGTAGTAGTACTGTCTTACCAGTGTGATGATGTACTAGTAGGAGTAGTAGTACTGTCTTACCAGTGTGATGTACTAGTAGGAGTAGTAGTACTGTCTTACCAGTGTGATGATGTTCTAATGTGGCAGTATACTGTGCAGAGTTGAGATCACATGGTAGTATACTGCTGAGAGGAGGGCGCACCAGGGGACAAGGCCCGGGGGTGGGGTGGATGACACTAACATGACATTACTGTACACTGTGTGGGGGATAACATGGCATTATACTGTATGGGGGCAACTAACGTGGCATTATACAGTGAGTTGGGGCATTAAGGAGCTTTATATTGCAGTGGGCACTAGTGGGACATTAGTGCCCCATGACAGTATAATGTCCCATTATTATGCATCCTCAGTAAGCTACCTAGTATTCCCCCACCCACAGTATAATTTCCCATTAGTGCCCCCCATACATAATTTACATTCAAAGTGGCCAGGAGGAACATTAACCTCCTGCCCGTTGCCACCAAGTCCTCATCCCCTATGGCAGCAAGGATTGGGGCTCACATGTGTGAAAGCAGCAGGGGTGATATCAATCCCTACTGGTGCTAGTGCAGGGGATCAAAGCTTGGAGAAGGAAAGCGGGTGGAAGAAAACTATGGGATCCATTCTGGCATCAGTTTCTGAAACTGATAGCTGTACCGTACATATGTGAACGCACACTAAGGACATCCCGAGGTGCAATCCATCTGGCCCACCGCAGGGCTTTATATTTTGTAGCTGGGGTGTATTTATACTCACATGTATAATAAATATGATAAAACTGCATGTAATAAATCAGTGAAGTGTCCATGCGTAATTCAGATCTTACAGTGATTAACTACAGTCAAATTAAAGGGTTTCCCCATAAAATATTTATCCCATATCCATCTTGTGTCCATGGAGTCCAGCAATTGGATAAAGGGCTACAAGTCCTCTGAAATGCCCCATGACAAAGGAGCGCTGGTGTGCAGGATCGCTCAGCACTTCCATACAACTTCTGGAAGTCTATCTCCAGCGGCTCCATGTTAAGGAATAGAGCCACAGTCCAGTATAACCACTACAGCACCATTCACATTGGGCACTTGGGGAGACTCACAATGTTCCATTCTCCTGATTATTGGGGGTTCCAGCTGTCGGACGCCCAGTAGTCACATTTATCTCCTATCCTGTGAATATCCTGTAATAGGGGATAAATCTGTTTTATGGGAAAACTCCTTTATTACACCCCAGAAATTAATATATATCAATTTCCATCCACATCAGCAATAGAAATACAAATCTCCTGTATATCCACAGTCTCGTGTTTGACAAATATGTGCAGGTTTCTATATTAAAAAGTTATGGTTTAAAAAACAGCAGAAAATCCCATAAATCCTCTTATTCCTGAAGGGCAGAATAAGAAACATCTCTAAAGCCATAAAGCTTTTTTCTTACATAATGTGTCCCCTTATATCTGATCCTTTCTACATTTGTTGGTCTTATTTGCCTCTCATATATAACTAGAGGGACTTCATCCATATAAAGCCGCACCATGTGAACTACAACCAACCAATTACAGCCGATAACCCTAAAGTTCTATTTACAGCCATCCCGATACTACTGACTGTCTCCCTAAATACTTCATAGAAAACCTCTATGTACTACATGATGGATCCCCTTAATAAGGATAATACCATTCTCATATTCCCCTAAAGTAACCGCATACTGACTGTTTCCTCCAGGGGTAAAGACCATCCCATGATATTTACAGGATTCAGGAGATTTTGAAGGATGAAGTAAATGTAAGGATGATGAGGAATGTTTTTGTTAATAAATATTTTCTGACTAAAGTGTACTTTTTTGCAGATCTTAACATCTCTTTTTAACCATCTTTATTTTTAACATGATCAATGTTTTAAATCACAGAATATCGGGACAGCGATGGAGGCAAAATACACCCCAGATTAAGCAATTTTTTTTTCTTGGCCTCTTTGTAGAAATTTTCCTTTTATTTTTGTATTTAAATGACTGCAAAGCCCAATGACAGACATGGACAAAATTGTTGGTACCCCCCGTTTAATGAAAGAAAAACCCACAATGTCCATAGAAATAACTTGAATCTGACAAAAGTAATAATATATAAAACTACATGTTGACAAGTCACAAAGCTTCTGGGAGAATGTCCTATGGACAGATGAGACAAAAATCGAAATTTTTGGCAAGGCACATCAGCTCTATGTTCACAGATGGAAAAATGAAGCCTATCTTGAAAAGAACACTGTCCCTACTGTGACACATGGAGGAGGCTCTGTTATGTTCTGGGGCTGCTTTGCTGCATCTGGCACAGGGTGTCTTGAATCTGTGCAGGGTACAATGAAATCTCAAGACTATCAAGGGATTCTAGAGAGAAATGTGCTGCCCAGTGTCAGAAAGCTTGGTCTCAGCCGCAGGTCATGGGTCTTGCAACAGGATAATGACCCAAAACACACAGCTAAAAACACCCAAGAATGGCTAAGAGGAAAACATTGGACTATTCTGAAGTGGCCTTCTATGAGCCCTGACCAAAATCCTATTGAGCATCTTTGGAAGGAGCTGAAACATGCCGTCTGGAAAAGGCACCCTTCACACCCGAGACAACTGGAGCAGTTTGCTCATGAGGAGCGGCCAAAATCCCTGCTGAGAGGTGCAGAAGTCTCATTGTCAGTTACAGGAATCGTTTGATTGCAGGGATTGCCTCAAAAGGTTGTGCAACTAAATATTAAGTTAAGGGAACCCTCATTTCTGTCCAGGCCTGTTTCATGTTGCAGCCTGGTTGGAAAGCAATGTCTGACTTTCATTTGTTCATTTTCATAGAATTTTTATATATTATTACTTTTGTCACATTCAAGTTATTTCTGTGACCATTGTGGGTTTTTCTTTCATTAAACGAGGGGTACCAACAATTTTGTCCACGTGTGTAAGTCCTTAGTATGGAGTCATTATATAGATGAGGTCTGGAGATGTGGAGGGGGGTTGGGGATCAGCTTCAGTGACTTATAAAACTTATAATATATAGAATATACTATTATGTGAGTTTGTGAAGCTTCATATGAAACAGATTTATATTTAAATGTCTTCAAAGGGAAAATATCACTAGTTTAAATTTTTTGGTGTACTTTTCAACCAAAGTATAATTTTTTTTTAGCCTTTTTATCTTCTCTATGTGACTCATAGCACCCCTGCCAAACCGCTTTATCAGCTTACAACCCCTAAAACCCATTTCACACAATATTTAGTCTCCTAAACCTTAAGATAGATATGAGATATAGATAGATAGATAGATAGATAGATAGATAGATAGATAGATAGATAGATAGATAGATAGTAGATGCTATGTAACATGTGATATGTTATGGATTTTCCCTACAGATGCTGAGAACTGCCCCCCCCCCCCCCCCCCCCCCCCCCCATGAAATGTCAAAGTGATGAATGGCCAAATGAGAAGAGAGACCGATGTCTGCCCAAAGTAATGGAATTCATCTCTTACCATAATGACCCCATTGCTTCTGTATCTTCCTGTGTCTCGGTTTTTGGATGTCTTGTGACTGGCTCCATATTAGGAATATTTATTTCCTACCGGGACACTCCTATTGTTAAAGCTAATAACCGGAACCTGAGTTATGTCCTCCTGGTCTCCATCATCCTCAGCTTCCTCTCTGTCTTCTTGTTTCTTGGTCGTCCCAGTGATGTCACTTGTAGATTACGTGAAACCAGTTTTGGAGTCTTCTTCTCAGTGGCCGTCTCTTCACTTCTGGCCAAGACTGTTATGGTCTGTGTTGCTTTTAAGTCCACCAAGCCTGGAAGCCCCTGGAGAAAATGGCTGGGTGTGAAGCTGCCCTATACCATAGTGTTGTTGTGTTCATCCTTCCAGGTTGTCATCTGTGTTCTGTGGTTGTCTATTTCTCCCCCATTCCAGGACCTGAACACTCAGTCTTATCCTGAGAAGATCATCATTCAGTGTAATGAGGGCTCAGATCTCTGGTTCTACTCCATGTTGGGTTATATGGGGCTCCTGGCCGCTGTCAGCTTTCTTCTGGCTTTCATGGTGAGGACATTACCGGACAGCTTTAATGAGGTCAAGTACATCACCTTCAGCATGCTGCTGTTCTGTAGTGTCTGGATGTCCATGATCCCGGCTTATCTGAGCACCAGAGGGAAATACATGGTGGCCGTGGAGATATTTGCAGTAATGGCTTCCAGTGCGGGACTTTTAGCTTGTGTGTTTTTCCCAAAATGTTTTATCATTTTATTTAGATCTGAAATGAACAGAAAAACTGATCTGCTGGGGAGAAGAAAGGAAATTACTGCGGAATATTAACCCCCTGATAATAGGGATTGACCCTGAACCCTTAGAAACCATATTATACTAAAATTAAAGTTCTTCTTTGTTTTCTGTAGGAATGAAATATATAAATTTTCTCCAGTAATTTCTTTGCTCATTAAAATATTTGATATTTGAAATGGGATTAGCTCAGGGATCGTCTCTTCAGATAGACGAGCACTTTTGGCACAAAATAAGAATCCAGTCCAGCCAAGTATGGTGCAACTGGTCGCAACCAGCTTTATTAGTCCTACTAGGCAAACAAAACAATACAAAATAAAATACTAGCCGTCCGGCCACTAACTACAACACAGGAACCTAGCTACAGAGAGCTGGACCTACTGCACAGCTCCCTAAACATAACACACAGCAGTTTTTACTCACACATGGTATTCCCAGGAGCAGAGAGAGCCAAATACCTGTGTGCTGTCTGCGCTTATATACGCACACTTCAGGAAACAAGGAATTGACCCCCATTCATCCCAAAACCTGAAGTGGCTGAATGGAGTGGAGCAACACCCAACTCTACCTACTCCAGCATTCAGACTTTTTACCAGGGTTTTGGTAAGCCCCCTCCACCAAGGAACACAGCTTTCCCGCTATAAGCTTTCCCAGCTGCTTTTAGAAAGTACTGTATATGACAGGAACCTTGGTGAAATGTATACTCCTTCTACCACTTTTTCCCTTGTTCTGTCACAACATATAGATTTATATAATAGATATATAATACAATAGTTTATGTGAAAGTGAGAAATCTGTGTCATATTACTGTGGTGTATGAGCAGCTTCCTCCATGGTGTACATCTTTGGATAAGGTACCTAGGGTGGTCTTGTCCTGCATCCACTATTTCCTCGATAAGCAATGTCTTATGCTGGAGACCAAGAAAGACAACCCTCTCCCAGGCCATATATTTATGTCTGTACAGTATGGCCATCTCTCCACAGTGATTCAACAAGGCAAGGGATTTAGGAGAATCACCAGGAGTCTACAAGAGGAGCGGAGCAGAGAACAGAGGGTTGTCAGGCCAAGATAATCTTAGGTTCATTGATATGGATTAGAAACCAAACACCCCTTAAAACCTTCTTCATCAGTATAGGCAAGTTATAGAAATTATTAATGACCTTTATTAATTGATATGAAATTAGATTCATATTAATGTAATAATAATATTGATGAGATTTGTTTTTGTCTTTCTGATACTTAGATTCTTTGATATTTCCACTTCCTGACAACATGTTATATAGAATTAGATATACAGGCCAGACTATGATGAGTAACCTTAACCAATATCCACAAATCTGAACTTGTGATCTGAGGAGTGCAAGAAGGTTCTAGGCTAATGTATCAGGCTGACTACTGACACATGTACATGTCATTTATATATCAATGTGATTGGTTGATCAGATATCAGGATTGTAAGAGGCGGGGCTTTAGCAGTTTAATAAATGATTGGTTGTCACAGTGAAGCTCCATTGACCACTCCTGTGTGTCGGTGTGTTTGTCTACTGACACCAAGTGTTATTGGAGCAGTAATACAGGATATGTATCAGTGTATCCGTATAAGATTTCTGGTGTAAATACATTAATTGATTTGTTAGCTGATTCATACAAAGCATTGCAAAACTGGCTATTTTTGGTGCACCTCCATAAAATGATGCTTCTTCCCCCTTTTTCACCACACTTGCTGCTTTTCTTAAAACTGGGCAGGGCGAACCATTTCACACACCAACAAATTTACTGATCAAGCTGAAATGTACTCCAGGTCCTAGCTGGCACAAATTTCAGTTTCTGGAGCACAGACTTCCTGAGATGTGCCAAAATTATTCAGTAGTGTACGCCTCTTATAATTTTGCCACATTTTACTCTGACTCTGACTGGTAAACTATAAACCATTCTTAGTAAATTGGCCCACATGAGACTAAGCCGAGTGATGTTGTATTAGACTACGGTTAGGCTGTGAATTGTCCGCTGGAGAGCTGCAGTCCTGGAGACTGAGAAGTGTTTTGCATTTTTTGCAACTAAGGGGGTGTTCACACATAGGAATCTGATGCGGAATATGAGGCAAAATTCACATCAAAATCTGCCTGAAATCTGCCTCCTATTCATTTCAGTGGGAGGCAGTAGCTGATTTTTTCTGCTACCAGAAAAAAAAATAAGTGTCTTCCTCATTCTTCAGGCGGATTCTGCCTGAGAACTCCTACAAAAAAATTAATGAAAAGCAGAAAATACACCTTTTCTGCCTCTGTGGAATTGAATGCAGAATTTATCAAAATCCACTCTCGGTATTTGGAATTTGGCCTTGCCCAATAAAGACAAAATAGGCCAAATACAGCATTAAATTCCTACATGTGCACACTCCCTAAGGCTCTATTCACATCACGTTTTCTGCATCTGTTTAGCAGATCCATTTAACGGATGCAGAAAAACGTCCGGATGGGCTTTTGTTTACACAGAGATTAATGCAAAAGAAAAAAAACAGATCCATTTCTTTCCTTTTTTCCTTTTTGCACGGACACAACAGTACGGTATATTACTTTTTTGTCTCCTTCAAAAAGAAATTGGACAGAAACAGATCAACTTTTTTACATTGGTCTCTGTATATAAATTGATGGTTTGTATCTGTTTGCGTCCATTAAATCTGCTAAACGCAGGTATAAAACATGATGTGCATGGACACTAAGATAAGAAGCTCAATGAGACTGTCCCTGCTCTCACTTTCTGGAGGGCTTTGTATGTCTATAATATATTGCTCCTTACGTGGCTTCTTACAATGTTACCCACACTTGGAAACCCCATAGTCTGGGAACAGGCAGGGCGTAGTCTGAGAAATCCTCGCCCGCTAACCCCCTGCGATGTACACATATCTCATCCACACTGCTGAGAAATCCTGCAAGACAATAATTGCAGCGGCTTCTAACCTTTGTAATGGAAAGTTTAAATGTCGGACTAGCCATGTGGGAAAGTTTACGTGAAATCCATTGTGAAAACCAGTTGGTTTTGGGGTTTACCGAGGAATTGGAGCAACCCATGGGGTGGCCGGGGGAGGTGCAAAAAAAATAAAAGCATACTCATCTGTTCGGAGAGCTCCATTGTCCGCTGCTTGTGCCCTTTCTGTCTCATGCCAGAATCCCTGAGGCTCACACGACACTTTTAGGCTGATTTTGCTGCAGTTTTTTGAGCCAAAGCCAAGAATGACTACAAAAGGAATGGGAAATGTCTAGGAAGTTCTTATGCTTCCATCTTCTGCTTAATCCACTCCTGCTTTTTGCTCAAAAAACTGCAGAAAAATCTGTAGCTGTATTTCCGTAACTTGTAGGCCTTAGCCCTAAATGTATTGTGGGGCAATAACTGCAGGTGCTAATTCTGAAGGTTTGCAGAACTGCCACTAAAATTATCCTAAATTATGGAAATCAAGCAGCCCTCCAAAAGTGCCAAAGAAATTTGAAAACAGCTCCATGTCCTGTAACCTTACATTAGTAGATAAAACTGACCCCGTCTAACGCTGGATTGCAGATGTCTCCACTCTCACTAGCTAAAATTTGCTTGAGTCTGAGGCCCCACGTTGCAGAAACACAGCTTTCTTTGTTGCAGATTTTTTGTGTTTTTTTTTTTTTTTTTAGCCAAAGCCAAGAATTGCTAGAAAAGGAATGAGAAATTGAATATTTACAGAAATACAAAACATAAAAGGACGTTCAAATTCACAAGTGAAATAGCAAGTCCAAGTACAAGCAATGGAAGAGTGAAGAAATCCGGCGATACCTTTTAGAGGCTAACTGAGTATATTTATAAGTAAGCTTTCAGAAGTGCTAGCTTCCTTCATCAGACATGGTGTTATACAAGAACTGAAAATTCACAGATTTTTATACACATGGTCTTCAAAGGATTTTAGAGTCCTTAAAAAACAAAAAAACAAAATGCAATCTAAGTAGAGAAGTTATTTACAACCGGTCAAAAAACAATCTGGAAAGTTGTGGTGCGTGACTGAGGGATCTGTTATCTGTTTGCTATCACGGTACAACATTATACTACCAAGTACAAGCAATGCAGCAAAGTTAGACATATCCCCTACAAGGTCAGTGTGAAAGATCCTCAGTGCGCCAACACCGCGTTGGCCCACACCTGAGACTTTTTTCATATAAAACCACACTCATCACCAGTGAGTGTTGGGTTCACAGGATAAATACAAGACAAGCTTTCTAAATTTTATATATTTATTAACCCCTAAATGGGTCGGTATTGACCTCTAACACATGCAGTTCAGAACAGATATGTAGATATATGCAAGCATTAACAGTTACTAGTTACAATATACAGTACAATCAAATAAAAGGGAATAAAGGTGAAATTATTACTTTACCACACATATCCTGGATGTGGCTCTATAGTCCAACACTCACACATAGCATGTGGAGATCACCAGTGGAGGCAGCGGCATTAACTCCAGCCTCTCAGCAACTCATCACAGCAGCCTCTCCTCATAGTAGCATCTTCATAGTAATCCCCCAGTGGTAGTCTCAGCCCAATCTCCTCCCACTGACCTCTTACCTCATCTTTTATACCCTTGATTACACCACCCAGAATGAGGTCACCGGCGACAGCAAGTCTGATTGACTAACGCACTCAAGTTCAGATCCTTTGTAAGGAGATAGGATTAAGTGAAATGATACAATGTTATCAACCATGTCTGATCTACCAGCCCAGGCTGAAAAATGCATGTTTATTTGATCACCCAGGTCTATGTAGGAATACAATGGAGCTATTCTGGGATGGATACAAAGCCCTATTGTTATATTGTTGCCTCTACTGATAACATACAACTAGGATTAGGGCTGCACACATTATGAGTAAATAGAACTAAGAGGGAGATACGATACCCAGAGATCAAAATACATCTTTGAGTTATATCCATATTTAAGCGGAGTCATCACAGTCAGAAAGCCCAATGTATCAACAATCGTAATATAAGCAAATGATTAACAAAAGACTATAAAGGAAATTGCAGTGAAGAAAGGTTAATACTACAAGTTCGGGCTCTTTAATAATAGATCCAAGCCATAAAGAGGATACTTAACCCAGCAGAAGGAAGGAGTACACTCAAGACAGATAAGCACTCCAGATTTCCCAGTGTGTGGGAAGGGGGGGTTATGGGATTTAATCTTTTATGGGTCATGGTTTCCATGATATAATTGAACTGGAAGAGGGAGCTCAAGTCTCTAATAGATAGAGATGTGTTTACCTTCCAGGACCTCACAATGAGTAAACAGGTAGCCAGTAAGATGTGTTCCGCTATATATCAGAGTGGCAGAGGGATGGAATCTAACCCTATGAGACATAATGCCAAGGGAGGTGTCAGCTGTACCTGCAATCGGACAACTATGGTAATGAACTGCAAAACCATCCAGAAACTATATACCGAGGGGCAGTCCCAACACATATGGATGTAGGAGCCAGGTTGTCCACACACCCTCCAACATAAAGGACTATAACCAGGGACAAATGCAGGGGGGTTCTGTAGCAATGAAGCAGAAGCTTCTGGGCTACTTTCCAGTTTAGACATTTTTGAGAATGTCAATAGCCCTGAGTGCCTCATAGACTATGTAAATTGGGATTTTAGGTCATATTCGGCTCTCAAAATGAAGCCTGGTGTGGCGTCAGAGGATCCATCCACTAGGGTGGAGTTAAAGGCTGAGATTCCTTTAGATTTTCCCATCCCAGCTTGAGAATAGGCTGCACAGGAGAAAATACATTTTGAGAGAAGAGTGGGCCTCAGTATATCTCTGATTTGCAAATATTTATAGAAGTGAGTGTGTGGCAAACAATACTCTTGAGATAGGTCCTGCAATGTCCACACCCCCCTTTCCCCCACATAATAAATATCAAACCTGAGAAATACCCCGTTCAATCCAGGTATATAAAGGGAACATAACAATGGCTTTGTTATGGGCAATATCATTACTCCTGAGAAGGGATGACTGTGCTAATCTGGAAGCCACAATAGGTAATAATGTATGTTTCAAACTCTGGGGTGGATGTGATGTTGGGGGTAGAAGTGCAATTAGTGGTACACCAGCCATCTCTCTTTCAATCTCTACCCAGCAGACGGAGGAGTCCTGTCACCAGTGACTAAGGTGGGTCAGGAGTGTAAAGTGGTAATAGTTTTTGATGTCAGGGACACCCATTCCGGAAGTTCTTATACTTCTACTATTTGCTCAATCCACTCTTGGCTTTGGCTCAAAAAAAACACAACAAATTCTGCTTATTTACAATCTGGGGCCTCAGCCTAAAGGGGATTTCACAGGAACAGAACCATAGGTAAAAAATTGTAATACTGCTCGATTATCCTTGGAGTAGGAGAAGTAGAACAAAAGTTTTGCCAGATTTATTCAGTTAAAGGCACGTATTGCCTGTAAATCTAAATAATAGATGGGAGTGACAAACAATACAATAAAATACAATACAATACAGACAAGCAAAACATGATTAGCTCTAAATTTGTCGAAGACTTGCAATAGAGCAGTTTGATCTGTGACTGTCCACAGAATGTTTTACACTGGTTTAACTGACAAAGTCAGTCCTGTTAGTGAAAAATCTTTTCTTACAGGTTTTTTGGGCAAGAGTTTTTTTCACTAAATACAAAGAAACTTCTTACAAGCTCTAACAGAAAAACATAGTTGACAGTTCACACTAATAAATAAACAAACAATAAAAGTAAAAAAAAAAGTGTTATTTATCCCGTACAGTGAACACCGTAACAAAAAAATATACCTCAATACGCAAATTAACGTATATTGGTCAATTTGCTTTCCCCAAAAAATAGCAATAAAAAGTGATCAAAAATTCATCCATGCTAAACATTTGTACTAATAGAAAGTACAATTTTTGCCACAAATAAAGAGCCCTGAGAGTCAGAATTCACTTACCCCAGGAAAATAGTTCATTTTCAAAAAGTGACATTTTATTTGGAAAAGCGATAAAATGTAATAAAAACCAATATAAATCTGGTATCGCCATAATCGCAGTGACCCGCCAGACATAGGAGTTTTTTTTTTTTCTTTCTTAGATTAGCACAGGCTAGACAACATATTGGGTGAACAAACAATAACAAAAAGGTTAAATAACGGAATTGTTTTTTATTTTTGTTTTTTTTTTTCAGATTTGCGCAGGTGGAATCAGCTCTTAGAACATCAATATATTTAGTGAAAAAATGCAAACTCTTGCCCAAAATAGTCCTTAACAAAACATTTTTCACTTACAGGATTGTCTTGACAGTAAAAAGTATTTCTATAGAATGTGTATAGAGATGAAACTTTATTGATAGATTGCACAGACAGACCAAATTAGATTATTGGCAAAGAAAAAGGTTAACTGTCCAGTCTGTGTCAGCGGCACAGCTATGCCCTCACTCCTATGGTCTTATCCAATCTATTGATTTCTAGCACTAACCTGCCTGCCTGTGTAATTACTTGATTCTCTAAGTTCTCCTAGTCCTGTAACTATTGCTGGAATTCCTATTGCTCTCTCAGATCTGTGCTCTGTATGATGCAGTGAGACGGATCATAGATGTATTTGCATGTCCACCATTTACAGCAACTAAAGGCTAATCACAAGTGCACCACCTTATATAGTACATATGACATCAGCGCTGTAAGGTGTCACCTACCACTGTCTATTGGCTGTCAGATGGTGCTACTATGTCTCAGACAGTGTCATATACACAAATACTCTTCTCTGTATTTTCTGGTCAAACACTAGATAGGAGCCATTTTCACATAGCGGTGGCCATTTTTGTTCGTCCGAATTTGAAATATTTGGTAACCCAGCTCGTGATGAATCGATTCGCCAATCTCTAGTTATAATATTCCATTTATTTCTGCAGTTTGTTCCCAAAATAAAGGTGTGGAAATGGTTTAAGCTTAGTATAGGCAGAACCTGGTTATAAATATTTTTTCAGTATCATCAGTATTGTATAAGAGGAATGTATGGTGGAAGAATATTCTATATCTGAGGTCCTGGAAACTATGAGGTTAAGATTATACTGTTCTATAAGTTACCCTAATATAAGTTACTGTATAAGGTCTCGGTTACGCTAGGCTCACACTTGTGCCTGTTATCGTCCGCTGACAATCCGTATAAAAAACTATTCAAACATTTACACAATGCATACCATAGTCCGTCTTTTTTGACAGATAAGTCAATGGGTTTCCATTAAAAAAAAACTGTCCGTTTGTTTCCGTTTTTAACAAATCTGTTTTTTTTTTCCTTCTTCATCCTGAGCATGTGCATGGTAATCCGTTTGTCTCCGCCTTCCATAGACCTTAATGTTAAAAAAAAACGGATTTGTTGCTGTTCATCTGGTATCCTTATTTTTTGGACTGAGAAAAAGTCCTGCAAGTCCGACTTCTTCTTTGCCCAAAAGAGCGGATACACAATAGAAATGGTGCAAACGGAAACCTGCAGATAGTTTTAACAACCCATTGAAATCAGTGGGTTTTAAAACAAACTGTTCAAAACCAGTTTTTGAGATGGTTTGCACATGAGAGGCTTAGAGATATGAACCTGCAGCAGAAAGTATGTTACAATAGCATACCTCCCAACCATTCCAGAATCAGCGGGACAGGACCCGGAATCCGTCCTGGTTGGCGGGAAGTATGTCCCGGTTTCAACAGGGTTGAATACAATGGTGAAGTAGGAGACATCCGCTCCTTGTTTCAGCACTGTGCCCCTGTATGCTCCAGCCCTGGGAGCTGTAGATATGATGTGATGACATCACTCCCATCATGCTTGCAGCTCCCTGAAGCTTCCGGGAGCAGAAACTTCAACAGAACAACAGGGGAGCAAGGAGAGGTGAGAATCAATTTTTTTTTTATGTTAAACTTTGGGGGCAGATATAGGGGTGGAGAGGGGGCAATAAGCTGGGCAGCAGATGAAGAGGGACATTAAACTAGGGGACAGATAAAGAGGGGTATTAAACTTGGGGGTCAGGAAAAGAGGGACATTAAACTGGGGGGACAGATGTAAGGGGACATTAAACTGGGGCGCAGATGAAGAGGGGCATTAAACTGGGGGGGTAAACTGGCAGGAGAAGAGGGACATTAAATTGGGGGGACAGATGGAGGGGAACATTAAGCTGGGGACAGATGAGGGGGGATTAAACTGGGGGGCAGATGAAGATGGACATTAAACTGCTAGATAGAGGGGGACATTAAACTGGAGGCAGCTGTAGGGGTACATTAAACTGGGTGATGCTGGATTAGGACATTAAACTAAGGGGGTAGCTGGAGGGGGGCATTAAACTAGGGGAAAACGGAGAAGGACATTAAGCTTGGGGGCAGCTGGAGGGGGGACATTAATGTCCCCCTCTATTTTCCCCCAGTTTAATGTCACCCTTTAGCTCCCCCATAGTTAAATGTCCCCCTTGAACTGCCCCAGTTTAATGTCCCCCTCTAGTTGCCCCCAGTTTAAACTGGTGTACCAGGAAAGGGACTTTATACTGTGGGGGCAATTGGAGGGGAACATTATAATGTGGGGGTGTACCAAGCTAGAGTGACTGTAAGAGCATTATACTTTATGGGGGCACAAAGAGAAATGGATGGGAATGGGCAGAGTCAACATAGAAGTGGGTGGAGCTAAATGTCCTGCACACTGAACATTCTGTGCCTCTCTCTGTCCTTTGAAAATTTGGAGGTATGCAATAGGCTTAGAGACACACACCCTCAGCAATCAGCATAACACATGTTAGACCTAGAGAAATGCACATTCAGAAGTCAGTGTGGTAAAGAACAGTATTTGATACGCTTAGAGACACACACCCTTGGCAAACAGTATGACACATGATGTGACTGTTGTGGATGTCAGACGGTGAGATAGCTGATCCCTCTCCAGACACGGCGGATGCCTGCTGTATAATACAGCCAGCACCCGCCGCTAACAACTGCAATCGCTGCTGACACTTTAGATGCTGCAGTTAAATGTGATTGCGACATCTGAAGTGCACATGCACTATGGTCGCCGCCATCTTTTACAAATCGTCGCCCTCCAGAATGTGATCAGAGAGAGATAATCGGTTGCCATGACAGCAAGGAGCCTTTTGAAGGCTCCCAGGCTTATCATTACCATAGTTTAAAATATTTATCCCATGCGGTGAACCATGTAAAGGGGGAAAAAAATCTAAAAAAAATTAATGAAAACTGATCAAACCATCAGACATTCCCCCAAATGGTATCAATAAAAGCTACATCTTGCCCCACATAAAATGATGTCATACTCAACTCCATATATGTAAATATGAAAAAGTTACAGGTGTCACAATATGACGACACAAAGTTTTTAATTTTTTAAAAGGTATCAAAACATTACAAATACAATATAAATTTGGTATCTCCGTGATCGTACTGACCCGCAGAATACAGGTAACATGTCATTTTTACCACATAGTGAATGCCGTAAAAATTAAACCCATAAGAAATTTTCGCAGATGCATTTTTTTTTCCAATTCCACCTCATTCAGAATTTTTTTTCCAGTACATTGCACAGGATATTGAGGATATTGACTGGTGACATTACAAAGTAAAATTTGTCCCACAAACAATAAGCCATCATGTGAGTCTGTGAACTGAAAAAATGAAAAAAAAAATACGGCTCTTGGAATGTGTGGAGGGAAAAATGGAAATGCAATAAGTAAAATTGGCTTGGTACTGAAAGGGTTAAAAACACAACTTATCCCACAAAAAACCTGCATGTGGTTATATGAATAAAATTAAATGAAGAAAAATTAAAAAATGTGTGGTTCTTGGTAATTGGCTGAAAAAAAAAAAATATATATATAAACCAAAAATGTCTGCCTCAGGAAGGGACAACCAAATGTGAGGTAAAGTAAGTGTGAACATGTCTGTAACTGCTGAGACCTCCATATCCATCCTGTATTACACAAGATTTACTAAGGACTTTATCAGGACTGGTTTTCCACTTCTTTCAATGGCTCTTGTTGTGAGATATTGCGGGGCAGCGAGTTATCAGAGACAAGTAGAAGACGGCTACATCTGTTTGTGATCCTCCTGTTTTGACCATTTCCACTACAGGCACAATTTCTTAACACTTCCCCATTTTTGACCACTTGGTAGCTTCAGACTTCCAAAACTTCTTGAAATGTATAAAAAGAAAAACAAAAAAAAAAACAAAACAAGCATTTCTGCACGAAAGAAAGAAAGATGGAAGGAAGGAAGTTGTTGCAGATTCTGAACTGATGTTCATTATAACTGTAACTAATGTGCAATTTATAGAACTTGATGTAAATGAAGCCGCTTCCTTGTAGTTCAGAATACTTGCTAAAGTGCTGCTTGATTTTTGGATTTATATTTTTGGGACACTGGTCCTAACCTCGGCCATTGCGGACTGTGTAGATGATTTAGAACATTTGGATGCAAAACTCTCTAAAGAGCTTTCAAAATATTTGCTGTGTTCCAAATTATTATGCAAATCAGATTTAAGTGTCATAAATGTTATATTTTTTTTGTTTTTTTTAATGAATCTCTTGATGGTCTTGTGTCTCAGGGATCTTTGGGTCACTGAAGTCAATCTAAAATCTCGTTCTCATATCCAGAGAATGGAGATTTTGGCGATAGACCTGCCCACACTGGTGGGGCTTATAACTGTCTCCAGAGTTTCCTACACATAAATCACTTCTATCCTCTCCTAATCCTGTCCCCTAACCCTATGGCTGACCCTTCTCAGGGAACATTGGGATGCGGGGACATATGGGCAGCGGCCGCTGTAATATTCCACACTGTGTACACTTGTGGCTCTGATATTGTCACTGCCTTTTTTGCCCCCCTTTTCTCTTTCCCTTCCTCATCACCCCGTCTTCTCCTCCGTACCCTCCTTCTCTCCTCCCCTGCCCCCTCCAATCCCTTTTGGTGTATTCCTTCTACTGAAGCTCATATCTCTTTGCCCTCTGTATTAGACTACATATGTCTCGCCTTTTAGGACCTCATGTCCTCCCCTTTGGACACTTCACTATTCCCTCCAGAGTTACCTATAGACTTCTACATCTGTGACATCCCCTATTGGACTACACTATTGGATAACCCTTGCTCCCCCCGATTCCCTCCCCTCCTTCCCTAATTGCCTATTATTTGTTCAGTTTGGAAAGATAATAATACATAGGAAACAAAAAAGGGAAGAAAAGTCTATTTTTACTTTTTCCTGTAAAACAAGTTAGGTGGGGCAGTCAGCATTGATTTTAGCTTATAAGGGGTTAAATGACAAGCATGCTGGGATGTGCCGTCCATTTTTGTTTTCTAAAATGTTTCTTTACTATGTTAATTCTCCATAGTTGGTGGTCTTGTCTCAGCTGTGATGATGTCACCAAGCTGCTAGTTTGGATTCTTCTGTGAAGATGTCACAATGTTGGTTGCTTATGTTCTAACCTGATGTTATCACAATGATGCTGACCTAAGATCTTCTGTGATGATGTCACAAATGTGCTGGCCTAGGTTTCACTGTGATGATGTCACATTTACGCTGTTCAGTACAGCACCAAGGGCAGTGGCTGACAATGTATAGTCCAGATCTAAAATGTATTGTATAATACCGGGGTCCAGACTTACAGTACAAGTTTATTTTATTACTGTATTATATCTACATAGTCCAGACCTAATGTATGTGCTTATTGTATAAGTTTATTTTATCATTTATTGTATCATTTTATTGTGTTCTTCATTGTGTTTAATTGAGTTTATTATATTATTATTCATTGTATCATTATATTGTATTATTCTCTGTATTATACATTATTTTATTATTCACTGTTTTAGTTTATTGTATTATTTATTTATTGTATGTTTTTATTATATTATACATTATATCATTGTATTACTTATATTATATGATTTTATGGTATTATTCCTTGTATTAGACATTACGCTGAATCCTGGTGTATAACCAGATGACATGTCAGACCTGCAGTCGCAGCTGTCACCCTCCGCTCCCCCTCCCTCACTACATGGATAAATCTGTAACACATCCCGGAGTCAGTCACCTGGATACAGAATTACACAGGAGCCACAAAGAATAAAAGTCTATAGTAACACTGAGTCAGGTGAGAGGAGCGGCCCCCTCCTCACATCTCACAATGCCCCCGCCATATAGCGTCATTCACTATCATAATTACAGGGCAGGAACCATATTGTCTCTGGGGTCAGGACTCGAGAGAACAAGGAGAAACTTATAGTTATTTACAACTCAGAAACTTTCTCTTCTGTCTAGTGGGAAATAGATATTGAGTTTTATCTTAACCCGTCTGTAACATGCAAGAAATTAATGAATGAAGTAAAAAGCAATGTAATATTTCTACAGAATATCTATAAAGTGACATTTTTGATAAATTTGGTTTTCTAATTTTATATAATAAAAAGTTCTAAGACCCTCTAATAAATGTTGTCTTTCCATTTCTTGACATTTCATGATATGTTTTTTGCTGTCAGAGAATGAAAACGTTTTATTATGATCAAAGACATTAAAAGTGACTCTGCCTAGTCATGATCTTAGCTGGATGATGGTTCTGTATTGTAGCACAACTGACCACAACTTACTTGTTATTTCCAGAGTTATCGATCTACGATTGTAATAATATTTTTTGTGATTTTGATTTTTAACATTAAACAAAGAGCTCTGGCTGTTTTTTTTTTTTTTTTTTTTTTTTTTATACTGTCTACAATACATGTCCCCTTCTGAAACTAAAAAAATGTCAAATAAACTTTCAAGTAAAAAAATCTAAATAAAAATAATAAACAAAAATATGCTTTTATTAATTTATTTATTTTTTCCCTTTCAATTTTTTGTTGAAATGTTTCCAAGAACGGGAGAATGATAGACAAATGCAGGGAAATTAGGAGCAATAGCTTTAAAAAAATTAACATTTGACATGTGATTGATAATACCTGAACAGTATGACTAGTAAGAATCTCAAAAGAAAACAACACAACCAAAAGTTTAATTAATTTTCATTTTTTTTTTATTATGATAGCATAAAGGTTAGAGGGAAGACGACACAAAGGGGTCTGTAGTTCTTCTGTTTTTATTCAAGCCTTGAAAACTATGTGAGGAAGGGGCAGGAAGAAAATATTTGTAAAGTATTTGTTAAGAGTAAAGAGGGGGTATAAATAGCGACTGGCGTGAGGTGCCTAAGGATTCCTGAACAATTTGGGAGTAGTAAGTACAGCAGGAGATGACACCCAGAAAGGAACTCATAGTGAAAAATGTTAAGAATTGACTTTTTTGTTGAAATTGAGCAAGCTTTTTGATTCCCTGGACAGATACATAGATCTTAAAGATGTTATACCATACAAAATATTATTAAAAATAAATAACTGCATATAATGCTGTAGGGATCACCATCATGTCCGTAACAACCTCAGCTAGACAAATGATAACCTGCCATTTAAAGGGGTTATCCAAGATTTAAAAAATGGTGGCCTATCCTATTCTCACCACAGTCAGATTTAGACTTCCTGAAAGAATTTCATTTTTCAAATATGACATGTCCATTTATATGGTAATAACTTTGGAACACTTTAACCCCTTCCCACCGAAGTTTTTGACTTCCTGACAGAGCTCGATTTCTTCAAATCTGACGTGTCACTTTATGCAGTAATAACTTCAGAACACTTTACCTCACCAAAGTGATTTTGATATTTTTTTTGTGACACATTGTACTTTGTCTTGGTGTTAATTTTTGGTCAATATGTTTTGTGTTCAATAATGAAAAAATAGGAAACTTGGTGGAAATTTTGAAAAATATGCAGTTTTAAATGATGTGCTTTACATGCAGATAGTCATACCACCCAAATTAGATCATAAATCTAATGTACCAGCTTTATGTTGGCATCAGACTTTAATCACCCTTTAACTTTTTACGGACATTATAAGCTTACAAGTCGAACAACAAAATTCTAAATTTTCAAGAACATTTCCAAAACCCATTTTTCAAGGTACTAATCCAGTTATGAAGGGGTTTTGAAAGCTCTCTGTATTAGAAACCCCCATAAATCACCCCATTTTCAAAACTGCACCCCTTAAATAAGCCAAAACAGCATATAAAAAGTATAAACGTTTAACAGGAATTAGACAAAATAGAGGTGAAATTTACACATTTCATTTTCTTTTACTAATATGTTCATTTAGACCTAGTATTTACACATTCAAAAGGGGTTAAAGGAGAAAATGCACCCCACAATTTGTTATGCAACTTGTCCCGACTACCATAGTACCCCACATGTGGGTGTAAAGTGATATATGGGCACTCAACAAGACACAGAAGGGAGGGAGCGTCAATGAGCTTTTGGAGGGCAGGTTTTGCTGTGATCAGTTTCAGGTACCACGTAACATTTGCAGAGCCCCTGAGATACCAAAACAGTGAAAATCCACAGCAAGTGACCCCCATTTTGGAAACTAGACCTCTCATGGAATTTATCAAGGGGTATAGTGAATATTTTGACCCACAGGTTTTTCACTGAATTTGTTACCATAGGGACGTGAAAATGAAAAATTTCCTTTTTTCCGATCAAATGTCGCTTTAGCCTCAAATTTTTCATCTTCACAAAGAGTTAAAGGAGAATAACCAACTAACTTTTTTCTCCTGAACACAACAATACCCCATATGTGCTGGTTCACTGATTGTTACACAATTTCTTTTGAACACAGCAATACCCCATATGTGACCATAAACTGCTGTATGGGTACATGGCAGAGCTTAGAAAGGAAAGAGTGCTAGATTTATAAGGCAGTGAAAATGAAACATTATACTGTATTTTTAGCAATAAAATGTTGCTTTAGCCACAAATTTTTCATTTTTACAAGGGGTTAAAGGAGAAAATGTATCCAACAATTTGTTACGCAATTACTCCTCACTATGGAAATACCCCACATGTGGAGGAAAACTGATGTTTCTGTCAATGTGGCCATATGAGAGCTTGTTTTTTGCGGTATGAAATTTTCTTTTCAATGCCACCATTTTGGGATGCCTATAACTTATTGACTAAATTTTATTAACTCTTTCTGGGTGGGATGTAAAAGAAAACATCAATTCTGCCATAGCTTTTTAACATTTATTTTTTTGCCGTGCAGTGTACAGCTTAAATATCATGTTACCTTTATTCTGCAGGTTGGTGCGATTACGTAGATACATAATTTATGTTATTTTTTTATGCGTTGCTAATTGTGCAAAATAAAATTCCATTTAGGGAAAAAAATATATTATTTTTGCATTGCCATCTTTTGAAAGGCATAACATTTTTATTTTTCTGTTGACAGAGCTGTTTGAGGGCTTATTTTCTGACCTTTTGATCGATTTTTATTGAACATTTTGTGAGGCAGGATGGCGAGAAATCATTATTTCCTGCGGCTTTCTACATTTTTTTTATGTCGTTCAGCGTGCGGTTTAAATAATGTTTTAGTTGTGGTGGTTCCAAATATCTAATTTTTAAATTTTTTTCTTTATTTTACATAATAAAATATTTTATATGGGAAAATGAGATTTTTGGGGCTTTATTCATTTGTTAGTTTTTTTTTAACATGTATAAACATTTTTTTTTTCACTTTTTGTTACTTTTTTTTTTGTCCCAATAGGGAATTGAAGCAGCGATCTTATGCTGTTCCAATAGGTATACTCTGCAATACACATGATCAACCTTGTTGATCAGGGCAGGATCAACAAGGTACGTGGAGGAACAGATGTGGAATAGACCCGGAGTCACTAATAGGAACTCCGGCACCCCCCCTAAAATGTGGGGCAGGCGATCGGGACCCTGATATATAATAAAATCCCTGAGATGACCGATCTTAGGGGTTAATACCTGCGATTGGAGCTGAGCTCCAACCGGGGGAGTTAGAGGACAGTGTCAGCCGTTACATACGACTGACACCCGCAAAGCACAGTGTGCATACAGTTTCGTGTGTGCATCATGCTTCTGCCATAGTAATATTATAGTGGATCTTGGGAAGGAGTTAAGAATGTGGGTGGCAAGAGCAACAATACTTCTGGTCTTGGTGGCACTGCCAGTAGCCGTAGGATTGTTGTAGTTCCTGAGAATGAAGATAAAGTTTTTGATTATTTAGCTGGCTCATCTCACAGGAAGATATTGCACCTGAGAGTGATGTGATCTTTAGTCAGGCTTCTGTGTGTTTCTCCTCCTACATAACATGTCATTTACCTCAGGGCTTTTCTGGAGTGTCAACTGTGTCTTCTTCACATTGTTCACTACCTGGTAGTGATGTGGCACCTGCTGAGCAATCTATTTCTCCTAGTCAGAGCTGTCTTCCTCCTCTTTTTGATGAGCTGGTTAAGAACAGTCAGCATTGTGAGAAAGCAGAGGAGAAAGACATAATGATTGTTGGTGGTGGAGGTAGTAGTCTCAGTCTGGTAGACGTTCTGGTAGGGGAGCTAGGAGAATATCGGAAGGTGGAGAGTCTAAGGGTGTGCATACCCATGATGATGTGTCAGAAAAAAAACAGGAAAGATGATGACATTGTCGATGATGTTTTCTTTGCAGATACAACCTGACAATTGGGTCAGGGTGACAAAGTGACATCAGATGAAAAGGGTGGTGGCAGTGGTGATAGTAATGATTCCAACCATTGCGCAGGCCCAACATCCACAAGGCCTGCATAGGGTAGACCTAGACCTAGACGCAGGGTGAGGCTGGTGGCACTGGTGGTGGAAGTGGCAGACATGTTTCCACTACTGCTGGCATCAGCAACTACATGTGGTCATCTCCTGTGTGGGAATTTTTTTGGACATTCTGAAATGATAAATCAATGGCAATGTGCAAGATCTGCAGAAACTTAGCCGTGGACATGCAGGAACAAATGTAGGAACAACATCTTTACATGAAAAGGCATCACTCTCTTATTTGGAAAAATAAGTTTGACAATTGCACTGGCAGTGGAAGTGTTCAAGGCTGTTCTCTTATGCCTCCCTGTAATATGCCTTCAAAGAGAAAAAACAAACTAGCACTAATGCCTAAAATATAACCTTTAATAATCTGATTAAAAAGTGTACAATGCACTACAAAAAAAAAATGACGTCTGTAGTGTTGCTGCATGTGGCATTAAGCAGACAACAGCACATAAGTAGCTTTCACAATGTCCATAAAGCCTCTGTTTGAAAAACAGCTAAACTAAGTGCTCAATAATCGGCAGCATGTGAGTGGCTTTATCACAATGTCAATAGAGCCCCTGTTTGAATAGATCTATCTTAAGAGGCTTAACAAAATGTAAACACAGCCCTTGTTTGTATAAAGATATCCTCTAAGAGGTTTATAACAATGTCCACACAGCCCCTGTTTGTATATAGCTATCCTCTAAGAGGCTTATCTCAATATCAACACAGCCCCTGTTTGTATAAAGCTATCCTCTAAGAGGCTTTAACAATGTAAACAGAGCCCCTATTTGTATAAAACTATCCTCAACGCGTTTCCCCCAGAGATAAGCAGGGTTCATCAGGATAAGGTAAAGATATAGATAAATAGATAATATCAAGCTTACTGAGATAATTTGCAGTAATAACTGCAGTTCCCAGTGTCCTGATGGTGGACACTGGTACTAAGAGAGCCGACAGCATGTGAGAGGCTTTATTGTGATAAAGCCTCTCACATGCTGCTGATTATTGAGCACTTAGTTTAGCTGTTTTTCAAACAGAGGCTTTATGGACATTGTGAAAGCTACTTATGTGCTGTTGTCTGCTTAATGCCACATGCAGCAACACTACAGACGTAATTATGAGGTGGCCCCTCATAAAGGGGGGGTACTGTAACGTCTCTGCCGTTTCGGGTCTCGGCGCCACCCTCCGCTCGCACGCTGTGGCGAAGGAGGCGTGTTCAGTTTGATTCTTTGTGTAAGTTTCTTGCTGCTCAGTCTGAACATGGTCCTAGTCAGTGTAATTGATTTCCGGCCCCACCCGTGTCTGAACATTTCTCTCTGGACTGCATAGAGTTAATCTCTTCCTGGCCTGTGTGATTGACAGCCTGTGTACCTATCAGGTCTGGGGGCTGGTCCCAGACTTTCTATATACAGGATGTCATTTCTCAACAGGTTGCCGGTTATTACACTTGTGTTTTGCCTGCTCTCTTTCTATACTCCTTGATACTTTGTTACTTGATTCTCTGACCCTTTGGCTTGCCCCTGACTATTCTCTTGGATTTTAACTTTGTACTGCTTTGCTCGTTTGTTACTGACCCCTTGGCTTGCTCACTCTGCTTCTGTGTTGTTTTTGTCTTGTCCTGTTCTGTGTGTCACTTACCCAGTATAGGGTTTGTCTTCTGGTTGTCCTTTTACCGTTTAGGGTAACTGAGGCAATAGGAAGGGACAGTGGCTGGGGTGAGATTAGGGCTCACTTGTCTCTGTCCTTCCTCCCAGACCGCTGCAGTAGTGTCAGGGTTGCTACGTTTGGCAAGACCAATACAATAGGTTCCTAGGAACCATAAGAGTATTGTACACTATGTTTTATAGATAGGTTCCTAGGAGCCCTAAGTGTTCTACATTATGTTTTATATATAGGTTCCTAGGAGCCCTAAGAGAGTTCTACACTATGTTTTATAGATAGGTTTCCTAGGAGCCCTAAGAGTATTCTACACTATATTTTATAGATAGGTTCCTAGGAGCCCTAAGAGTGTTCTACACTATGTTTTATAGATAGGTTCCTAGGAGCCCTAAGAGTGTTCTACACTATGTTTTATAGATAGGTTCCTAGGAGCGCTAAGAGTATTCTACACTATGTTTATGCCAATTTAAGGTGTGGTGTGTGCCAAACTTGTTAGACCTGAAACAAATCTTGGTCCCGAACCATCCGAACCTAAACCAAAACAAATCTTGAGAGGTTTGCCCATCTCTAATTATACAGTATGATTTATAGATAGAGTTCTAGGAGCCCTGACAGTGTCACACACTATGTTTTAAGTCAATTTAAGCTCTGATTCATACTAAACCTTTTCAATCCAAAACAAATCTTTGGATCCAATCACCCAAACCTGAAACAAAGTTCCAGAGGTTCGCCCATCTTTAGTCCTGAATAAAAAGGAACTGGAGAAAACCTTTAAGGTTCTTGGACTGTGGGAATATGAAAAACATTTTTCCCATGAGCTGAGCTATTATTGTACAAAAGCAACAAAACATATAAACACTATACACACAGTGTTTTTTGTCTATGACATCCAGAGACCCAGATATGGTTGTATGTAACCAAATAGAACCGGCTTTATAGATAACCATATACAACTGGATTCCGTCCCTGATCTCTCCTCTCTGAGTCCTCAGTTATCTGACCTTGATGTATTATTCTGCACTACATGTACATGTCGGTACAAATAATGGACTGTTACTACTTGTGGTGTTTGTAATAGATTTTATTGATGAGATTTCTATCTTTATTTGCATCTTTTTACATTTCTTACACATATAGAATATAACAACAGGAAAACCCACCAAACCGAAATGAATAGTTAATGCCAAATGCACAACCTTAAAGGAGTGATAAATATAGAGACGCCATGTCCGACACAATTCATCTAATAAAACATTGACACATTGGCCCAGATTTACTAATAGCTCAATAGTGAAAATTCAGACAGACTGAAAATACACCAGATGTATCTCACTGACCGATGCTGGATGATAAATCTTTACACCAGATCTATGTAAGTTTATATCACCTATCAGTTGACTTACTTTGAGCCAGAATTTTTCAGCACTATTTTAGCTCACTTTCAGTGTATCATGACATATTTAAGCCATGCCCCTTTTCTCTGAGAATCCACACCCACATGTCTAGCTTGTCAAAAAAATTTAGTCCAAACTAGATGTGCCAAAGATTCACCAGGGACTAGTCATAAACACTACAGTAAATCTACTCCATTATGTCTGTCTATTTATCCTAGATGTATCACACAGACATTAGAGCAGATTTGCAGATAGGGTCTAGTTTTAGACAAATTACCCAAGATTGTCCGAAACTGCGCCAGATCAAAATGTCTGATGCTGGTTGTCTCTATTTAGGCCAAGCCCCTTTCCACAAGACCCCACCCCTTTCACAAGGCCACACCATTTTTTCTTTCAAGGCATAAAACTGTCTAAAAAGTGTATAAATAACTTGATTAATGTGGTTCACTGCATGTTAGACAGATTTTTGGCTCAAATTACACCAGAATCCTGAGGCCAATTTAATGTTCCATTGATGCACAAAAAAAGTTTCATTTTAGTACAATGTACATTCTATATTTATATTCTAAGGTAACCATTATTATCAGGGGGTTAATATTCTGCAGTCATTTCCTTTCTTCTCCCCAGCAGATCAGTTTTTCTGTTCATTTCAGGTCTAAATAAAATAATAAAACATTTTGGGAAAAACACACAAGCTAAAAGTCCAGCACTGGAAGCCATTACTGCAAATATCTCCACGGCCACCATGTATTTCCCTCTGGTGCTCAGATAAGCCGGGATCATGGACATCCAGACACTACAGAACAGCAGCATGCTGAAGGTGATGTACAGTCATGGCCAAAAGTTTTGAGAATGACACAAATATTCTATTTTCACATGATCTGCTGCCCTCTGGTTTTTATGTGTGTTTGTCAGATGTTTTTATCACATACAGAAATAGAATTGCATTCATATTATGAGTAACAGAAGCTTATATTGACAGTTAGAATGAGTTAATGCAGCAAGTCAATATTTGCAGTGTTGACCCTTCTTCTTCAGGACCTCTGCAATTCTCCCTGGCATGCTCTCAATCAACTTCTGGACCAAATCCTGACTGATAGCAGTCCATTCTTGCAGAATCAATGCTTTCAGTTTGTCTGAATTTGTTGGTTTTTGTTTGTCCACCCGTCTCTTGATGATTGACCACAAGTTCTCAATGGGATTAAGATCTGGGGAGTTTCCAGGCCATGGACCCAAAATCTCTATGTTTTGTTCCCTGAGCCATTTAGTTATCACCTTTGCTTTATGGCAAGGTGCTCCATCATGCTGGAAAAGGCATTGTTGAGCGCCAAACTGCTCTTGGACGGTTGGGAGAAGTTGCTCTTGGAGGACATTCTGGTACCATTCTTTATTCATGGCTGTGTTTTGGCAAGACTGTGAGAGAGCCGATTCCCTTGGCTGAGAAGCAACCCCACACATGAATGGTTTCAGGATGCTTTACAGTTGGCATGAGACAAGACTGGTGGTAGCGCTCACCTCTTCTTCTCCGAATAAGCTGTTTTCCAGATGTTCCAAACAATCGAAAAGGGGATTCATCAGAGAAAATGACTTTCCCCCAGTCCTCAGCAGTCCACTCCCTGTACCTTTTGCAGAATATCAGTCTGTCCCTGATGTTTTTTCTGGAGAGAAGTGGCTTCTTTGCTGCCCTCCTTGAGACCAGGCCTTGCTCCAAGAGTCTCCGCCTCACAGTGCGTGCAGATGCACTCACACCTGCCTGCTGCCATTCCTCAGCAAGCTCTGCACTGCTGGTAGCCCGATCCCGCAGCTGAAACACTTTTAAGAGACGGTCCTGCCGCTTGCTGGTCTTTCTTGGGCGCCCTGGAGCCTTTTTGGCACCAATGGAACCTCTCTCCTTGAAGTTCTTGATGATGCGATAGATTGTTGACTGAGGTGCAATCTTTCTAGCTGCAATACTCTTCCCAGTTAGGCCATTTTTGTGCAGTGCAATGACGACTGCACGTGTTTCTTTAGAGATAACCATGGTTAACAGAAGAGAAACAATGATGGCAAGCACCAGCCTCCTTTTAAAGTGTCCAGTGGTGTCATTCTTACTTAATCATGACAGATTGATCTCCAGCCCTGTCCTCATCAACACCCACACCTGTGTTAATGGAGCAATCACTGAAACGATGTTAGGTGGTCCTTTTAAGGCATGGCTGCAATGATGTTGAAATGTGTTTTGGGGGATAAAGTTCATTTTCTAGGCAAATATTGACTTTGCAAGTAATTACTGTTAAGCTGATCACTCTTTATAACTTTCTGGAGTATATGCAAATTGCCATTAGAAAAACTGAAGCAGTAGACTTTGTAAAAATTAATATTTGTATCATTCTCAAAACTTTTGGCCATGACTGTACTTGGCCTCATTAAAACTGTCTGGTAATGTCCTCACCATGAAAGCCAGAAGAAAGCTGACAGCGGCCAGGAGCCCCATATAACCCAACATGGAGTAGAACCAGAGATCTGAGCCCTCATTACACTGAATGATGATCTTCTCAGGATAAGACTGAGTGTCCAGGTCCTGGAATGGGGGAGAAATAGACAACCACAGAACACAGATGACAACCTGGAAGGATGAACACAACAACACTATGGTATAGGGCAGCTTCACACTCAGTCATTTTCTCCAGGGGCTTCCAGGCTTGGTGGACTTAAAAGCAACACAGACCATAACAGTCTTGGCCAGAAGTGAAGAGACGGCGACTGAGAAGAAGACTCCAAAACTGGTTTCACGTAATCTACAAGTGACATCACTGGGACGACCAAGAAACAAGAAGACAGAGAGGAAGCCGAGGATGATGGAGACCAGGAGGAGATAACTCAGGTTCTGGTTATTAGCTTTAACAATAGGAGTGTCCCGGTAGGAAATAAATATTACAAGTATGAAGACAGTCACAAGACATCCAAAGACCGAGACACAGGAAGATACAGAAGCAATGGTGTCATTATGGTAAGAGATGAATTCTATTACTTTGGGCAGACATCGGTCTCTCTCCTCATTAGACCATTCATCACTTTGACATTTCATGCAGTTATCGGCATCTGTAGGAAGATGTCACATGTTAAGTAGCATCTATCTATCTATCTATCTATCTATCTATCTATCTATCTATCTTTTACAAAAAAATTTCTTGGCAGGGCAAAAGCCAGGGCTGTGGAGTCAAAAAGGCCAGACTTCTAATTCATTAAACTGAATTTCTATGAAAGTAAATATGTAACAAACTCTACCCATAATTAATTATACAATTTGATAATTAAAAATAATTACTAGTTGCTACTAATTAAATATCATCACACTGGTAAGACAGTACTACTACTCCTACTAGTACATCACACTGGTAAGACAGTACTACTACTCCTACTAGTACATCATCACACTGGTAAGACAGTACTACTACTCCTACTAGTACATCACACTGGTAAGACAGTACTACTACTCTTATTAGAACATCACACTGGTAAGACAGTACTACTACTCCTACTAGAACATCATCACACTGGTAAGACAGTACTACTACTCCTACTAGAATATCACACTGGTAAGACAGTACTACTACTCCTACTAGTACATCATCACACTGATAAGACAGTACTACTACTCCTACTAGTACATCTCACTGGTAAGACAGTACTACTACTCCTACTAGTACATCAAAACACTGGTAAGACAGTACTACTACTCCTACTAGTACATCACACTGGTAAGACAGTACTACTACTCCTACTAGTACATCATCACACTGGTAAGACAGTACTACTACTCCTACTAGTACATCACACTGGTAAGACAGTACTACTACTCTTATTAGAACATCACACTGGTAAGACAGTACTACTACTCCTACTAGAACATCATGTGCACTGGTAAGACAGTACTACTACTCCTACTAGAATATCACACTGGTAAGACAGTACTACTACTCCTACTAGTACATCACACTGGTAAGACAGTACTACTACTCCTACTAGTACATCATCACACTGGTAAGACAGTACTACTACTACTCCTACTAGATTATCATCACACTGGTAAGACAGTACTACTACTCCTACTAGAACATCATCCACACTGGTAAGACAGTACTACTACTCCTACTAGAACATCATCACACTGGTAAGACAGTACTACTACTCCTACTAGAATATCACACTGGTAAGACAGTACTACTACTCCTACTAGTACATCACACTGGTAAGACAGTACTACTACTCCTACTAGTACATCATCACACTGGTAAGACAGTACTACTACTCCTACTAGAACATCATCCACACTGGTAAGACAGTACTACTACTCCTACTAGAACATCATCACACTGGTAAGACAGTACTACTACTCCTACTAGTACATCACACTGGTAAGACAGTACTACTACTCCTACTAGTACATCACACCGGTAATACAGTACTACTACTCCTACTAGAATATCACACTGGTAAGACAGTACTACTACTCCTACTAGTACATCACACCGGTAATACAGTACTACTACTCCTACTAGTACATCACACTGGTAAGACAGTACTACTACTCCTACTAGTACATCATCATCACTGGTCAGACAGTACTACTACTCCTACTATCATATACCGGTTACATTGGAGATCTCTCCCTCTGAACATGGCACGCAGTCATAGCAGCAGGTGTGAATAGTTTCTCTTGGCTTCTTCCTGCTTCCAGGTGAACATGGCTCTGAGCAGCGGGATACTGGGATCTGAAGGAGAAGACAAGAACCTTTACTGCAGTGACACAGAATGGACATGTATGATAGAAGGAATGAGGTGACCTCGGAGGATGGACTATAGAAGGTGAAGTGTCCAGTCATATGAAGTAGATGATCCTGACCTCACAATAAGTACAGACACCCAAAAATATGATTATAACCACAGCCAAAATGAGACCTCTAAAGGCTTACATTAGGCTCACACTAGCTTTTGGTCTCCATCGTTTGTGTCTGCATACGGACCCAAAAGATGGAGACTCTGTCCGCTTAAAAAGCAGTTACCCACGGAAACCATTGGACTATAATAGAGTCTGCCTGGTTTCCGCCGTTTTTATACTGATTTTAACCACTTCAGTACCTTGCCAATTTCTGGTTCAGGACCAGACACATTTTCGGGGTTTTTGTATGTGCAGTTTTTCTCATTTGGGTTATTCAACTAATTTCTGCGTCTTTTTTCAGTGACACATAGGGCTTTATTTTTATGTTTTTATTTTTGCATGTTTTAACATTTTTTTTATATCCTGGAAAATATAAACAAAAGAGGAAGGAAAATGTGTCTGTTTTTCACTTTTCAATTTTTTTTTATTTATTAGCACAAAGTGCTACTAAAAAACTTTATAAAATAGTTTTTCCTCTCCGTTACGGTAATTTTTATTTTGTATTGTGTCGTCAGTGGTGAGGCTAAAACCTGTAATAACAGCGTGTTATTGGCGTATTATTTTATTTATTTTTTAAATTATTTGACTTTTTTTTTTTTTTTACTTTTCTGTTAATTTTCTTTATTTTTTACATTGTGTCCTCATAAGGTCAGGGGAGGCTGATTTCCTCTGTAACTGGGGCTGGTACATTTAGCCCTAGTTACAGGAGGAATGTAGCCTCCTGCCCATTACTATAGAGCTGATCTGGGTCCTGTAGGACCCAGCAGCTCTAACAGACTCTGGTCTTGGCCAATCATGTGACCGCCGGGTCACAGGGGAGCCGCATGATGATGGAGCCCAAAGCTGTGTATAAAGAGCTCATCGAGTCTTCTCTAGGGGAGCTCTGGCTGTAGTTAGAGCCGGCCCGCCATTTCTACAAGGACGTACACAGCAGAATGTAGAAGTATAAGAACTTACTATACATTTCCTATTCCTTTTGGAGCCATTCTTCACCTAGGCTCAAAAGAATGCAGCAAAATCTGCCACAAAAAAAAGCTGTGTTTCCGAAATGTGGGGCCTCAACCTTTTTTCAAGGTTTAATATATTTACGAAAACAAAAATCTTGGAAAGAATAAAAATTGCTTACATTACTCGTTTTTCTTGATATTTAATGTAATTTTTAATTGATGATCATTTATTTTTGAAATTTCTTTTTGAGAAGTGAAATGGCAAGAAAAGGCAATTTGGTTATTTTCAATTTTTTATCCCAATTTGGTGTTCATTGCATGGGATAAACAAGGTGTCCTAGTGGGACATATAAAAAAAAGTAAAAAAAAAGTGCAAAAAAAAATTAAAGTCTGTGAAAAAAATTAATAAATGAATAAAGCCCCCAAAATGCCCTTTTCCTATATAAAATGAATTATATAAAAAAAATCAAACTAAAAATTAATAAAAACAATACTTATTTGGTATCGCTGCGTCTGAAACAACCCACAACCCGTACAATAAAACTGAAACTTATTTAAAGGGATTCCATCATTGGGAAACCCATTTTTCACTAAAACGATGTCGAAATAGCCTTTAGAAAGACTATTCTTTACCTACGTTTATTTTTCTGCTCCGCGCAGCCGTTTCTGAGAATTTTTCGTTTTTCTTCTTTATGCAAATAAGTATTCAGAAAGCACAGGTGGCTTCCCCTGTGCTCAAAGAAGATGCTCTTCCGAAGATCCAGCGCCGCCTCTCTCTTCTTCTGCTGACACAACTCCGCTGTATTATCAGCCGCCGAGTCTCTGTTCGAGATTCAAATCCCATGCATGCTCAGCCATTTCGCATTGAACAGATCCAACTGCGCATGTCCATCCGGCCATTTTCATGTGGATTTGGATCCCGAACAGAGATTTGGCGGCTGATGATGCGGCGGAGTGATGTCAGCAGAAGAAGAGAGAGGCGGCGCTGGATCTTCAGAAGAGCATCTTCTTTGAGCACAGGGGATGACCCCTGTGCTTTCTGAAGACTCATTTACATAAAGAAGAAAAATGAAAATTCTCAGAAACGGCTGTGCGGAGCAGAAAAATAAAGGTAAGAGAATAATAGCCTTTCTAAAGGCTATTCCGACGTGGTGTTAGTGAAAAATGGGTTTCTCAATGATAGTATCCCTTTAACCTACACCGTGAACGTTGGAAAAAAAAAATTAAATATGCTATAAAAAGTGATCAAAAAGTCAAATATACCAATAAAAAACACAAGTTGTCCTGCAAAAAATAAGCCCTCAACCAACTCTGTGAACTGAAAACTAAAAATGTTACGTATCTCAGAAGATGGCAATGCAAAAATAATTGATTTATGTCCCAAATTGGTTTTTGTTCTGCAAAATTAGTATAGCAAAAAAAAATAATATAAATTAGGTATCGCCGTAATTAAAGATGAGCGAATTTTTAAAAAATTAAATTCGGCCGGTTCGCCGAATTCTCCAAAACGATTCGATTCGATCCAAATTCATTTGCGGCAAATTGCATTAAAAACAGCTATTTCCTGTCTGCAGAGAGCCTTTATAGTGGTGTTAGAACACTGTGCCTTGCAGTAACACGCATAGGGAGCCTACTGTGGTAGTGAAACAATACTGTGAGTCAGTATGACACGCACATGACAGGCGTCGCTCTTAGAACCACTGCACACTTCACTTATTTGGCCAGTTATGGGGCCAAAACTGACCAACTAACTCAAGTGTGAACCCAGCCTTACAGGTCCATGTTAGTGCCAGGTAGAAAGAACCATGCAGAGGCCCAGCATCCTACTGTAGCGTGAAAGAGTGCATTCCTTTTACACCTGCTGATTCCACATAGATGTCTACAGAACCTGTTCTATTAAACACTTATACAAGTAGAGCCCCCCTGATAGAGTGGAAATGGTGTCAGCAGTAAGTTTGTGTTTGACGTCACTGATTATTTTGCCCTTCCTCTGATCCGTCAGAACAATAACCCCCCCCAAAAAATGGATCCTGTATGTTGAGCATCAGCCTTCACTTGGTCAGGATTTGGTCAGTAATCCATCATTATTGCTGATGCCAAAAAAAAACAGGAGTGGATCCAAAACAGAGATGACACGTGAATGGAGTATTTGCATGTCTTTTGTGTTTTGTACCCACTCCTGCTTTTGGCCACCAAATCATCAGCCAATTCTGATGAGACCATACAGGCCTTACAGCTGCTATACAGACAGGATCCATTGTGCGTCTTATTTTTCCTTCCTTCTGACAGATCAGAAGAAGGGTCAAATAAATGATGATGTCAACCAGGCCAAAAAGGCAAAATAGTGGCCCAGTCATGGAGAGGGGAGGGTGGGAACAGCATGAGAAGTGACATAGTGTTGAGGTAGCAGCAGCATGAGGAGGCCACAGAGTGGCAAGGTGACATAATGTGGAGGTGGCAGCAGCATGAGGAGGCCACAGAGTGGCAAGGTGACATAATGTGGAGGTGGCAGCAGCATGAGGAGGCCACAGAGTGGCAAGGTGACATAATGTGGAGGTGGCAGCAGCAGGAGGAGGCCACAGAGTGGCAAGGTGACATAATGTGGAGGCGGCAGCAGCATGAGGAGGCCACAGAGTGGCAAGGTGACATAATGTGGAGGTGGCAGCAACATGAGGAGGCCAAAGAGTGGCAAGGTGACATAATGTGGAGGTGGCAGCAGCATGAGGGGGTCATAGAGTGACCCGGTGACAGTGTGGGGAGGTGGGTGGCACAAACAGTACTTGTTGATAATGGTGGCTGAAAGAAGGAGCACTTGGCATCAGATGTGTGGCATCAGGCGGGTGGCAGGATCAGAATATTAGCTGAGGCAGGTAGCCAGAAGAAACCGGTCTCTTTTGTCAAGGTATGGGTGAGGTAGCATGGATGATTAAATCTGATGCATCAGACATTCATTGGTGGAAATCCTGGCTGATCCACGCTTGATTTATCTTGACAAAGGTCAGTCTCTCCACATTTTCGGTGGACAGGCGAGTTCTCCTTGGAGTAACTACAGCCCCCGCCGCACTTAACACCTGCTCTGATGCAGGACAGCTTTTCAGGGCAAACCTGGCCAGTTGTGGCCACAAATCCAGTTTGGCTGCCCATTAGTCCAGTGGATCTTGGATGACAGGTGGCAGGGTGCACTCCAAGTATTCTACCCCCTGCTGGTTCAGGTTCTGCTCTGTGTCTAGCTTCTGGTGAGTAGTTTCTTCACTATGTGGGTGAAGATAGCTGCTCATCAGCAACTCTAGGCTCAGACTGCTGATGATGGAGCTGGTACTGCTCCTGACCCCCCCCCCACCCTCCCACAGCAGTCATGTCAGTGCAAGCTGAGCGCCCAGGACCCCCCCGGTCAGACCTTTGAGAGGATGGACGATGGCACAGATAGGCAACGGTCAACTGACTATATACGATGTCTCTATAGTAGTTTAGTTTTTCCTCCCTCTCAGCGGGTGTAAAAAAGGACCCCATTTATGACCAGTAGCGAGGGTCTAACATGGAGAAGAGCCAGTAGTCTTGTCTCTGCCGAATGGTGACAATTCGGCTGTCACTATGCAAGAAAGTGAGCATACATTGGCCCATTTGTGCAAGTGACTTGGAGGGACTCCTTGCATCCATCGCCACTGCATACTGCCATGGTGTGTCTGAGTCATCTGCCTTGTCTTCCTCATCTCCCTCTTTCTCTTCTGGCTGCTGCTGCTCCTCCTCTCCTGTCACCTGTGTAGAAAAAACCACCCATTTCACTACACATTGCTTGTTCTTCAATGTCCTCCTCCTCCTCCATTTCAGCCCTCACAGGGCTCATGTGGCCATGAGATGTAGGCGCCACGTCTCCAGTCCCCTGACAGCCAGATTTACCAGCATCTTTTCCAGGATATGAATCAGTGGAATGATGTTGTTCATCCTGTATTCCAGGTGACTGACAAATAAAGTGGATTCCTCAAAGGGCACAAGCAAACGGCAGGTGTCACGCATGTGCTGCCACTGGCTAACAACGAAGTTATACAGGGGTGTACCTCTGTCCGCTTAGATCATCAAGAAATCGTTTATGGCCTTTCTCTGTTCGTACAGTCGGTCCAACATATGGAGGATGGAATTCCAACTGGTAGAAACGTCACATTTCAGACTATGTTGGGGGACGCCATTCTGCTGCTGCAGTTCAAGGAGGATGTACTTGGCGGTGTACGAGTGGCTGAAGTGCATGCAAAGTTTCCTGGCCATTTTTAGGATGTCTTGCAGATAGGTGGAAGACTTAAGGAAACGCTTGACAACCAGAATGAACACATGCACCATGCAGTGCTGACATCATGTTCTTCCCGTTGTCGGTCACCATGGTTCTGATTTGAGTTTTCGTGGAGAAAGCCAGGATTCAATTTCTTGATGAAGGACACGGAGCAGTTCCTCCCCTGTGTGCCTCCGTTTGCCCAAGCAAACAAGGTGTAGAACAGCATGACACCGCCGTGCCCTGCATATGTAGTATGCTGGAGGAGCACTGTGAATTGTCCCTGCAGTGGAGGACACAGTGGAGGATGAGGCGGACATTGTTGTAGGACCAACGGTGTGAGAACGTGGAGGTGGAAGCGGCGTCACCTGGCAAAGTTGCTGGTGTGTCTTGGCAAGAACCACATTCATCCAGTGGGTCGTAAAAGACATATATTGTCCTTGACCATAGTTACAGCTCCACACGTCGGCGCTGCCGTGCACTTTGGCAGACACTGACAGGCTCAAGGACTGGCCCACCTTTTGATCTACATATTTGTGCAAGGCTGGTACTGCCTTTTTGCAAAGAAATGATGGCTTGGGACTCTCCACCTTGGCTCGGTCCAAACCATCAGTTCTCTGAACAGGGACTGCTGCACCAGCAACTTGGACAGTAGCACGTTCAGCTTCTGCACCACTGGATGAGTGCACGCATACTGTTGTCTCTTCTAAATCGCTTCGGTGATCGATTGCTGACACAATGACTGACTAGGAGGAGGAGCAGGAGCATCAGGACCAGCAGATGATGAGAAGGACACACAGCTTCTTTCGGCTGAGGTGGTGGAGCCTTAACTGCCTGAAATGGGGTGTATGCCACTGGGTGATGTAGTGGTGGCTGCAGCAGGCTGGACCACCACATTGGAGCCACAGTTCTCCCAGGCCACTTTATGGCTTTATGGTGATGCTGTATATGTTGATGCAGGGCTGTGGTGCCAACATTGGCACCCTGGCCACGCTTCACCTTCTGCCCACAGTTTCGACATATGGCATTGTTCAACTCCCCCGACAGCTTAACAAAAAACTGCCACACTACCAAGTAGGTGATTTTACCTCAACACTTCTCTGTCTGACATACTGTTAGATCAAATAAGTAAATAAAAAGGAAATTAATACAGGGCAAAAAGGCCTGTAATTTTCTCCCTTCATCACACAATGACTAATAAGCCCCTTATTTTTTCCCCACTAATGAACGCCAAGAAAAGGCTTTACAACATATAACTGCACCACACAAGGACTAATAAGACCCTAATAATTTGAATTACACAGGTATGATCTATTGCAAACCTGCAATGAGCAGCAGTATAATGGCAGTCAGTGCAGCAAGGTGTAGTAGGATTGTTCCTATTACCCAGGCTGCAAACACCCCAAATGAACCCTGTTTTGCTTCAATACTCTGTATAAATTCCTCCCTATCCTTTCCCTACACTTTTAAATACTCTTTCCCTGAACTTTGATTGAGCTAAATATCAGTTTTCAAGTTTTTTCTACAACTTTCCCTAGTGCCTGCTGACGTCTCTCCCTGCACTACGTACACTGTAAAATGACTGAGTCTAAAATGGCGGAGGGTATTTATCGGGCTGTGACATCCAGGGCCAGCGTTGGGGGGCAAACTGGGCAATTGCCAAGGGCCCCGTCCCCAAAGGGGCCCCCGGGATCCGGAGCCTGATGACTTCGGATCCCGGAGTTAGGCCCGGCCATATCGATAACAGAAAGGGATCGCAAGTCCCCTTTCCAAGGTGAGTAAAAATAACAAACATTTTTACTCACCTGTCCTTGGCGTCCGACGTCATCTTCTGCGTTCCGGACATCACCGCTGAGGCCAGGCCTCAGCCTTAGCGATCACGTGGGGCGTGCTGACAGCGTGCCTCACGTAATCGCTGAGGTCCAATCACAGGCCTCAGCGGTGACGTCCACAACGCGTGACGTCAGCCGCAGAGAAGAAGAAGCCAGCGCCGGCGGTTATAGCGGAGCAGCGCGAGGAGGCCCAGGAGAGGTAAGACAAGGTGAGTATAACTGTTTGTTATTTTCCCTTACCTCCCCCAGGGTCTTCGATTATTATACTCTGGGGTCTGAAGAGACCCCAGTATATAATATAATAATAGCACTGTAGGGCCCCTGTGGAGCATTATACTGGAGGGCCCCTCTGGATAGCATATTATACTGTGTGGGGCCACTGTGGAGCATTATACTGGGGAAGGGGCCCTCTGGATATCATGTTATATTCTGTGGGGCCTCTGTGGAAATTTATAATGTGGGGGGGGGGCTCTGGAGATAATGTTATATTATGTGGGGCCACTTTGGAGCATTATGCTCTCCAAAGGGGCTCCCCAGTATAATGCTCCAAAGTGGACCCACAGAATATAACATGCTCTCCAGAGCCCCCCCACTTTATAATACTCAATAGAGGACCCACAGAATATAACATGTTCTCCAGAGGGCCCCCTCCCCAGTATAATGCTCCACAGTGGCCCCACACAGTATAATATGCTCCCCAGAGCCCCCCCCCCAGTATAATGCTCCACGGTTTCCCCACACAGTATAATATGCTCTCCGGAGAGCATGTTATACTGTTTTGAGCCACTGTGGAGCATTATACTGGGGGGGGGGGCTCTGGAGAGCATATTATACTGTTTTGGGCCGCTGTGGAGTATTATAATGGGGAAACCTCTCTGGGCAGTATATTATACTGTGTGGAGCCCATTTCTGGAGCATGTTATACTGAGTGGGGTCACTGTGGAGCATTATTCTGGGGGGGCCATCAGCAGAGCATATTATATTGCGTGGTGCCACTGTGGGGCATTATTCGGGGGGGACTAATGAGCATTTTACTAGGGGGCCCTCTGGGGAGCATATTATACTGCGTGGGGCCTACTGTGGAACATTATACTGGGGGGACGCTCTGGGGAGCATAATATATTGCGTGGGGCCACTGTGGAGCAAAATACTGGAGGGGAACTGTGGAGCATTATACTAGCGCGGGCCCTCTGGGGGGGAGCATATTATACTATGGGCCACTGTGGAGATTTATACTGGGGGAAGGGACTTTGTGGGGAGCCTGTTATACTGTGTGGGGCCACTGTGGAGTGTATTATATTGTGTGGGGCTTTTTGGGAGCATATGATACTCTGTGGGGCCATTGTAGAGTATTATACTGGGGGGGACTGTGGGGAACATATTATACTGTGGGGGACCACTGTGGAGCATTATACTGGAGGAACCCCTCTGGGGAGTATATTATACTGTGTGGAGGTCATTATGGAGCATGTTATACTGTGTTAGGCCACTGGAGCATTATACTGGGGGGGCATTGTGGGGTGCATATACTGTATGGAGCATATTATATTGTGTGGAGCTGTTAGGGAGCATATTGCACTGTCTGGGGCCACTAAGGGGTAGTATACTGTGTAGGTACTGTGGAGTATTATACTGTGTGGAGCCTTACATACCATGTGGGGCCACTATGGGGGGTTCAGGGGAGCATTTTATACTGTGGAGCATTATATACCATATGGAGCATTATACTGTTGTGGGGGGGCTCACAATTCCTGCTGGCAGCCCTGTGTGCTATGTCTGCATCACAGCTCCCTCACTATAATCTTGCATATACATGTAGTGCTCCATGGCCATGTCATTCCCCATACAGTACTGTGCATGAACCGGAGTTATTGGGGCGTGCACAATACTATAGGGGCTGACTATACTGGGAACATACTCAGTAACACCAGATAGTCAGCACATATGTAAGACTTCAGTGAAGGAGCCATGGTGTAGGCTATTAGCAGGAAGCTGTTGGGTGACACTGTATAACGGAGAACTATTATATATAAGGATGGGTTACTATATACAGTCATATGAAAAAGTTTGGGCACCCCTATTAATCTTAATCATTTTTAGTTCTAAATATTTGGGTGTTTGCAACAGCCATTTCAATTTGATATATCTAATAACTGATGGACACAGTAATATTTCAGGATTGAAATGAGGTTTATTGTACTAACAGAAAATGTGCAATATGCATTAAACCAAAATTTGACTGGTGCAAAAATTTGGGTACCCTTATCATTTTATTGATTTGAATACTCCTAATTACTTTTTACTGACTTACTGAAGCACAAAATTGGTTTTGTAACCTCACTGAGCTTTGAACTTCATAGCCAGGTGTATCCAATCATCAGAAAAGGTATTTAAGGTGGCCAATTGCAAGTTGTTCTCCTATTTGAATCTCCTCTGAAGAGTGGCATCATGGGCTCCTCAAAACAACTTTCAAATGATCTGAAAACAAAGATTGTTCAACATAGTTGTTCAGGGGAAGGATACAAAAAGTTGTCTCAGAGATTTAACCTGTCAGTTTCCACTGTGAGGAACATAGTAAGGAAATGGAAGACCACAGGGACAGTTCTTGTTAAGCCCAGAAGTGGCAGGCCAAGAAAAATATCAGAAAGGCAGAGAAGAAGAATGGTGAGAACAGTCAAGGACAATCCACAGACCACCTCCAAAGAGCTGCAGCATCATCTTGCTGCAGATGGTGTCACTGTGCATCGGTCAACAATACAGCACACTTTGCACAAGGAGAAGCTGTATGGGAGAGTGATGCGAAAGAAGCCGTTTCTGAAAGCAAACAGAGTCGCCTGAGGTATGCAAAAGCACATTTGGACAAGCCAGCTTCATTTTGGAAGAAGGTCCTGTGGACTGATGAAACAAAGATTGAGTTGTTTGGTCATACAAAAAGGTGTTACGCATGGCGTCCAAAAAACACAGCATTCCAAGAAAAACACTTGCTACCCACTGTAAAATTTGGTGGAGGTTCCATCCATGCTTTGGGGCTGTGTGGCCAATGCCGACACCGGGAATCTTGTAAAAGTTGAGGGTCGCATGGATTCAACTCAGTATCAGCAGATTCTTGAGAATAATGTACAAGAATCAGTGACGAATTTGAAGTTACGCCGGGGATGGATATTTCAGCAAGACAATGATCCAAATCTACTCAGGCATTCATGCAGAGGAACAATTACAATGTTCTGGAATGGCCATCCCAGTCCCCAGACCTGAATATCATTGAACATCTGTGGGATCATTTGAAGCGGGCTGTCCATGCTCGGCGACCATCAAACTTAACTGAACTGGAATTGTTTTGTAAAGAGGAATGGTCAAAAATACCTTCATCCAGGATCCAGGAACTGATTAAAAGCTACAGGAAGCGACTAGAGGCTGTTATTTTTGTTATTAATGTCACTTTTCTGTTGAGGTGCCCATACTTTTGCACCGGTCAAATTTTGGTTTAATGCATATTGCACATTTTCTGTTAGTACAATAAACCTCATTTCAATCCTGAAATATTACTGTGTCCATCAGTTATTAGATATATCAAGTTGAAATGGCTGTTGCAAACACCCAAATATTTAGAACTAAAAATGATTAAGATTAATAGGGGTGCCCAAACTTTTTCATATGACTATATGTCAAATAGTGGCCCCTTCACATGGTATTATGTCATATAGTGGCCCCAGCACACAGTATTATGTCACATAGTGGCCCCAGCACACGGTATTATGTCACATAGTGGCCCCAGCACACGGTATTATGTCATATAGTGGCCCCAGCACACGGTATTATGTCATATAGTGGCCCCAGCATACGGTATTTTGTCACACAGTGACCCCTGCACACCGTATTATGTCACATTGTGGTCCCTGCACACGGTATTAGGTCCTATAGCGGTCCCTGCACATGGTATTAGGTCCCATAGCGGTCCCTGCACACGGTATTAGGTCCCATAGCGGTCCCTGCACATGGTATTAGGTCCCATAGCGGTCCCTGCACACGGTATTAGGTCCCATAGCGGTCCCTGCACACAGTATTAGGTCCCATAGCGGTCCCTGCACACAGTATTAGGTCCCATAGCGGTCCCTGCACACGGTATTAGGTCCCATAGCGGTCCCTGCACACGGTATTAGGTCCCATAGAGGTCCCTGCACACGGTATTATGTTCCATAGCTCTCTTCAGACCCCCGAGTATAATAAGCGGAGACTTAGGAGAAGTTATGAAACATAAAAAACAATAATACTCACCTTGTTCCCTGTGCTCCGCTGCCTCTCTGTTCTCTTTGGCGCTTCTCCCTGACGTCAGCGACCGTTGATTGGGTCTCTGGGGTCACGTCGCGTCATTACGACACCGTACGTGACCCCTGAGGCCCTGTCAACTGTCAGAAGCGCCTGCAGATCACACAGCCGCCGTGTAGCGCAGGGAACAAGGTGAGTATCATTGTTTTTTATGTTTCATCACTTCTCTTAAGTCTCAGCTTATTATACTGTGGAGGTCTGAAGGGACCCCACAGTATAATAATAGCAGTTTCGTTTCGGCCATGTTTGGTCCGATCGAAGCTGCTGGGTGAGGAATCCGCTGCCATGTGAGGGAAATGAGCCTCGCATGCCACTCTTGGCACACGTGCCAGGGGTTGCCGACCCCTGGGCTCGATCATCCATAGAAGCATGTATAAGAAGGAGAGATAAGGGCAGCATTCCTGCTAGACAAGTATTCAATGTTAGTCTGTACCAGAGAATCCTCTATTGGGCCTAGGCTCTAACACAGTCTAGTAGAAAACACACACATTAGAAGGTTACTATGGTCTCTTTCTAAGGGGTTGTTGGAAGGTGGGCCCCCAGAATCATTTCATCTCGTAGGCCCAAGAAACGTCAGTCCAGCAATGTACACAAGTAGTTGCCTTTGAAATTACAGTATTGTTCATTGAACTCATAGGTCAATTGCGTTATCTCATTGCTGAGTTGAGCACGGCCGGCAGTATAGCCGGGAGCAGTCATGTTATTAGAGCGCTACTAAGAGGAACATCAGTTGGGAACTTTGGTGGAAATTTATTAGACCATCATTTTTTTATGTCGATCTTTATAATCCCTGGGCCGTCGGAAGATTAGGCTGATTTTAGACAAGGCAGAGGTCTCATCATAAATCAGGTGCATCCTCCAGCGGGCCAGGTGACTCAGTAGAAGCTTTTAAAAAGTTGGAAACTTTGGTTTGGGACTTTCTTGCATGTCACTTTACTGGTGTAGGGACTTGTTAAATGTGTCCCGTTGATCATACACTAGTCTTGATCAATTCCCCACTGGCTTAAATTGGGCCAGAATTATTAAGAGTCTCCAGCCTCCTAACAATTCTGGCAAATCTCGAGAGGTCCCGTGCATTAGAAGTAAAATTTACATCAGCTTTGTCTAGTGCACTTTACAGCCATCACCTTGATCCCCTCATTGTCTTATAAAGGGGTGATTCAGGAACTTAATCAACAAAGTGTTTTTGAAAAAAAAAAAAAATCTTTGGAAAAAATATAAGTTAGTAAATTTCCCCCAGTGTGTCTGGCACACAAGTATATTGTTAGAGAATGCAGAGAGATGACGGGGATAAAAAGAAAGAAGTGACCTGTATGTACGAGTAGTGAGATCGCTGGTCAGGCTGTCAAAGACAAGTCTTCTAAGAAACCTGGAAATAAAAGATAAGTTAGAAGCCGATAGAAGAGGTGGAATAAAGGAAGGACTATTATTGAACGAAAAGGAGATGATTAAAGGCAAAGGAGGATATTTAATACAAAAATTTGAGGAAAAAATAAAAATATTGTAGTATTTCCTCCATACGTGGATTCAGTCATGTGATTCATCCTTTGCGCGCCAGTAGACAACATTTGGGGCCGGACTAAATTCTGCACCATATTTACAGCACACACTGGATTATTTCTGACATTAGAATTTTTGTGAATCCAATACACTTGTGTATACTAAACTGAAATATAGAAAGTGTATATATAAGTTATATAGCGTTTTCCTTATTATACGGTATATGGATGTTTCCCACCCCCGATCCTGAGATATGGAGGGGCGGGATGTCATTTCACTGCTTGCCTCAGGTATCACAAAGGCTAAAAGCACCTCCAACATGGAGATAGCACAAGATCTTATTCCAGGGCTTGCTAGGAACAGAACAAAAATTTACCAATGTCCAAAGACCTGGAGGGAATTTTTCTAATGTTCGCATAGCAACAAAGATAACATTTTCTTCCATATAGTTGTGCATTTCCTTAGCTTTCCTCTAGGCTGGACATGTCTTGATACGTTTGTCTCAGAAAGAGCAGGTATTCATGATATACTATCAAAAAGTGATGTGATAGCACAAAGTGATATGCTCTCTATCCTGTATGTGTCTATGTGAGGCCACCCCGCCATTGTGTTAGCCCTTCAAGTATTTTCCTACAATGTTACATATTATATTGGTTTCGTAAGGAATTTGAGTTCTTAACCAAATCAGAGGTAAGTTAAAAGGTACTTAAGTTTTCCCCAGAAGTTTACATTTGCAGGGTCTTGCTGGACAGTCTGTTCTCTGGCAGTATAAGCCTATATGGTGTCCTATCACTTTATGTGATACTAATAGCCCCATTATGGCTGCAGCACATTTTGCATTTCTCTCTGAGGCAGGGAGTATGTACAATAAGGAGCAGTCCACCCCCCCATCCACTATTATTATTACTGGTTTTGTTACATGCAATTCTTCTAGGAGAAACTGTGCAATAGAAAATACATAGCTTATAAAAGCCCAACTGAACATACTATAAAGAGATCAGGACTTAGATTATCACACAGTGAAAAAACAGAAAAGGAGAACTCTGAGCACAAACAGTAAAGCTGCTTGCTGTCTATGACTAACATCCCATCAGAAATAACACAAGCAGCTAGTCAGAGATAGATAAACTCTCCTTATACTCACTGTGAGAAGCTGCAGACAGATGAGGAAGGCAGGAGACACCTAGTGCAAGCATTATTACACAGCTTTTTCTGGCATTTTTTTTAATGAATAAAGTGCATTACAATTTGGTTTAGAATCCCATGTTCTACTAAATGAGACTACATTTTTTGAAAACTTAGTGACCATTTAAGGGTGAAAACATACATATCCTAAAACAAAAAAAACTGATTATAACATACAGTATATATTTAATATTTTATATGACAGAATTTCTACATGTTTAATATAAAGCATCGTCATTATTAATAGGAGACATTACAATTTCACAGACATTATTTCATATTCTTAATAAATGTGACCGAGGAAGGGGGGGGGTTTGGGTCCGCCCCCGGAAAGAGCCCCGCGGGGGAAAAAAAAAAATATTAAAAAAAAAAATTCCTCCGAACCCCCCCCCCCCCCCGGGGGCGGGGGGGGGGGGCCCCCCCCCCCCCCCCCCCCCCCCCCCCCCCCCCCCGGGGGCGGCCCCCGGGCCCCCCGGGCCCCCCCCCCGGGGGCCCCCCCCCCCCCCCCGCCCCCCGCCCCCCCCCCCCCCCCTCCCCCCCCCCCCCCCCCCCCTGCGCCCCCCCCCCCCCTCCCCCCCCCCCCCCCCCCCTTCCCCCCCCCCCCCCCCCCCCCCCCCCCCCCCCCCCCCCCCCCCCCCCCCCCCCCCCCCCCCCCCCCCCCCCCCCCCCTCCCTTCCCCCCCCCCCCCCCCTCCTTTCCTCCCCCCCCCCCCCCCCCCCCCCTCCCCCCCCCCCCCCCCCCTCCCCCCCCCTCCCCCCCCCCCCCCCCCCTCCCCCCCCCCCCCCCCTCCCCCCCCTCCCCCCAAACCCCCCCCCCCCCCCCCCCCTCCCCCTTCCCCCCTCCTCCCCCCTTCCCCCCCCCCCCCCCCCCCCCCCCCCCCCCCCCCCCCCCCTCCCCCCCCCCCCCCCCCCCCCCCCCCCCCCCCCCCCCCCCCCCCCCCCCCCCCCCCCCCCCCCCCCCCCCCCCCCCCCCCCCCCCCCCCCCCCCCCCCACCCACCCCCCCAACCAAACAGGGCAGTTTTTGTGTTCATTTCAGATCTGAACAGAATGATATAACATTTGGGGAAAAACACACAAGCTGAAAGTCCAGCACTGGAGGCCAAAACAGCAAATATCTCCACGGCCACCATGTATTTCCCTCTGGTGCTCAGATAAGCCGGGATCATGGACATCCAGACACTACAGAACAGCAGCATGCTGAAGGTGATGTACTTGGCCTCATTAAAGCTGTCCGGTAATGTCCTCACCATGAAAGCCAGAAGAAAGCTGACAGCGGCCAGGAGCCCCATATAACCCAACATGGAGTAGAACCAGAGATCTGACCCCTCATTACACTGAATGATGATCTTCTCAGGATAAGACTGAGTGTCCAGGTCCTGGAATGGGGGAGAAATAGACAACCACAGAACACAGATGACAACCTGGCAGGATGAACACAACAACACTATGGTATAGGGCAGCTTCACGCCCAGACATTTCCTCCAGGGGCTTCCAGGTTTGGTGGATTTAAACGCCACACAGACCATGATGATCTTGGTGAGGAGTGAAGAGATGGTGATAGAGAAGAGGATTCTAAAAGTGGTCTCACGTAATCTGCAAGTTATATTGACTGGACGTCCAAGAAACAAGAAGACAAAGAGGAAGCTGAGGATGATGGAGACCAGGAGAAGGTAACTCAGGCTCCGGTTATTGGCTTCAACAATGGGGGTGTCCCGATAAATAATAAATATTCTAAATATCGAACTAGTGACAAGACAACCAAAAACTGAGAGGGAATGAAAAAACAGAAGCAATTGCGTCCTGTTGGTAAGAGATGAATTCCATGATTTTGGGGTGACATCGGTCTCTCTTCTTATTTGGCCATTCATCATTTCATGGACAAATCATGGACATTTTATACAATTCTCACTGTCTGGAAACAGAACAAAAGCTTAATATTGGTAATTTTGTTAGTATTGGTCAGACACTCCTGGGTCCCATCAAAGTATATGAGAGTTCAATCTCCAGCATTACACATTCATGTTATCAAATTGAGAGAACATTCTAATCTTATTATTGACACAATATTATTAAGGAGTTATCTTACAAGCTGGTTTAACCACTTATGGACCGCCCATTGGGTATATACAACCGGAAGGTGGTTGCCTTGTTCTACATGGACATATTGGTATGTCCAAGCTGATTTCAGCAGCTGAACGAAATCGTGCCAGCTGTAACTTCTCCCAGAGAGAATGCAGGGAAGGTTTAATACCTTCCCTGCCTTCCCGATCGCTGTGTATAGAGCACTCAATGAGTGGTCTCGTGATCTGCCAGGATCAACCTGAGTTAGAGCTGCTGGGTCCTACAGGACCCACAGCCTACAGTAATAGGCAGGAGGCTGTATTCCTCCTCCAACTGCAGCTACAGGAGAAATCAGCCTCCCCCATAAAAAAAAAAAAGTGATCAGATGTCCCCAAAGGTCTATTATGACCTTATTGGGACACAGTAAAAAAAAAAAAAAAAAGTAAATAAAATAATAAAAATAAATAAATAAAATAATACACTAATAACACCCCCTTATTACAGATTCTATCCCACCCCTATGACACCATACAAAATAAAAATTACCGCAACAGAGAGGAAAGATTATTTAACTATTTTAAAAAGTTTTTTAGTAGCACTTTGTGTTATTAAATTAAAAAAGTAAAAAAATAAAAAGTGAAAAACAGACCCGTTTCCCCTCCTCTTTTGTTTATATTTTCCTGGATATAAAAGAAATTAAAACACATGCAAAAATAAAAACATAAAAATAAAGTCACAGAAAAAAGACGCAGAAATTAGTTAAATAATCCAAATGATAAAAATGTTACAGCCCTCAAAATTGCACATACAAAAAACCTGAAAAAGTGTCTTGTTCTGAACCAGAAATTGGCCTGATACTGAATTGGTTAGATTTAACAAAAAAAAAAAAAAAAAAAACTTCCTGGAGTAATGCACACTAAAACAACTTTGCTCTGCTGTGTCTATTTTTAGTCTCTTTACTCCCCCCATACACCTCTACTTCTTTCATTTTCAGAGGGCATGCACATGCTTGTAACATGTGACATAGTGTGTGATTCTCTAAGTTCTCCTCGTCCTCTGACTATTGCTGGAATTCCTATTGCTCTTTGTCTGTACTCTGTATGATGCAGTGAGACGGATCATAGATGTATTTGCATGTCCACCATTTACAGCAACTAAAGTCTGATCACAAGTGCACCACCTTATATAGTACATATGACATCAGCACTGTAAGGTGTCACCTACCGCTGTCTATTGGCTGTCAGATGGTGCTACTATGTCTCAGACAGTGTCATACACACGTGTCTCCTCTGTATTTTCTGGTCAAACACTAGGCAGCGGCCATTTTCATGAAGCAGTGGACATATGTCTTCTGAATAATTTGGGACTAACCCGGCTCATGATCAATTGGTTCACCAATCTCTAGTTAGAATATTCCATTTATATCCAAAATAAAGGTGTGGAAATAGCTTAAGCTTAGTACAGGCAGAATAACCTGGTTAGAAATAATTCTTCTGCCGTCCATACGTTGTGTTGACCATTGTCCAGTTTGGATCCCAGAAAAGATCTTTAGGCTTATTGAAGATTGGGATGGAGGGGAAAGCAGCCAAGAATAAAGATTGATGAAAAAACTCCAAATATGAGAATTTATTATTTACCTGGTCAGTTGTAGAAATCCTTCTGTGACATAAGTAACTGGTATCATCAGTATTGTATAAGAGGAATGTATGGTGGAAGAATCTTCTATATGTGAGGTCCTGGATACTCGGAGGTTAGGATTATGCCCTTCTATAAGTTACCCTAATATAAGTTACTGTATAAGGTCTCGGTTAAGCCTAAATATATTTTAGCATAAAAAGTTTCACAGATTTCTCCCCTTTCTTGGGGTATAAATTCCCCCCATTGATTACATTGTGGCTATTCACATGTCCTTTTAGTGACGCTAGGTTCACACCTACTTTCGGGTTTCCATTTCTGGGGTCCACTTGGGGACCCCACGAATGGAAACCTAATCTGCTTAAAAAAGTGGTTACCCGTGGAAACCCATGGACCCCATAGACTATAATGGGGTCAACCTGGTTTCCGCCCAAGAAAGAGACTTTTCTCTCTGCATTTTTTAAGCAGATTCGGGGACAGAAACCCTGAATGGAGACCGGGCGCAGGTGTGAACCCAGCCTGATCTGTTTCTCTGGATCTGTCAACAGAATCAAGTCTATAAACAAAGACAGTTTCTCCTTTAGGCACTTTGATAAATCTTTCACACAGTCATTATTTCTGTCAGTATTTGTAAGAGAAAACCAAGAGTGGAACCTACAGAGAAACACAATCATCAGCATCAGCAGGCAGAATGGCACATTGTAGTCTCAGAGACATGCACCCTCAGCAGGCAGCATGGAATATCATAGGCTCATAGTCATGCACCCTCAGCAGGCAGCATGGAATATCATAGGCTCAAAGACATGCACCCTAAGCAGGCAGTACAGCACATGAAAGGATCAGAGGAATGTACCTTCAGCATGCAATATTAGTCATGATAAGCCATGAGACATGGCCCCACAACTAGCAGTATGGAATGAGAGGCTTAGAGACATGCACCCTCAGCAGGCAGTATGGCTCATTATAGAGACCCCAACAGTATGTCATACAATAGCTTTAGAGACATGCACCCTCAGTATGCTGTATTGGACATGGTCATAGTCTAAGAGACACAAATGCCCAAACAGTCAGAATGGAATATTATTAGAGATATACACCATAGGCATGAAGTATTATGCAGGATTGCATAACTTAGCAGTTTGATTATGGGTTTGGAGTCATGCACCTTCAGCATGAAGTTTTGCACATGATTGGCTAAGAGACATGCATCCTTAGCAAATGATATGACAGATGATAGACTAGTAGAAACAGACCCTCAGCCAGTATGGCACATGTTAGGCTTAGAGACATGCATCTCCTGCAGGCAGTATGGTCCACAATAGTATTAGGGACAAGCACACTCTGCAGGTAGTAAGGGAAATATTAGGCTGAGAGACATTCAGTGACTTGGATCTTCAGCAAACTGTATGGCACATGATAGGCTTACAGACATGCACCCTCAGCAAACAGTATAGCACACAAGAGGGTGAGAATTATGCCCCCTCAGCGGACAGTTTCACATAGAATAATAGACTTAGAAATATGTACCTGCAGCAGGCAGTATGTTACAATAGGTTTAGAGACACGCACCCTCAGCAGTCAGTATAGCACATAGTAAATTAGCACTGATGCAAAAATACAATAAAACTTAACGTTTAATTATACACTTAAAATGCACCCCTAAGAGGCATCATGATAACAATTGTATCAAACCAATGTGAATTTAAAGAGATAGAAACAAATGGATGGATTTTACCCAATCCGAAAATATATAGGAGTAACAGCAACGGGGAGAACAGCCAGGAGGAGAGATATCAGTCCCTAGACTCACCCTCACAGACTCTCCCCATGCATTGACATGACATGACAAGGACAGTACCAAACTGCACCTCAAATAATCCCTGTTAGTCCCTACGCATTTCCTGGCACATTAGGCCAACAGGGGACTTTATCTCCCTTACTATCAGCAGGATAGTGGTTGTATGGTACATAACAAAACAAAAATCAAAATGTAAATCAAAATACAAGCCCACAATGGTGGGACAAATTCTAACTATTCTCAATGGAGTATAAACTACATAACTAACTCCTCACATAATGACAGTGGCCACTGATGATTGGTGCCTAACATGCCAGGAAACGCTTGGGGACTAACAGGGATTATTTGAGGTACTGTTTGGTACTGCTTTTGTCAGGGCGGGAGTTAATGTACAGGGGATAGGGATAGTCTGTGAGTCTAGGGACTCACTATGTTTTATAGATAGGTTCCTAGGAGCCCTAAGTGTATTCTATACTATGTTTTATGATAGGTTCCTAGGAGCCCTAAGAGTATTCTACACTATGTTTTTTGGTTATAGGTCAAGCGCCACTGTTTATATATAGCCATAGGTTCTACACTATGTTTGTAGGTTCCTAGGAGTCCTAAGACTGTTCTACACTATAGTTTTATATACTAGGCTTCTTAGGGCCCTAGTTACATGGGGGTTTCTAGGGTATTCTACAGTATGTTTTACAAATAGATTCCTAGGCGTCCTAATAGTATTTTACACTATGTTTTATACATAGTTTCTTAGTAGCCCTAAGAGTATTCTACACTATGTTTTATTTATAACAGTAAGAGACAATAAGTTTCATTAAATAGGTTCCTAGGAGCCCTAAGTGTATTCTGCACTATGTTTTATACATAGGTTACTAGGAGCCCTAAGAGTATTCTACACTATGTTTTATATATAGGCTACTAGGAGCCATAATATTGTTCTACACCATGTTTTATAGATAGGTTCCTAGGAGCCCTAAGACTATTTCACACTATGTTTTATAGATAAGTTCCTAGGAGCACTAAGAATATTCTATACTATGTTTTATAGAAAGGTTCCTATGAGGCCTAAAAGTGCTCTACACTATGTTTTATAGATAGGTTCCTAGGAGCCCTAAGAGTATTCTACAGTATATTTTATTGATAGGTTCCTAAGAACCCTAGGAGTAAGAGACAACAAGTTTCATTAACTAGGTTCCTAGGAGCCCTAAATGTATTCTACACTATGTTTTATGTATAACTTAACTGGAACCCTAAGACTATTCTACACTATGTTTTATACATATGTTCCTAGGAGTCCTAAGAGTATTCTACACTATTTCCAAGAAAAAACAAAGACATGGACCGCACATCCTAATCTTATACATTGATCTTGTACTTCTCAGCAAATTCTACAATACTGAACATGAGGTTCTTAGTATACTTATTTATCAAGGTGTATAAGCTCACTAGCCACTTCATGGGGACCTCTTTATAGTGGGTCCGTACACTACTGTGTGCGGAACTGAACAGCGACCGCCACCAACACAATACAGCGCCCTGATGGAGAGCAACCCAGCAGCCCAGCAACACCCCTGCTGCCAGGCTAAGCCCCTAGGCTCTGGACCACATGGCCCAATGGGCACCGCACCACAGCAATGGCAAACACCAAACAGCATCGCACCATGTGAACAGATCACAAAAATGTTCAACTTACTATATGGTGTCAGTCAAAGGGCTGCAACCAGGGGCGTAACTACCGGGGTAGCAGTGGTAGCGACTACCACAGGGCCGGAACATTACGGGGCCCGGAGCCCTGTGGCAATCGCTACCGCAAACCCCACAATCACTGCTATCGTTATAACGATCGGGGGCCCAGGGGAGGTGAGCGAACATAAAAAACACTGTAACTCACCTCTCCGCCGCTCCGCAGGCTTCGGGCCTGTTTGGTGACGTCCCAGACGTCAGCCGACGTCATTATGTGTCGCGACGCCGGCCTGGATCGGGCAAGATCCGGTCCGACGCTGAAGATGGCCGAAGTAGCGCACGGGAGTGCACCGGAGCGAGGAAGAGGTAAGTTGCAGTGTTTTCTATGTTTGTATCCTCCCCTGGGTCTCCGATCATTATACTCTGGGGTCTGAAAAGACCCCACAGTATAATAATCGTTCATGGGTGGTCCACAATGGGACATATAATACTGTGTGCAGGGGCCCCTATGGGGCATAATACTGTGTGCAGGGGCCACTATGGGGCAAACTACTGTGTGCAGGGGCCACTATGGGGCAAACTACTGTGTGCAGGGGCTACTATGGGGCAAACTACTGTGTGCAGGGGCCACTATGGGGCAAACTACTGTGTGCAGGGGCTACTATGGGGCAAACTACTGCGTGCAGGCGCCACTATGGGGCAAACTACTGTGTGCAGGGGCCACTATGGGGCAAACTACTGTGTGCAGGGGCCACTATGGGGCAAACTACTGTGTGTTGGGGCCACTATGGGGCAAACTATTGTGTGCTGGGGCCACTATGGGGCATAATACCGTGTGCAGGGGCCACTATGGGGCATAATACCGTGTGCAGGGGCCACTATGGGACATAATACCGTGTGCAGGGGTCACTATGGGGCATAATAGTGTGCGCAGGAATGCGGTTTGTGTGTGGGGGGGTTGGGGGCGGCGGCTTGGGGGGGCCCCATGTCAAATGTTCGCCTTGGGGCCCAGCCATTCCTAGTTACGCCACTGGCTGCAACATGTGAACAAGTCTCAAAAAGTTCACCTTGCCATATTAATAATAATAATAATAATAATAATAGTCCTTTAATAGTCCCACAATGGGGAAATTCAGTGTGTTACAGCAGCAAAGATAAGCAGATACAAATACAAATACAACATGTACAGGAATGTTCCAAGGTGAGAGGCATTACATTAATAGCAGACAGATAGGACGTAGCAGAGGAGGGGGGGGATTTAACAGGCAGAGAGATATTTCATATGGTCTCAGTCAGAGGACTGGGCCAGTAGACGATTCCCTTAATTTAAAAACACCTGGGCCAAATGGGAGGAGTGCTGGTACCAAGGAAAAACAAGGCTAAGCAAAAATATACAAAAAAAGAAAAAGACATGGAGCGCACATCCCAATATTATACATCGATCTTGTCGCTGTGAAGTGGCTAGTGGGTTTATATACCTTGATCAATATGCATACTAAGAACCTCATGTTCAGTATTGTAGAATTTGCTGAGAAGCACAAGATTAGAGATGAGCGAATCGAAGCTGACGAAGTGGAATTCGATCCAAATTTCAAGAAATCTTCGATTCACATCACGCTTCGATGTATCGAATCGCATTTTTTCCTAAAATGGCTGCTGCACGTGTTAGGACAAGGGGCAAGGAATTCTGGGAACCCGGGATCACCCGCAATGTCATGTGTGAAGCCAATTAGCAGCCATCCAGCCCTGTTATGTCACAGATCTATAAATACCCTCCGTCATGTTAGACTCATTATACAATGTACTTAGTGCAGGGAGAGATGTCAGCAGGTGCTAGGAAAGTGGTAAAAAACACTTCAAAACTGATAGGGTTCATTTGTGGTGTTTGTAGCCTGGGTAATAGGAACAATCCTACTACACCTTGCTGCAGTGACTTCGAAGTTATCTGTTATAAAGTCTTTTCAAGGTATTTATGAGTGGTGAAAAAATAAGGGGCTTATTCGCCGTTGTGTGTTGAAGGTAGAAAGTTACAGGCCTTTTTGCCGTGCATTAGTGGCAAAAAAAAGAGGATTCTTATCCATTAATCTCTGCAGTAATCTGTAATAACGCTTTTTCTGAGGGTTTATTAGTGGGGAAAAAATAAGGGGTTTATTCGCCTCTGTTTTGAAGGCAGAAACTTACAGACCTTTTTGCTGTGCAGTAGTGGCAAAAAAAGAATTCTTATCCATTAATCTCCATAGTAATCTGTTATAAAGACTTTTCAAGGCGTTTATTAGTGGGGAAAAAAATAAGGGGCTTATTCGCTTTTGTGTGTTGTAGGAGGAAAGTTACAGCCCTTTTTGCCGTGCAGTAGTGGAAAAAAAAAAGGATTCTTATCCATTAATCTCTGCTGTAATCTGTTATAACGCCTTTTCTAGGTGTTTATTAGTGGGGAAAAAATAAGGGGCTTATTTGCCATTGTCTTGGGGGTAGAAAATTACAGGTTTTTTTTTCCCTGTATTATTTTCATTTACTTATTTGATGTAACAGTATGTTAGACAGAGAAGCGTTAGGCCCTGCACAGGGGAGGGGCACAGGCCTAAATGACTCGGTCTCTACTTCATCCCAAGTCACATCAGACACTCCCAGCCAAGATTCCACTTCTGCAGCTTCAATTTGCTCATCTCTAATGGCCATATGTCGAATCTGTGGGCACCACAGCCCTGCATCAACATATGCAGCTCACCTTAAAGTAGCCTGGGAGAGCCGTGGCTCCAATGTGGTGGTCCAGCCTGTCATAGCATCCAGTGGAATGCCCCCGATTTAAGGCAGTCAAGGCTCCATCACCTCAGCTGAAGGAAGCTGTGTGTCCTTCCCATCATCTGCTGATCCTGATGCTCCTGCTCCTCCTCCTAGTCAGTCATTGCGTTAGCATTTGATCACCGAAGCAATTACGAAGATACAACAGTATGCGTGCACTCATCCAACGGTGCAAAAGCTGAACGTGCTCCTGTCCAAGTTGCTGAAGCTGCAGTCCCTCCCTTTCCAAGTGGTGGACTCTGCACCTTTCAGAGAACTCATGGCTTGTGCCGAGTCGAGGTGGGCCGTCATTTCTTTACCAAAAAGGCAGTACCAGCTCTCCACAAATATGTAGAACAGAAGGTGGGCCTGTCCTTGAACCTGTCAGTGTCTGCAAAAGTGGACGGCAGTGCTGTGTGGAGCTGTAACTTTGGTCAAGGACAAAATATGTCCTTTACGGCCCACTGGATGAAGGTGGTTCCTTCCCAGACACACCAACCACTTGGCCAGGAGACGCCTATTCCGCATCCACGTTCTCACGCCATTGGTCCTGCAACAATGTCCGCCTCATCCTCCACTGTGTCCTAAGCCTCGACTGCAGGGACAATTCACAGGGCTCCTCCAGCATACCAAATTTGCAGGGCACATCAGTGTCACTCTGTTCTACACCTCGTCACACAGGGGAGGAACTGCTCTGTGTCCTTCATCAAGAAATTGAATCCTGGCATTCTCTGTGACAACTCAAAATTAGAACCATGTTGACCGACAAGAAGAAGATGGTGTCGGTGATGCATCAATGAGGGCTGAGCCATGCGCCCTGCATGTCGCACGTTTTCAAACTGGTTGTCAAGCCTTTCCTTAAGTCTTGCACCCATCTGCAAGACATCCTAAAAATGGCCAGGAAACTTTTCATGCACTTCAGCCACTTGTACACTGCCAAGCACACGCTACTTGAGCTGCAGCGGTAGAACGGCGTCTCCCGTTAGCCAGTGGCAGCTCATGCGTATCACCTGCCATTTGCTCTTGCCATTTGAGGAGGCCACTTTATTTGTCAGTCACCAGAACTACGGGATGAACAATATCATTCCACTGATTCATAACCTGGAAAAGATGTTGGTAAATCTGGCTGGTCAGGGGAATGGAGACATGGTGCCTATATCTCATGGCCACATGAGCCCTGTGGGGGATGAACTGGAGGAGAAGGAGGGCACTGGAGCATAAGCAATGTGTAGCGAAATGGGTGGTTTTTCTATGCAGGTAACAGGAGAGGAGGAGCAGGAGCAGCCGGAGGAGAAAGAGGGAGATGAGGAAAAAGAGGCAGATGACCCGGACACACCGTGGCAGTATGCACTGGAGATGGATGCAGGAAGTCCCTCCAAGTCACTTGCGCAAATGGCCCAATGCATGCTCACTTGCTTGCATATTGACAGACAAATTGTCACCATTCAGCAGATGGATGACTACTGACTCTCCACCATGTTAGACCCTTGCTACAGGTAAAAAATGTTGGCCTTTTTTTACACCCGCTGAGAGGGAGGACAAACTGAACTACTATAGAGACATCCTTTGTAGTCAGTTGGCTGCTGCCTATCTGTGCCATCGTTCATCCTTTCGCAGGTCTGACTGGGGGAGTCCTGGGCGCTCACCTTGCACTGCCATGGCTGCTGTGGGGAGGTGGGGGAGCAAGAGCAGTACAACTCCATCAGCGGCAGCCTGAGCCTAGAGTTGCTGATGAGCAGCTTTCTTCACCCGCATAGTGAAGAAACTACTCACCTACAGTTAGACTCAGAGCAGAACCGGAACCAGCAGCTGGTGGCATACTTGGTGTACACCCTCCCACCCGTCATCGAAGAACCACTGGACTACTGGGCAGCCAAACAGGATTTGTGGTTGCAACTGGCCGAGTTTCCGGCTGGGGCCATAGTTACCCCAAGGAGAACTCGCCTGTCCACCCAAAATTTGGAGAGACTGACCTTTCTGAAGATGAATCAGGCGTGGATCAGCCAGGATTTCCACCCACCAATGCCTGATGCATCAGATTAACTCATCCATGCTGCCTTACCCAAACCTTGACATGAGACCAGTTTCTTCTGGTTACCTGCCTCAGCTACTATTCTGATGCTGTCACCCGCCTGATGTCACATATCTGATGCCCAGTGATCCTTCTTACAGTCACCATCATCAGCAGATACTGTTTGTGCCACCCACCTCCCCACTCTGTCACCGGGTCACTGTATGGACTCCTCATGCTGTTGCCACCTCCACATTATGTCACCTTGCCACTCTGTGGGCTCCTCATGCTGCAGCCACCTCCACATTATGTTGCCTTGCCACTCTGGATCGAATCGAATTGTTTTGGAAACTTCAGAGAATCGGTCGAAACAAATTTTTGAAAAATTCGCTCATCTCTACAAAAGATCAATGTATAAGATTGGGATGAGTAGTCCATGTCTTTTTTTCGTCTTGGGTATTCTACACTATGTTTTATAGATAGGTTCCTAGGAGCCCTAAGAGTATTCTGCACTATGTTTTATAGATAGGTTCCTAGGAGCCCTAAGAGTGGTCGACATTATGTTTTATAGATAGGTTCCTAGGAGCATTAAAGAGTGTTCTACACTATGTTTTAAGCTATTGTATGATGTGATTCATACCAAACTTGTTTGTCCCAAAACTAATCTTGGGACTGAACCAAGCGAAACTGAAACGATTCTTGAGAGGTTCGCCCATCTCTAGCGATGACAATCTTTGTACAGGGCTATGGAATATGTTTGTGGTATATTCTGTATAACACAAGGACAGCTGAGAATGGTTATTTCTGCTTCTTCTTTTACAATTCTCTATAGTAAAGACAGATCAGAGCACAATCCTCTGGGAGCAGATCCAGAATGATGTGTGATGAGATCAGAGAATGGAAAATCTATCCCATCATACTGTATAAAAGGAGGGGAGATGAGAGCAGTCACCATATAGCATGTCCTGATCCTGGGGGCCGTGCTCTGTGTGTCACTGCTGGGATCACTGCTTACATCTATTATATCTTACTGAGGATATACATCATCTCCATCATCATCATCATCATCATTACACCTTTACTAAAAGATGTTTAGATTAATTCCTTTGTTTTTAGTTCCATGGTTTTTCTTTGAACAATTACTCTGTGATCTCAAGATAGGAGAAATCATTGATTTTGATAATGAAACGTACTGGCATGGAGATGGAGATCTCATCATTGGCGGATTAATCACAATGCGTACATGTACATTCGAAAAATACCCAGTAATGAATGATTGTCCAAATTTAGAATGAAGCTGAGTAAGTCCTACTTTATTGTAATAATTGTTCATGAGAAGTGCTGAGAATAGTGTGAGGTCTGCAGACATAGCTTCCCCAGTCTATCCATACAGTACAGGCTTCTATATATGTGCCGAGATGGATCATAATGTCCAGTAATGAAATGTGAGAGTACATTGAATCAGAAAAGCCTTCTATATATATATACAGAACTATAGTGTGACCGCCACAGTATACGCCTAGGTGCCCCTTACAGTATACAGCCCTATAGTGTGACCGCTCTTACAGTATACAGCCTATAGTGTGACCGCTCTTACAGTATACGGCTATATAGTGTGACCGCTCTTACAGTATACAGCTATAGTGTGATCTGTAGAGTCTTACAGAATACAGTATATAGCGTGACGCTATATATAGTATACAGAACTATAGTGTGACCGCTCTTACAGTATACAGCTCTATAGTGTGACCGCTCTTACAGTATACAGCTCTATAGTGTGACCGCCTTACAGTATACAGTAACAGTCTATAGTGTGACCGCTCTTACAGTATACAGCTCTATAGTGTGACTGCTCTTACAGTATACAGCTCTATAGTGTGACCGCTCTTACAGTATACAGCTCTATAGTGTGACCGCTCTTACAGTATACAGCTCTATAGTGTGACCGCTCTTACAGTATACAGCTCTATAGTGTGACCGCTCTTACAGTATACAGCTCTATAGTGTGACCGCTCTTACAGTATACAGCCTATACAGCTCTATAGTGTGACCGCTCTTACAGTATACAGCTCTATAGTGTGACCGCTCTTACAGTATACAGCTCTATAGTGTGACCGCTCTTACAGTATACAGCTCTATAGTGTGACCGCTCTTACAGTATACAGCTCTATAGTGTGACCGCTCTTACAGTATACAGCTCTATAGTGTGACCGCTCTTACAGTATACAGCTCTATAGTGTGACCGCTCTTACAGTATACAGCTCTATAGTGTGACCGCTCTTACAGTATACAGCTCTATAGTGTGACCGCTCTTACAGTATACAGTATACAGCTCTATAGTGTGACCGCTCTTACAGTATACAGCTCTATAGTGTGACCGCTCTTACAGTATACAGCTCTATAGTGTGACCGCTCTTACAGTATACAGCTCTATAGTGTGACCGCTCTTACAGTATACAGCTCTATAGTGTGACCGCTCTTACAGTATACAGCTCTATAGTGTGACCGCTCTTACAGTATACAGCTCTATAGTGTGACCGCTCTTACAGTATACAGCTCTATAGTGTGACCGCTCTTACAGTATACAGCTCTATAGTGTGACCGCTCTTACAGTATACAGCTCTATAGTGTGACCGCTCTTACAGTATACAGCTCTATAGTGTGACCGCTCTTACAGTATACAGCTCTATAGTGTGACCGCTCTTACAGTATACAGCTCTATAGTGTGACCGCTCTTACAGTATACAGCTCTATAGTGTGACCGCTCTTACAGTATACAGCTCTATAGTGTGACCGCTCTTACAGTATACAGCTCTATAGTGTGACCGCTCTTACAGTATACAGCTCTATAGTGTGACCGCTCTTACAGTATACAGCTCTATAGTGTGACCGCTCTTACAGTATACAGCTCTATAGTGTGACCGCTCTTACAGTATACAGCTCTATAGTGTGACCGCTCTTACAGTATACAGCTCTATAGTGTGACCGCTCTTACAGTATATAGTGTGACCGCTCTTACAGTATACAGCTCTATAGTGTGACCGCTCTTACAGTATACAGCTCTATAGTGTGACCGCTCTTACAGTATACAGCTCTATAGTGTGACCGCTCTTACAGTATACAGCTCTATAGTGTGACCGCTCTTACCAGTATACAGCTCTATAGTGTGACCGCTCTTACAGTATACAGCTCTATAGTGTGACCGCTCTTACAGTATACAGCTCTATAGTGTGACCGCTCTTACAGTATACAGCTCTATAGTGTGACCGCTCTTACAGTATACAGCTCTATAGTGTGACCGCTCTTACAGTATACAGCTCTATAGTGTGACCGCTCTTACAGTATACAGCTCTATAGTGTGACCGCTCTTACAGTATACAGCTCTATAGTGTGACCGCTCTTACAGTATACAGCTCTATAGTGTGACCGCTCTTACAGTATACAGCTCTATAGTGTGACCGCTCTTACAGTATACAGCTCTATAGTGTGACCGCTCTTACAGTATACAGCTCTATAGTGTGACCGCTCTTACAGTATACAGCTCTATAGTGTGACCGCTCTTACAGTATACAGCACAAAAGACCCCCCTTACAGTATACAGCTCTATAGTGTGACCGCTCTTACAGTATACAGCTCTATAGTGTGACCGCTCTTACAGTATACAGCTCTATAGTGTGACCGCTCTTACAGTATACAGCTCTATAGTGTGACCGCTCTTACAGTATACAGCTCTATAGTGTGACCGCTCTTACAGTATACAGCTCTATAGTGTGACCGCTCTTACAGTATACAGCTCTATAGTGTGACCGCTCTTACAGTATACAGCTCTATAGTGTGACCGCTCTTACAGTATACAGCTCTATAGTGTGACCGCTCTTACAGTATACAGCTCTATAGTGTGACCGCTCTTACAGTATACAGCTCTATAGTGTGACCGCTCTTACAGTATACAGCTCTATAGTGTGACCGCTCTTACAGTATACAGCTCTATAGTGTGACCGCTCTTACAGTATACAGCTCTATAGTGTGACCGCTCTTACAGTATACAGCTCTATAGTGTGACCGCTCTTACAGTATACAGCTCTATAGTGTGACCGCTCTTACAGTATACAGCTCTATAGTGTGACCGCTCTTACAGTATACAGCTCTATAGTGTGACCGCTCTTACAGTATACAGCTCTATAGTGTGACTGCTCTTACAGTATACAGCTCTATAGTGTGACTGCTCTTACAGTATACAGCTCTATAGTGTGACCGCTCTTACAGTATACAGCTCTATAGTGTGACCGCTCTTACAGTATACAGCTCTATAGTGTGACCGCTCTTACAGTATACAGCTCTATAGTGTGACCGCTCTTACAGTATACAGCTCTATAGTGTGACCGCTCTTACAGTATACAGCTCTATAGTGTGACCGCTCTTACAGTATACAGCTCTATAGTGTGACCGCTCTTACAGTATACAGCTCTATAGTGTGACCGCTCTTACAGTATACAGCTCTATAGTGTGACCGCTCTTACAGTATACAGCTCTATAGTGTGACCGCTCTTACAGTATACAGCTCTATAGTGTGACCGCTCTTACAGTATACAGCTCTATAGTGTGACTGCTCTTACAGTATACAGCTCTATAGTGTGACCGCTCTTACAGTATACAGCCTATAGTGTGACCGCTCTTACAGTATACAGCTCTATAGTGTGACCGCTCTTACAGTATACAGCTCTATAGTGTGACCGCTCTTACAGTATACAGCTCTATAGTGTGACCGCTCTTACAGTATACAGCTCTATAGTGTGACCGCTCTTACAGTATACAGCTCTATAGTGTGACCGCTCTTACAGTATACAGCTCTATAGTGTGACCGCTCTTACAGTATACAGCTCTATAGTGTGACCGCTCTTACAGTATACAGCTCTATAGTGTGACCGCTCTTACAGTATACAGCTCTATAGTGTGACCGCTCTTACAGTATACAGCTCTATAGTGTGACCGCTCTTACAGTATACAGCTCTATAGTGTGACCGCTCTTACAGTATACAGCTCTATAGTGTGACCGCTCTTACAGTATACAGCTCTATAGTGTGACCGCTCTTACAGTATACAGCTCTATAGTGTGACCGCTCTTACAGTATACAGCTCTATAGTGTGACCGCTCTTACAGTATACAGCTCTATAGTGTGACCGCTCTTACAGTATACAGCTCTATAGTGTGACCGCTCTTACAGTATACAGCTATATAGTGTGACCGCTCTTACAGTATACAGCTCTATAGTGTGACCGCTCTTACAGTATACAGCTCTATAGTGTGACCGCTCTTACAGTATACAGCTATATAGTGTGACCGCTCTTACAGTATACAGCTCTATAGTGTGACCGCTCTTACAGTATACAGCTCTATAGTGTGACCGCTCTTACAGTATACAGCTATATAGTGTGACCGCTCTTACAGTATACAGCTATATAGTGTGACCGCTCTTACAGTATACAGTATATAGTGTGACCGCTCTTACAGTATACAGTATATAGTGTGACCGCTCTTACAGTATACAGCTCTATAGTGTGACCGCTCTTACAGTATACAGCTATATAGTGTGACCGCTCTTACAGTATACAGTATATAGTGTGACCGCTCTTACAGTATACAGCTCTATAGTGTGACCGCTCTTACAGTATACAGCTCTATAGTGTGACCGCTCTTACAGTATACAGCTCTATAGTGTGACCGCTCTTACAGTATACAGCTCTATAGTGTGACCGCTCTTACAGTATACAGCTCTATAGTGTGACCGCTCTTACAGTATACAGCTCTATAGTGTGACCGCTCTTACAGTATACAGCTATATAGTGTGACCGCTCTTACAGTATACAGCTCTATAGTGTGACCGCTCTTACAGTATACAGCTCTATAGTGTGACCGCTCTTACAGTATACAGCTCTATAGTGTGACCGCTCTTACAGTATACAGCTCTATAGTGTGACCGCTCTTACAGTATACAGTATATAGTGTGACCGCTCTTACAGTATACAGCTCTATAGTGTGACCGCTCTTACAGTATACAGTATATAGTGTGACCGCTCTTACAGTATACAGCTCTATAGTGTGACCGCTCTTACAGTATACAGCTATATAGTGTGACCGCTCTTACAGTATACAGCTCTATAGTGTGACCGCTCTTACAGTATACAGCTCTATAGTGTGACCGCTCTTACAGTATACAGCTCTATAGTGTGACCGCTCTTACAGTATACAGCTCTATAGTGTGACCGCTCTTACAGTATACAGCTCTATAGTGTGACCGCTCTTACAGTATACAGCTCTATAGTGTGACCGCTCTTACAGTATACAGCTCTATAGTGTGACCGCTCTTACAGTATACAGTATATAGTGTGACCGCTCTTACAGTATACAGCTCTATAGTGTGACCGCTCTTACAGTATACAGTCTATAGTGTGACCGCTCTTACAGTATACAGTATATAGTGTGACCGCTCTTACAGTATACAGTATATAGTGTGACCGCTCTTACAGTATACAGCTATATAGTGTGACCGCTCTTACAGTATACAGCTCTATAGTGTGACCGCTCTTACAGTATACAGCTCTATAGTGTGACCGCTCTTACAGTATACAGCTCTATAGTGTGACCGCTCTTACAGTATACAGCTATATAGTGTGACCGCTCTTACAGTATACAGCTCTATAGTGTGACCGCTCTTACAGTATACAGCTCTATAGTGTGACCGCTCTATACAGTATATAGTGTGACCGCTCTTACAGTATACAGTATATAGTGTGACCGCTCTTACAGTATACAGCTCTATAGTGTGACCGCTCTTACAGTATACAGTATATAGTGTGACCGCTCTTACAGTATACAGCTCTATAGTGTGACCGCTCTTACAGTATACAGCTCTATAGTGTGACCGCTCTTACAGTATACAGCTCTATAGTGTGACCGCTCTTACAGTATACAGCTCTATAGTGTGACCGCTCTTACAGTATACAGCTATATAGTGTGACCGCTCTTACAGTATACAGTATATAGTGTGACCGCTCTTACAGTATACAGCTCTATAGTGTGACCGCTCTTACAGTATACAGTATATAGTGTGACCGCTCTTACATTATACAGTATATAGTGTGACCGCTCTTACAGTATACAGCTCTATAGTGTGACCGCTCTTACAGTATACAGCTCTATAGTGTGACCGCTCTTACAGTATACAGCTCTATAGTGTGACCGCTCTTACAGTATACAGCTCTATAGTGTGACCGCTCTTACAGTATACAGCTCTATAGTGTGACCGCTCTTACAGTATACAGCTCTATAGTGTGACCGCTCTTACAGTATACAGCTCTATAGTGTGACCGCTCTTACAGTATACAGCTCTATAGTGTGACTGCTCTTACAGTATACAGCTCTATAGTGTGACCGCTCTTACAGTATACAGCTCTATAGTGTGACCGCTCTTACAGTATACAGCTCTATAGTGTGACCGCTCTTACAGTATACAGCTCTATAGTGTGACCGCTCTTACAGTATACAGCTCTATAGTGTGACCGCTCTTACAGTATACAGCTCTATAGTGTGACCGCTCTTACAGTATACAGCTCTATAGTGTGACCGCTCTTACAGTATACAGCTCTATAGTGTGACCGCTCTTACAGTATACAGCTATATAGTGTGACCGCTCTTACAGTATACAGCTCTATAGTGTGACCGCTCTTACAGTATACAGCTCTATAGTGTGACCGCTCTTACAGTATACAGCTCTATAGTGTGACCCTCTCTTACAGTATACAGCTCTATAGTGTGACCGCTCTTACAGTATACAGCTCTATAGTGTGACCGCTCTTACAGTATACAGCTCTATAGTGTGACCGCTCTTACAGTATACAGCTCTATAGTGTGACCGCTCTTACAGTATACAGCTCTATAGTGTGACCGCTCTTACAGTATACAGTATATAGTGTGACCGCTCTTACAGTATACAGCTATATAGTGTGACCGCTCTTACAGTATACAGCTATATAGTGTGACCGCTCTTACAGTATACAGCTCTATAGTGTGACCGCTCTTACAGTATACAGCTCTATAGTGTGACCGCTCTATACAGTATAGTGACCGCTCTACCCCGTATAGTGTGACCGCTCTTACAGTATACAGCTCTATAGTGTGACCGCTCTTACAGTATACAGCTCTATAGTGTGACCGCTCTTACAGTATACAGTATATAGTGTGACCGCTCTTACAGTATACAGTATATAGTGTGACCGCTCTTACAGTATACAGTATATAGTGTGACCGCTCTTACAGTATACAGTATATAGTGTGACCGCTCTTACAGTATACAGCTCTATAGTGTGACCGCTCTTACAGTATACAGCTCTATAGTGTGACCGCTCTTACAGTATACAGTATATAGTGTGACCGCTCTTACAGTATACAGCTATATAGTGTGACCGCTCTTACAGTATACAGCTATATAGTGTGACCGCTCTTACAGTATACAGCTATATAGTGTGACCGCTCTTACAGTATACAGCTCTATAGTGTGACCGCTCTTACAGTATACAGCTCTATAGTGTGACCGCTCTTACAGTATACAGCTCTATAGTGTGACCGCTCTTACAGTATACAGCTCTATAGTGTGACCGCTCTTACAGTATACAGCTCTATAGTGTGACCGCTCTTACAGTATACAGCTCTATAGTGTGACCGCTCTTACAGTATACAGCTCTATAGTGTGACCGCTCTTACAGTATACAGCTCTATAGTGTGACCGCTCTTACAGTATACAGCTCTATAGTGTGACCGCTCTTACAGTATACAGCTCTATAGTGTGACCGCTCTTACAGTATACAGCTCTATAGTGTGACCGCTCTTACAGTATACAGCTCTATAGTGTGACCGCTCTTACAGTATACAGCTCTATAGTGTGACCGCTCTTACAGTATACAGCTCTATAGTGTGACCGCTCTTACAGTATACAGCTCTATAGTGTGACCGCTCTTACAGTATACAGCTCTATAGTGTGACCGCTCTTAACAGTATACAGCTCTATAGTGTGACCGCTCTTACAGTATACAGCTCTATAGTGTGACCGCTCTTACAGTATACAGCTCTATAGTGTGACCGCTCTTACAGTATACAGCTCTATAGTGTGACCGCTCTTACAGTATACAGCTCTATAGTGTGACCGCTCTTACAGTATACAGCTCTATAGTGTGACCGCTCTTACAGTATACAGCTCTATAGTGTGACTGCTCTTACAGTATACAGCTATATAGTGTGACCGCTCTTACAGTATACAGCTCTATAGTGTGACCGCTCTTACAGTATACAGCTCTATAGTGTGACCGCTCTTACAGTATACAGCTCTATAGTGTGACCGCTCTTACAGTATACAGCTCTATAGTGTGACCGCTCTTACAGTATACAGCTCTATAGTGTGACCGCTCTTACAGTATACAGCTCTATAGTGTGACCGCTCTTACAGTATACAGCTCTATAGTGTGACCGCTCTTACAGTATACAGCTCTATAGTGTGACCGCTCTTACAGTATACAGCTCTATAGTGTGACCGCTCTTACAGTATACAGTACTATAGTGTGACCGCTCTTACAGTATACAGCTCTATAGTGTGACCGCTCTTACAGTATACAGCTCTATAGTGTGACCGCTCTTACAGTATACAGTATATAGTGTGACCGCTCTTACAGTATACAGTATATAGTGTGACCGCTCTTACAGTATACAGTATATAGTGTGACCGCTCTTACAGTATACAGTATATAGTGTGACCGCTCTCTTACAGTATACAGTATATAGTGTGACCGCTCTTACAGTATACAGCTATATAGTGTGACCGCTCTTACAGTATACAGCTCTATAGTGTGACCGCTCTTACAGTATACAGCTCTATAGTGTGACCGCTCTTACAGTATACAGCTCTATAGTGTGACCGCTCTTACAGTATACAGTATATAGTGTGACCGCTCTTACAGTATACAGCTCTATAGTGTGCCGCTCCTATAGTGTGACCGCTCTTACAGTATACAGCTCTATAGTGTGACCGCTCTTACAGTATACAGCTCTATAGTGTGACCGCTCTTACAGTATACAGCTCTATAGTGTGACCGCTCTTACAGTATACAGCTCTATAGTGTGACGCGTTCTTACAGTATACAGCTCTATAGTGTGACCGCTCTTACAGTATACAGCTCTATAGTGTGACCGCTCTTACAGTATACAGCTCTATAGTGTGACCGCTCTCTACAGTATACAGTATATAGTGTGACCGCTCTTACAGTATACAGCTCTATAGTGTGACCGCTCTTACAGTATACAGCTCTATAGTGTGACCGCTCTTACAGTATATAGTATATAGTGTGACCGCTCTTACAGTATACAGCTCTATAGTGTGACCGCTCTTACAGTATACAGCTCTATAGTGTGACCGCTCTTACAGTATACAGCTATATAGTGTGACCGCTCTTACAGTATACAGCTCTATAGTGTGACCGCTCTTACAGTATACAGTATATAGTGTGACCGCTCTTACAGTATACAGCTCTATAGTGTGACAGCTCTTACAGTATACAGCTCTATAGTGTGACCGCTCTTACAGTATACAGCACTATAGTGTGACCGCTCTTACAGTATACAGCTCTATAGTGTGACCGCTCTTACAGTATACAGCTCTATAGTGTGACCGCTCTTACAGTATACAGCTCTATAGTGTGACCGCTCTTACAGTATACAGCTCTATAGTGTGACCGCTCTTACAGTATACAGCTCTATAGTGTGACCGCTCTTTCAGTATACAGCTCTATAGTGTGACCGCTCTTACAGTATACAGTCTATATAGTGTGACCGCTCTTACAGTATACAGCTCTATAGTGTGACCGCTCTTACAGTATACAGCTCTATAGTGTGACCGCTCTTACAGTATACAGCCCTATAGTGTGACCGCTCCTACAGTATACAGCTATATAGTGTGACCGCTCTTACAGTATACAGCTCTATAGTGTGACCGCTCTTACAGTATACAGTATATAGTGTGACCGCTCTTACAGTATACAGCTCTATAGTGTGACCGCTCTTACAGTATACAGCTATATAGTGTGACCGCTCTTACAGTATACAGTATATAGTGTGACCGCTCTTACAGTATACAGCTCTCTATATAGTGTGACCGCTCTTACAGTATACAGTATATAGTGTGACCGCTCTTACAGTATACAGCTCTATAGTGTGACCGCTCTTACAGTATACAGCTCTATAGTGTGACCGCTCTTACAGTATACAGCTCTATAGTGTGACCGCTCTTACAGTATACAGCTCTATAGTGTGACCGCTCTTACAGTATACAGTATATAGTGTGACCGCTCTTACAGTATACAGTATACAGCTCTATAGTGTGACCGCTCTTACAGTATACAGCTCTATAGTGTGACCGCTCTTACAGTATACAGCTCTATAGTGTGACCGCTCTTACAGTATACAGCTCTATAGTGTGACCTCTCTTACAGTATACAGCTCTATAGTGTGACCGCTCTTACAGTATACAGTATATAGTGTGACCGCTCTTACAGTATACAGCTCTATAGTGTGACTGCTCTTACAGTATACAGCTCTATAGTGTGACCTCTCTTACAGTATACAGTATATAGTGTGACCGCTCTTACAGTATACAGCTCTATAGTGTGACCGCTCTTACAGTATACAGCCCTATAGTGTGACCGCTCCTACATTATACAGTATATAGTGTGACCGCTCCTACATTATACAGTATATAGTGTGACCGCTCTTACAGTATACAGCTCTATATTGTGACCGTTCTTACAGTATACAGCTCTATAGTGTGACCGCTCTTACAGTATACAGCTCTATAGTGTGACCGCTCATACAGTTATATAGTGTGACCGCTCTTACAGTATACAGCTCTATAGTGACCGCTCTTACAGTATACAGTATATAGTGTGACCGCTCTTACAGTATACAGCTCTATAGTGTGACCTCTCTTACAGTATACAGCTCTATAGTGTGATAGCTCTTACAGTATACAGTATATAGTGTGACCGCTCTTACAGTATACACCTCTATAGTGTGACCGCTCTTACAGTATACAGTATATAGTGTGACCGCTCTTACAGTATACACCTCTATAGTGTGACCACTCTTACAGTATACCGCTCTATAGTGTGACCGCTATTACAGTATACAGCTCTATAGTGTGACCGCTCTTACAGTATACAGTATAGTATAGTGTGACCGCTCTTACAGTATACACCTCTATAGTGTGACCACTCTTACAGTATACAGCTCTATAGTGTGACCGCTATTACAGTATACACCTCTATAGTGTGACCACTCTTACAGTATACCGCTCTATAGTGTGACCGCTCTTACAGTATACCGCTCTATAGTATACCCACCAGCTTCCTGCCCCTCACTCCCCTACCCTGGCTACAGCTTACGAGTTTATCCCATCGGTGTCTGCTCTATACATGTATATATATATATATATATATATATATATATATATATATATATACTGGGCTGCACTGAGAGTATTTGTTGGATGTTCCTCACATTCGCCCAGTGGTTTTGTTCAGACCAAACAGGTCTTTACCAATCTGCTATTAGACTGTGAGATGTCTTCAGACCCCAGAGTATAATGATCGGAGGGCGGGGGGGAGGTGATTATACATTATATACAGTGTTACCTCTCCTCGGCTCCTTGACGTCTTCTGTTCTTCTGGCCTCTTCTAGTCATAGAGATGTCATGAATGATTCAGTATTTGAGCCTCGGCGTCAGATTGGCATCATGACACAAAATGACGGTGGTGTAACCGACATGACATTAGAGCAACGTGACCGCGGTGGATTGGTGTAATGTTTATTATGTTTGTCACCTCATCGGGTCCTCCGATTATTGTTCTCTTCAGTTTGAGGAAACCCCAAAATATAATAATGGATCGTGGATGATGAACCTTAAAAATTTCCAGGTCTTCCAATCCATAAATTTTTAGAAAATTGGTAAATGCTGTATGGGCCACTATAGGACATTATACTGTATGTAGGGACCACTATAGGACATTATACTGTATGTAGGGACCACTATAGGACATTATACTGTATGTAGGGACCACTATAGGACATTATACTGTATGTAGGGGACACTATGGGATATTATATTGTATGTAAGGCCACTTTGTGACATTATACTATGTGGAGGGGCCACTATGTGACATTATACTATAAGCACTATGGAAAATTATTCTGTGCGGAGGGGCCAATATGGGACATTATACTGTAAGAATGGTTGACTATGGCACATTATAGCGTGTGGCAGGACCACTAGGGGACATTATACTGTGTGAGGACCACTGTGGAACATTATACTTTATGGGGGCCACTATGGGACATTATACTGTTCCTATTATGGGACATTATTCCTAAAGAGGTTGTCCAGGAATCTCTGGATATATCGGGGCAGATATAATATTAAGAAGAAAACATACTCAGCTGTCCAGTGTCTGACTCCGCAGCCTGTTCGGTCGTGCACTGTGCTTCAAACCTGCTGCACCCCATGTGACCGCTAAGGCCAATTTGTGGCCACAGTGGTTGCTGAAGAGGTAGCGGTGATGTCACCCGCATATGTCACCGGCCTCTCTCTAGCAATCGCTGAAGCTGCTGATTGGCCTCAGCGGTCACGTAAGGTGTATAGGTCCTGAAGCATGGTCTGTGACTGAACGGGCTGTGGCAGAGGACACCAGAGCGACAGGGTGTATGTTTTTCTGTTTTTATGTGACACCTGCCCTGGGTCCCCCTGTCCAAATCCTGAGGGACTCTAGATTGATGAGTCAGTAGACTATGAGTGTGATGGTGGCTCTGCTGCAGCTGCAGTTTCATTGCCACCCTGTGCTGCAACCCAGATGGAGGAAACTGGTGGATGGGAGTAGTAGTGGCATTAGTGATGTCACCAATTAGGCCGAGTACCCTGCACCATATTTGTCCAGCTCTCTTTCCAATGCGGACACTGATGAGTGAGGCCTGCGTGGTACCTGATAATGGTGGTAGTTGTTCCCCCAGGGTTCTTCCAGTTGGGAGGGGGCCTCTCTAACCCAGAGCCGTGGGATGGTGTTCGGAAGGGCCCTGATGGTGAATGCAGGAATGACTCAGGAGCCAGTGGTGCAGATTAAACAGGGTGAACTTTACTGTAGTAACTGTGCAACCATGAACACTTGTAGCTTCCCGATGAGGGTAGTAGTATCCAACTGTTGGGTTCACCCAGGCTTGGGGATGAGGGATGCCCAGATCATAATAATAAATAAGTGCCTTGTACTCTACTATAACAACTAACAGTAGGTAGCCTAGCCTCAGCCAGAGTATGGTTCTGGGGGATGGCGGTAAGGAAGTCCTCTGGGCCCATATACCTTGTTAGATGGGTCCCAGAATATAGTCTCTGGAAAACAGGACTCCTCTCCTCCTGGCACCGTGTCTGGTCAGTAGAGAGACTACTCTTCACTGTCTCCGGTCTGTCTTTGGCAGAGCTTGGCGATAATCCTCTCCCTCAGGAGCTGACGAGAAATCACAGGGAACAGTGTCACAGTGCCAACACTCACTGCTAGACTAGACAGCTGCCCCATCGGTTCTCCAGAGACTTTTCCAAACCCCACCCATCGGTCTGTGATTGGCCAAGGCTGTGCCAAGCTTTACCATGGCAAAGGGGTGACCAACAGTAGGGGGGGGAAAGCATTAGGGGAACACAATAGGGAAACTGCAAAACATAAAATACATAACCAGAGTAACATAAGACTAAGACAATATAAGTAGTGTCACTCTGGGATGTTGTACCTGACCCCACTGTCTATAATTTTACTTACGTAGGACTGCTGCCTTTACATATAAATCAAGCAGCCCTGTGTAACAGAAATACAGAAGGAAAGTGTAGGAGAAAATGAACTCGAAATCAGGAAATCTGCGCACTCCAAATGGTCAGGTCACGATGAGCATTTATTCACAAATACACACAGAATAAGACAACGCATTTCAGGGTTACCATACCCCTTTTTTCAAGTGCAAATGGATGTATAACAGAAATATCTGCTTTACATGGAGTGAGAGGCAGCAGTCCTGTGTAAGTTATAGTCTCAGTCTGACATGGTAACTTACATAGGACTGCTGCCTCTCCTACATAGAAAGCAGTTCTGTGCAAAATTACTTTACACAACACTGCTTTACATGGAGGAGCTATTTGTGCTGGTCCTGCCTGCTTGTATTGACTCTGCCTAGATGCACTGAGCCTGCCTATAGAATGGGGCCACTTTTATATTTTTTTTCAGGGCCACTTTTAGGTCCCAATCCACACCTGACAGACACAGTCTGGAGGTTGGCATTGGGATCACATATTTATTTGCCTGTCCACCATTTACAGCAATTAAAGGCTGAGAAAAAGTGCACAAGCTATTTATACTACATATGATATCAGCACTGTAAGGTCCGCCTACCGACATCTATTGCCTGTCAGATGTTGCTACAACATCACAGACAATTTCTGAGCCATACACAATAGTCTGCTCTGTATTTCCTGGTCAAAAAACGTGGCAGTGGCAATTTTTTGTATGTTGTTTACTATCTCTCTCAGTGTGACACTCAATCTCTCTAATCCCTCCCCACACTGTATTATTTCCTTTCTATCTCAGTCTGGTTGTCTGAGACCCTATCTCTCTAATCTCTCCACACAACATGGACACCTTTTCTTTTTTTATCTAGAATTCTTATAATGCTTATGAGATATTAGTAACATCTGACTTATAGTCCCTTTATAATTGGTTATTCCCAGCCATGTAGGCAGCATGCAAGGAATTATGGGGGAAATCCATCTGATCCCTGATATCATGTGATTCTTCTTCCATGCCTTCTCCATTCTCTCACCATTTAAGCCAATTTGTGTGAATCAAACAACAATTTTTTTCAACATTTGGACTGGACCCGTTACTTTCCGAACCAGTTCACTCATCTGTAACTGTAGACTCTAAAGCTATTTGGAAATCAGGAAGGGGGCACATACTTCTGTATAACGTAACTCATCTGAATATATCTTTATTTTCAGGGTGAAATTTGAGGGCTATTTACATTTTCTGATTTTTTTACTTGCAATAACTCACATTAACCAGAATCCTGACATTTTACCCAATATTACACTGGGATACGATATTTATGACCCATGCTTTGATGGGCGACTGATGGTACACCGTGTATTACATCTTCTGTCTGGTCCGGATAAGGTAATACCCAATTACTCCTGTAGGGGTCATGGCCAGCTGGCTGGTATTATTGGAGATCTCCACTCATCTACCACTATCACAGCAGCACAAATCCTTGGACTATATGGATATCCTCAGGTATTGACTATTAGTACAAGTGTAATATTATTGGAGCGGGATATATGATGTGAGTAGGTGAATGATATGTGTAATATCAGCAATATATACTGTATCTAATGTGCAATTACCGTGTACTGTATCCAATGCGTAGATGATCCTATGTGTACTACATCCTATGTGTGAGCGGTGTCTGCTACATACTATGTGTGAGCGGTGTGTACTACATCCTATGTGTGAGTGGCCTTGACTATACAGTATATATATATATATATATATATATATATATATATATACAGTGGGTAAAAAAAGTATTTAGTCAGCCACCAATTGTGCAAGTTCTCCCACTTAAAAAGATGAGGCCGGCCTGTAATTGTCATCATAGGTAGACCTCAACTATGAGAGACAAAATGAGAAAATATATCTAGAAAATCACATTGTCTGATTTTTTAAGAATTTATTTGCAAATTATGGTGGAAAATAAGTATTTGGTCACCTACAAACAAGCAAGATTTCTGGCTCTCACAGACGTGTAACTTCTTCTTTAAGAGGCTCCTCTGTCCTCCACTCATTACCTGTAGTAATGGCTCCTGTGTGACATTGTTATCAGTATAAAGACACCTGTCCACAACCTCAAACAGTCACACTCCAAACTCCACTATGGTGAAGACCAAAGAGCTGTGGAAGGACACCAGAAACAAAATTGTAGACCTGCACCAGGCTGGGAAGACTGAATCTGCAATAGGCAAGCAGCTTGGTGTGAAGAAATCACCTGTGGGAGCAATAATTAGAAAATGGAAGACATACAAGACCACTGATAATCTCCCTCCATCAAGGGCTCCACACAAGATCTCACCCCGTGGGGTCAAAATGATCACAAGAACGGTGAGTAAAAATCCCAGAACCACACGGGGGGACCTAGTGACTGACCTGCAGAAAGCTGGGACTAACATAACAAAGGCTACCGTCAGTAACACACTACGCCGCCAGGGACTCAGATCCTGCAGTGCCAGACGTGTCCCCCTGCTTAAGCCAGTACATATCCGGGCCCGTCTGAAGTTTGCTAGAGAGCATTTGGATGTTCCAGAAGAGTACTAGGAGAATGTCATATGGTCAGATGAAACCAAAGTAGAACTGTTTGGTAGAAACACAACTCGTCGTGTTTGGAGGAGAGTGAATGCTGAGTTGCACCCAAAGAACACCATACCTACTGTGAAGCATGGGGGTGGCAACATGATGCTTTGGGGCTGTTTCTCTGCAAAGGGACCAGGACGACTGATCCGTGTACATGACAGAATGAATTGGGCCATGTATCGTGAGATTTTGAGTGCAAACCTCCTTCTATCAGCAAGGGCATTGAAGATGAAACGTGGCTGGGTCTTTCAGCATGACAATGATCCCAAGCCCACTGCCAGGGCAACGAAGGAACAGCTTCGTAAGAAGCATTTCAAGGTCTTGGAGTGGCCTAGCCAGTCTCCAGATCTCAGCCCCATAGAAAACCTTTGGAGGGAGTAGAAAGTCCGTGTTGCCCAGCGACAGCCCCAAAACATCCCTGCTCTAGAGGAGATCTGCATGGAGGAATGGGCCAACATACCAGCAACAGTGTGTGCCAACCTTGTGAAGACTTACAGAAAACGTTTGACCTCTGTCATTGCCAAAAAAGGATATAGAGGATAAAAAGGATATAAGGTATTGAGATGAACTTTTATTATTGACCAAATACTTATTTTCCACCATAATTTGCAAATAAATTCTTTAAAAATCAGACAATGTGATTTTCTAGATATGTTTTCTCATTTTGTCTCTCATAGTTGAGGTCTACCTATGATGACAATTACAGGCCGGCCTCATCTTTTTAAGTGGGAGAACTTGCACAATTGGTGGCTGACTAAATACTTTTTTCCCCACTGTACATGTCACTGTCACTTTTATTTTGACAAAACTTTGCCTGACGCTAGGTTCACATCTGCATCCGGGTCTCCATTTGGTGGGTTCGCTTGGGGATCCCCTGAACGGAATCCTAATCTGCTTAAAAAAGCAGTTACACACGGACCCCATAGACTATAATGGGGTCCACACAGTTTCCTTCCGAAAAGGGCGGAAAATGCGGAGAGAGAAAAACGCTGCTTGTAGAAGTTTTCTCTCTGCATTTTTAAAGCAGAATGGGGAACGGAATCCCGCAGCAGAGAGCAGGCGCATGTGTGAAACCTAGCCTGAGAGAGATAGAAATTGGATAAATAAGTTCCTAGGAGCCCTAAGAGTTTTCTACTCTATGTTTTATAGATAGGATTCTAGGAGTCCTAAGAGTGTTCTACACTATGTTTTATAGATAGGTTCCTAGGAGTCCTAAGAGTGTTCTACAATATGTTTTAAGCCAATTTATGGTGTGGTTCATGCCAAACTTGTTTGACCCGAAGCAAATCTTGAGAGGTCCGCCCATCTCCTTTCAACCTGTGGAGTGCTGCCATTTTTTTGGATTTTACCATAGATAGACCTTGGCTTGGTCACAGCCTATCCACATAGGTTCTCGGCATGCCCATGTGACTGCTAGTGGCCCAAACACAGGCCTCTGCAGTGACCCTGGGAGCACAACATCACTAGGAGAGCACCGGTGGCCGAAAGGAAGCCCAAAAGATGTAAGAGAAGGTAAGTATGAAGGGTACAGTGTGCCTGAATTGCATGTCAGTTGAAAAGATCACAAGAACAACACTTAGAAGGCAGAAGAAAACCTGGATTATCCTGTAAGTTATCCTTTTATATTGTAACAAATGCCTCAGCAACATTGGCGATAACAGATTTACAGAATTTCATGAAAAAATTGTGGCCCGCTTTCAGTTCCTTGCCTGATAGCTAAAAAGCTAGAATATCTTCTCTGATGAAATCAACACTTGGGAGTCAAAAGCGAACTTGGACTGTCCTGCTTGTCATCCATTTATGGAAAAAAATGCCACAGCTACATAGTGTTGGCAGAGTGACAATTTACAGAATGTCAAGAAAAAAAAATAAGGGACAACCTCCTCCCCATTTCTGAAATACCAAAGGTCCCCCTCTGCACCCAAAGGAAAGTCATCTTTCTCCTCCTCAAGTTTATGAGTCTTAGGTCCTCCACCACCATGACCCAGACCTAGTTCTTTATCGTCCTCCTATTCATTTTGCACCACCCCAGGGAGGTGAAAGTGACCAAGAGGTAGAAGTTATTATCCTTCTTCATCCTCATTGTCTGACTGTATTTCCTGTAAAATATCTATTAAATTGATGACACCGCTCGCTGTTGCTGCAGTTGTTCCTGCTGCTGACACATTTAGTGGCCTCCTCACAGGGCTTCAGAATGCAACACACTTTCCTCATGCTATAATAATAATAATAATAATAATAATAATAATACATTTTATTTATATAGTGCCAACATATTCCGCAGCACTGTACAACTTGTAGGGTTCAAGTACTGACAAAAAAGATACATTACAAATAAATAGTCAATTCACACACTGGGACTGAGGGCCCTGCTTGTAAGAGCTTACAATCTATGAGGTAGAGGTGGTGACACAAGAGGTAGCAGAGGCGGAAACAGACGTAGCATTCTCTACAATGGGCAGACAATTTTGTAATAGAGGTTACTGTCATTACACATATATAAAGCTGTAGGAGTCATCACCAGTCGTGTCCTTTAACGTTCAGATGGTGCCTGGACATATAAAGTTAGTCTGATACGGCATCATATCCTGTGAGGTATTGTTGGAGCATAAACAGAGGAGGGTACGTTTTAGGGATTCTAACTACAGAAGGGTTTACATTAGGAGTTGTGATAGGCCTGTCTGATAAGATATGTCTTTAGTTTACGCTTGAAGCTGTGGAAATTGGGGGTTAATCTGATAGTCCGGGATAGAGCATTCTAGAGAAGTGGTGCAACTCGGGAGAAGTCTTGTATACGAGCGTGGAAGGTTCTGATAATAGAGGATGTTAGTCTTAGGCCATTGAGTGAATGCAGAGTACGGGTTGGGTGATAGATACAGATGAGAGAGGAAATGTAGGGAGGCGCAGCATTATGGAGGGCCTTGTGGAGGAGGGGGATAAGTTTATATTATATTCTGTATTGAATAGGCAGCCAATGTAGTGATCGGCACAGACCAGAGGCATCGCTGTAGCGTCTAGACTGATAGATGAGCCTGGCCGCCGCATTCAGAATAGATTGTTGAGGGGAGAGTTTAGTAAGGGGAAGACCGATTAGTAAGGAGTTACAGTAGTCAAGGCGAGAGTGAATCAGGGCAACAATAAGTGTCTTTAGTGTATCTGTGGTAAGGAAAGGGCGGATTCTGGAGATGTTTTTGAGGTGGAGATGAGATATGCATGCGAGTGATTGGATATGGGGTGTGAAGGAAAGGTCCGAGTCAAACAAAACCCCGAGGCAGTGGGCATACTGCCTAGGAGTTATGGTAAGGCAATGGAGATATCAGGGACAGATCTATTAGATGGTGGAAACAGCAGTAATTCAGCCTTTGAGAGATTCAGTTTTAGATAGAGCGAAGACATGATATTTGAGACAGCAGAGAGACAGTCCCTGGTGTTCTGTATTAGTGCAGGGGTGATGTCACGGGATGACGTATATAATTGGGGGTCATCAGCATAAAGATGGTACCGGAAGCCAAATCTGGTGATGGTTTGTCCAATGGGTTCTGTGTAAAGAGAGAAGAGCAGGGGACCTAGGACCGAGCCCTGAGGAACCCCAACGGCAAGAGAAAGAGCAGAAGAAACAGAGCCCGCAAATGATACACAGAAAGTGCGGTCAGAGAGATACGAGGAGAACCAGGAGAGCGCGGTGTCCATGAGGCCGACAGAACGGAGCATAGTGAGGAGGAGTTGATGGTCAACAGTGTCAAATGCTGATGAGAGATCTAGAAGAATAAGAAGAGAGTAGTCACCATTGGATTTAGCCGTCAGGAGATCATTGGAGACTTTTGTGAGGGCCATTTCAGTAGAGTGCAGAGTGCGGAAGCCAGATTGTAAGGGGTCAAGAAAAGAGTTAGCAGAAAGATAGCGGTTTAAACGAGAATAGACTAAGCGTTCCAAGATTTTGGAGATGAAGGGGAGGTTAGAGACATGTCGATAGTTAACAGCACAGGACGGGTCAAGGGAGGATTTCTTCAGTAGTGGGGTTATGACAGCATGTTTGAAAGAGGATGGGAAAATTCCAGAAGAGAGAGAGAGGTTAAATATTTTAGTAAGGTAAGTCGTGATGGCAGGCGACAGAGACTGGAGAAGGTGTGAGGGGAAAGGGTCACTACTACAGGTCGTAGGGCGAGAAGAAGAAAGTAGCTGAGATACTACCTCCTCTATAACAGGTTCAAAAGATGAGAATGAACAGTCTGAAGTGCGGCTGGTGAGGGGGTCAGTGCTACCTGGGGATTGGGCAGTTATTTCCTGACGGATCTTATCAATTTTATCATGGAAATAAGTGACCAGGTCATCTGCGCTAAGGTCTGTGAATGGCATCTGCACCTTGGGAGTGAATAAGGAGTGAAAAGTTTGAAATAGCCTTTTAGGGTTACAGGAGAGAGAAGAGAGGAGCGGTGAAATAGTCTTGTTTGGCGAGGTGAAGGGCAGAATTATAGGTTTTAAGCATAAATTTAAAGTGGAGGAAGTCTGCAGGTGTACGTGATTTTCTCCACAGATGTTCAGCACACCTAGAGCACCGCTGAAGAAAACGTGTCTGTGGCGTGTGCCGGGGTTGCTATGACTAAGGCTGACCGCCAAAACGCATCAGAAGTAACTTCAATTAATTGCTGATGTCATTTTAATGGTGTGAATAAAGGTGAAGTTTTTTATGGAAATCACTCCATGATTGGAATTTACCTACGGGAGAGCACTCCAACTTCTTTTTCCGTGCATGGAAAGAACCATAAGGAGAATCCGGGGTAAGCTGTCCTCTACTATACTTCCTTCATGAACCTCCAATGGCAGATTTCAAGTCTTGACTTCAAATCAAGTCTGGAGTATCGTACGCCAGTCTTAATAATCTGCCTGAATGGAGCAGAGAAAATAATTATTTATGATGAGGGTGCAGCCTCTTCACAAATCTGTCTGCTGTCCCTGCACCGATATGATAGATTTCCATTGTAACTCACATCGGAAAACTGACATGAGTTATAATAAATCTGTCAGGCGGAGGCGCGGACACCTCAACCTACTCCAATCCCAGAATCACACCTTACACATTTGCATGGTTAGAGAGGCGCAGATCTGTGCTTGAGGCACACGTGTGGCACAAAAAGGGCCCCAGTATGATCCTTCTACACCAGATTTCATGTGTAGAGGGATTGATGAATTTGCCCCATTGTCCTTGAGATTTCCTGCAGGTAGTTATCATTTACCTCCTTCTGCTGCTCAGACGCACCAACAAAAGGCGACACACTTATCTCATGAGCCTCCATTGGTGGAAAGCGCATTATAAATGTCTGTTGTTGTATTTTACAATATCACATTGTCCTTAAGGTTTGCTGCATGCAGAAATCATTCACCACCTTCTGCTGCTCAGATAGACGCTCCAGCATGTGCCATGCCATGTGCTCTTCACCTTACAGTAAGGAGATGAGGGAGGGGAAGTGGAAGCAAGGCCTTGCCCTGGGGAAGGTAGGGCATGAAATGGTCCAGTGAGGAGGAATGGGAGTAGGCGGACGAGTCCCACCTGGTGATGGAACTGGGTCTGCACTTACAATGTGTTTTTTTTTTTCTTTTTTTTAAACAACACCCTGTCCATCCCTGTGTTCTGTGTTTTCAGTTTATCCTGAAAAATCTCTCTAAAAATTGACTAAACTCAGCAGTCTATACAGAATGACTATTGTTTCTTGTGTGTTGTACAGATCAGCTATGGAGCCACCGACCCCTCATTATCCGATAGACTCCTCTATCCACATGTTTTCCGGACAGTCCAAAATAATCACATCCACAATATGGTGGTCACCGAACTGTTAGAGCACTTTGGCTGGACCTGGATTGGGATTTTAGTATCAGATAATGATACCGGAGAGAATGAACTGCAGATACTGACAAAGTACATGAGAGAGCGCGGGATCTGTGTGGCCTTCACCATAAAACTTACAGATGAAAATGCAAAATATAATGAGAAGACTTTACATTTATTAAACATTCCAAGAGTCAGTGTCATTATATTGTGCGGGACCTTCACTATGAATGGAGCTCTATTATTATATTACTATAATCCTGCACTTGTGAACAGAACTCTCATCCTATCTCCATCCTGGGTCTCTAATCCTGTTCTTCTAGACGATTGGTACAAACTAATAAATCTAAGTCTAGCCGTGGAGCTTTCATCTCAACCTTTATCAACAGTGGAAGATTTTATGATACAACTTAAGAAATCTCAAAAATCTCCTGATGGAGAGACCTGGAAACTATTAGAGGCAATATCTGAAAATGTTGATAAAGATTCCTACTTTAAATATTATAGACTACCAAGTCTGAGAAATTTACTGTCATCGGGGGTCACTTCAAGATTGTATAATGCAGTAGAAGTTCTCGCAAAAGCTCTACATGAAATCTTCTTGCTTATAAGAGACAAATATCAAAAAAATCCAATAACTGGACTTACACAATACACACAGAAGTTACAGCGCCACCTACAGAGGATGGAGAATCCACTGGATACAATGAAACCTTCATATTACTTTAATGAACAGAGGGAAGCCGTACATACATATAGGATAATAAACTGGATATTTTCAGATAAGGCCACACATGGGATTGAAATAGGAAATTTTACCCCGTGGGCTGTCACTGGCCAGAAGCTTCACATAGATACCCCGTCTATAACATGGAAACACACACAGGAGGTAAGAAGCCTTCCATTATACATGTGATTATGTAAAGCTACCCCGGTCCTCAGTCTGTTGTTGTGTTCTGGTCTTTATCTTATTTATATCCAAAACCCCATAAGGGTAAGTTCACACGGAGGAATTTGCTGTAGATTCTTCCTGCCATTGTTTCGGGAAGCCGAGATCTCAGCAAGATGCTAAAAAAAAAAAAAATCATCCTGTCAATTTTGTAGCGGCTTCTATTCATGTTGGCCTTTTCAGCAGTGGAAAGCCACAACTGAATGCCAATGCCCTTTGTATCCCGTCATAGGTAGACCATGGCTGGAAAATGACTGAGGAAGATGAAGAGGAATTCTTCTTCATTTTCCGTCATGTGAACTTACCTTTAGGGGTCGACAAATCCTGTTTCCACTTCACCTATATCAGTTCTATTCTCTTACACTAATAGATGCAGTAAAACATAACATTTATTGTATCACTCTAAATATAAATACAATGGGAAGGTTCTGGTGCGATTCTACAAGTCTCTAATATGTCTCATACAGACACAAATTTACTGCCAATTCTTTCCAAAGTCTTTTATGGCATGTCTGCAGTATATACAGCTGAAACCAGAAGTTTCCATACACTATATAAGAAGACACATATGAATGTTTTTCTCACATCTGACATGAAATTAGAATTAACCTTTCCCGTTTTAGAACAATTAGGATTACCAAAATTATTTATATTTGCCAAATGCCAGAATAATGAGAGAGAGAGAATTTTTAAGGCATTTTTATTACTTTCTGAAAAGTCAAAAGTTTCCATACATTTCATTAGTATTTGGTCCCATTGCCCTTACACTGTATGACTTGGGTCACACGTTTTGGATCTCCTTCCACAAGCTTCTCACAATAGTTGGTAGGAATTTGGGCCCATTCTTCCTGACAGAACTGGTGTCACTGAGCCATGTTTGGAGGCCGCCTTGCTCGTACCGGCCTTTTCAGCTTTGCCCATACATTATCAATAGGATTGAGATCAGGGCTTTGTGATGGCCACTCCAAAACATTGACTTTATTATCCTTCAGCCACTTTGTAGCCAGTTTGGCAGTAGCTTCGGGTCATTGTCCATTTGGAAGACCCATTTGTGCCCAAGCTGTAACTTCCTGGCTGATGCCTTGAGATAAACATTAAAGAAAAATCCACACTGATGTAAAATATATAAATATTTATTAGTATCCAATAAAAAGCATGAATACGGACAGAAAAATAGCAAGTAATAGTAATAATATGCACAATATGGAGAAAGATGTGTAAATTCAGACACAGTACCAGTAATACCTAATAATATGCATGAAAACAATGGGATAGCAATATAATGATACAGATATCATAAAAGTAATGCAGAAATAATTCTCTCACAGGTACAGTATGTATTAATTAATTACCTGTCAGAGAGATATTTCTGCGATACTTTTATTTTTATTGGATACTAATAAATATTTATATACAGTATTCTATGTCAGTGTGGATTTTTCTTTAATGTTTACTTCGGTGCATTATCCCACATTTTTTTGTTATATTTGCCTCTTTTGTATTTTTGATGTCTTGAGATGTTGCTTCAGTATTGCCACATAATGTTCTTTCCCTTACGTCCTACAGCAGCACAATATGGGGGTATCTCTGCCCCTGTGTGTTGTCTAGGACAGGTGGAACTTTTAATTAGCACCAAAAACGTGATTACTAACCTGCACTATAAGAGGGCACGAGAGACCTCCCTCACCTGTGTTTTTTCTGTCCTGTGTGGAACAGGTGGAGGAGGTCTCTTGTGACCATTCTTGCTGTAAGGGGTTTTTTCTTATCTTTCTTGAGGTGGTCGGTCTCCTTCTGTTGCTGGCTCGCGTCCATTCTTTTGCAGCTCTTCTGCCGGTAAATCTTCGGCCGGCGGTAGGCTTCGGCCTAGCCGGAAGTGACGACGGGTTTTGTGGCTGGCCGGAACCCTTCTCAGTGTCCAGGTTTCTGTTGGGCCGGATTTTGCCGGACTCCTTCGCTGCCTACTTCCGGTTTTTCGGCAGAGCTCAGGAGGGTAAGTAATATTTATTTTTATGCTTATTTATTCTTGTTTATATGTGTTATGTGAATTATTTATTCATATCGCTGGGCTTGCTCTGCATGGAGTTTCTATGTGTATTTTTCATTGTGTTAGTAATTGTGTTTGGCTCCTCCTTCACTTATGGTTGCCTTTAAAATGTCCCATAGTCCATTTGAGCAGTGGGCTGTGATTTTTCTGGCTCTCCTCTACTGTTAAGGAGTAGTAATGTTCCCTTCTGTGATTCAGAGATTACTCTACTCTACTACTGCGTATACTGTTGCTGCGTTTTTTTGCGACGACCAACCTACTTAAGGTACCCCTCTTTTTCTGGTTCTGGTTGCGGTTTGTAATATTGGTATTGGTATTGTCTGTGACTTTTTGTGGTCTTTTTAGATGTCTTCTTCTGCTTCTGGCTCTGGTGATGGAGATTTTAGGAGGAAGAAATCCTCCAAGTGTAAACATTTAGCCTGTTTAGACTGTAAGACTCCCTTGCCTGACGGCTACGAATTCACCCGTTGTCGCCAGTGTCGTGGCCCCCCTTCTGAGGAGCCATCCATACGTGCGGTTGTGACATGGGTGAAAGAATACATGGAGGATTCTCTCAAAGAAATCCGGAATTCTATCTCCCAGATCGCCAAGAGACCACGTCTTGAAAAACATCCTCTCTTGCGGGTCTCGGACGAAGATTTTCAGGTTGTGGATGAAACTTTGTCCTCTGATGACTGCGATGAAGATACCAGCAGACCTCTCTTCCCACTCGAGAAAATAAATAGGCTGCTGAAGTCCATCCGGTCTAAGGACCGTGATGTTGATGGGGGAAGCCTCCACGTCCACCTATAGAGGGCCCAGAGTCTTCCAAGTGGACGAGACATTAAAAAAAATTAATGTCTTCAGAGTGGAAATTTCCGGAGAAACCCTTTGTATTTACTGGTAGGTTTAAGACCTTGTTCCCCATCGCAGAGTCTCAATTTGATCAGTGGGGTCCTCCCCCTAAAATGGATATAGCGGTAGCCAAGTTATCTCGCCGCACTCTAGTACCATCTGAGGATGGAGCAAATTTACAGGATCCTATGGATAGACTCATGGAGAATACTCTCAAGAAGGCCTACTCAGTGGCCTCTGCCCAGACCTCGGTCGCTCTTGCGTCATGTGAAGTCTCAGCCAAACTACGGGCTGATTTGCTCCAGCTTGAGAGGGACATCGATTCTGGTGTCTCCATAGACAAGCTACTTTCTTTTTTAAGTTCCACTTCTTTGGCGGCAGAATTTTTAGCTGAGGCCTCCCATTATCAACTAAGGCTGGCTTCAAAGTCCTTGGCTCTTTCCACGGCGGCGAAATGACCTTTATGGTTAAAACCTTGGAGAGCTGATTTTATCTCCAAGTATAACCTTTGTGCTTTATCATTTGAGCCAGGAAGAGTCTTTGGCAGTAGCCTGGACAAAATTTTAGAGGGCTTGGCTGATAAAAAATTAAAAACTCTGCCTCAGTCTTTTAGGGGTAGATGTGGCCCTGGCCGCAGCAGAGATTATCCACCTCGACGTGGTCAGCAGTTCCAGAGAGGCTCTAGGTACTACTCTAGAGGCTGTAGACAGAGACTGAGGATAGAAGGAAGCCCAGTTTTTGACATGAGAAGCTGTCTTCCTGTGGCCGAGATTCCTGTCGGGGGTCGTCTCTCCCTTTTCTTCAGCACTAGGCAGGAAAAAATTCAGGACCCTTGGGTCTTACAGTTAATTCAGCGAGGATATGCAATCGAGTTTCTCTGTCATCCCCGAGATCGGTTTGTCCTAACTCGCTGTCTTCCTGCGTCTCAGCAGGGTATTTTGGAACGCTCCATTCAAGAGTATATCCACAAAGGAGCTCTAGAAGAAGTTCCTTCTCTAGAAGAAGGTTTGGGGGTTTATTCTCCGATTTTTCTAGTACCAAAGCCAGCAGGCAGATGGAGGATGATTATAGATCTAAGGTATCTGAACCGTTTCATGAGAAAAAAACGGTTCTGCATGGAAACCATAAACTCAGTTTCTTCTTTTCTTCTCCAGGGCAACGTTTTAGCCACCCTAGATCTGAAGGATGCTTATTTGCACATGCCAATTTACCCTCTGCACAGGAAGTTCCTAAGGATTGCGGTTATAGTTTCCGGCCACAGGAAGCATTATCAGTTCTCTGCCCTCCCTTTCGGGATCTCCTCGGCTCCCCACAACTTTACCAAGGTGGTGGCTCCCATAGTAGCTGACCTCAGGCTTCAGGGACTCTTTGTGGTCCCTTATCTAGATGACTGGCTAATAAAAGCCCAGTCAGTGTCTGTTCTGCTGCAGCATTTACAGATTGCCATATACCTGCTTCAAAGCCTGGGATGGCTCATAAATTGGGAGAAGTCAGAAATCATCCCCTCAACCCAAAGGAAGTTTCTTGGTACTTCCTAGATTCAGACCGCCTGGAAATCTCCTTGACAACTGCAAGGAAAGAGAAATTAATTACAGCGGTTCGGCAACTTTTCAGGAGGCCGAGAGCGTCCATCAGAACTTTGATGAAGATCCTAGGTCTGATGTCATCTTCCATCATGGCGGTTCCTTGGGTCTTATGGCATCTATGTCCTCTTCAGATGGAAATCTTAGGAATTTGGGATCGCTCTCTTTCTGGTCTCAACAGGAGGATTCGACTCTCCCCCAGGACCCGTCTTTCCCTCAGATGGTGGTTGCACCTCAAGGACGGAAGGTCCACGGTCCAACCTCATTGGACCCTGTTGACTACAGATGCATCACTTACGGGATGGGGAGCCCATCTGGACGGAAACTCCATAAAGGGAGTCTGGAGCGCTCCAGAAAGAAGGACGTCGTCCAAATGGAAGGAGCTCAGAGCTGTGTACCGTGCCTTACTCCATTTCTCTCCTCTTCTCAAGGGAAGAGCAGTCAATATTCGCTCAGACAACATTACGACGGTATTATATGTGAACAGACATGGAGGCACCAGATCATCATCTCTCCTCAGGGAGGCACATCTGATTTTTTCCTGGGCAGAGAAAAATCTGACCCATCTATCCACGGTTCACATCAAGGGCTCCCTGAACTCAGTAGCGGATCGGTTGAGTCGGGGTCTTGCCGTATCAGGAGAATGGTCACTCAATCCAGAAGTCTTTCATCAGATTACCCTGAAATACGGTCTCCCGGAGATAGACCTTATGGCAACCCGACTCAACGCCAAGGTGGAGACGTTCTGTTCCCTGTACCAGGAAGACAATCCCTTGGCAGTGGATGCCCTGTCCATCCCTTGGAGGTCCAGGCTGTCATACATTTTCCTTCCAATTCCTATGATACCAAGAGTATTGATATAAATAAGACAGGACCAAGCCTCTGTAATAGCCATCTTTCCATTCTGGCCAAAAAGAGCTTGGTTTTCCCAGCTCATGGTGATGAGTCGAGGGATAGATTGGAGGCTTCTCCCCACCCAGAACCTGGTTTCCAAGGATCACTGAAGTGCCAGGATCTGAGGAGATTCAACCTGACAGCCTGGAGGTTGACCAGTCCCTACGAATGTATAGAGGACTGTCAGAAGCCGTCCTGAAGACGCTTTCCTGTGTGAGAGCTGAATCCACTAATAGGAATTACCAGAGGACGACTAAGATTTTTTTGGAGTGGTGCTCCAAAAGAGTTGTTAATATTTCTAATCCTTTGACTTCTGATGTTTTGGATTTTCTTCAGGATGGTTTGGACAGGGGCCTTGCCCCTGCTACTTTAAAGGTACAGGTATCGGCTTTATCCACCCACTTAAACAGACGGTTGTCCCAGGATCCCCTGGTTGCAAGATTCCTCAAAGGAGCGGTGAGACTGAAACCTGCGGTATCTTCTCCCATTCCCCAATGGGACCTTGTGACGGTCCTTTCAGGCCTTTGTGGTCCTCCTTTTGAACCTCTGGAAGCTGCGGAGCTAAAATTTTTAGCCTTTAAAACTACTTTTTTGTTAGCCATCACATCTGCCAAAAGGGTAGGAAAGCTTCAGGCGCTCTCCTCCAAAGAACCTTATATTGTATTTTTTTTCGGATAGAGTCCACCTTAGGTTTTTGCCTGGTTTTATTCCTAAGGTTCCTTCACGTAATAATTATAATCAACTGATTTCTTTGCCTGTTTTCCTTCTGGATCCATCTTCAGAGGAGGAGGTAAAACTTCATACTTATCGCGGACACAATCTTTCAATAGAGCTGAAAATCTCCTAATCAATAGGTATGGTAAAGACAGAGGTCTTAAAGCTTCCAGACCCTCCTTGTCCAGGTGGATTAAGGAGGCAATCAAAATTTCTTTCCTTGCTCAAGGGTTGCTTCTTCCAGTTTTTTGTACAGCCCATTCGACCAGGGCTGTGTCGACTTCTTGGGCTGAGAATCGCTCGCTTCCACAAGATCAAATTTGTGTGGCTGCTTCTTGGTCATCCCAGCTGACTTTCGTCAAACACTATCGCTTGGATATCCGCAGTTCCGAGGCAACTGCCTTTGGTCAGACAGTTCTTGAGGTTGTAAGGTGAGAAAACCCTCCCTAGGGGAATTACTTGCTATATTCCCATATTGTGCTGCTGTAGGACGTAAGGGAATCGTTGATTATATTGTTAATCTGTTTTCCCTTAGTCCTAACAGCAGCACAAGGCTTCCCTCCCTAAAATCTTGCTTTCTTTTACTTTATTGTTTACACAGGTGAGGGAGGTCTCTCATGCCCTCTTATAGTGCAGGTTAGTAAGCACGTTTTTGGTGCTAATTAAAAGTTCCACCTGTCCTAGACAACACACAGGGGCAGAGATACCCCCATATTGTGCTGCTGTTAGGTCTAAGGGAAAACAGATTAACAATATAATCAATGATTCCTCATGATACCATCAATTTTGTGAAGTGCACCAGTCCCTACTGCAGCAAAACAACCCCACAACATGATGCTGCAACCCCCGTGTGTCACAGTCAGGATGGTGCAATTCACAAAATAGATGTCACACATGAGGAAAGAACATTATGTGGCAATACTGAAGCAACATCTCAAGACATCAGCCAAGAAGTTACAGCTTGGGCACAAATGGGTCTTCCAAATGGACAATGACCTGAAGCTACTGTCAAACTGGTTACAAAGTGACTTAAGGATAATAAAGTCAATGTTTTGGAGTGGCCATCACAAAGCCCTGATCTCAATCCTATTGAAAATGTATGGGCAAAGCTGAAAAGGCCGGTATGAGCAAGGCGGCCTCCAAACATGGCTCAGTAACACCAGTTCTGTCAGGAGGAATGGGCCCAAATTCCTACCAACTATTGTGAGAAGTTTGTGGAAGGAGATCCAAAACGTGTGACCCAAGTCATACAGTGTAAGGGCAATGGGACCAAATACTAATGAAATGTATGGAAACTTTTGACTTTGCAGAAAGTAATAAAAAAAGCCTTAAAAATTTTCGCTCTCTCGCTATTCTGGCATTTGGCAAATATAAGTAATTTTGGTAATCCTAATTGTCCTAAAACGGGAAAGGTTTATTCTGATTTCAGGTCAGATAGTGAGAAAAACATCCATATGTGTCTTTCTATATAGTGTATGGAAACTTCTGGTTTAAACTGTAGCCATATAAAGATACACCAAAGACCTGCCTCATAAAACCTAAATAGACATCCCCGACATGTTTCATTTATGCAAGACTTCCTCATGGATTACTGGAGCCTACTAACACACTTTCCACCAAACACAGGATTTTATAAGTTTGTATGGCCATTCGTTACTGTGATGTCACCGCTGTGCGCCCACCCTCTATTACGTTATATCTCATAGTCAAAAATGTAAGGGGATTTCTTATTGGTTCACTCACCACTTGATAAAATGCCAAAAGGGATCATGTCCGGGAACATCATGTGATCGTGCAATGTTATAATTGTGCACGTGCCATATCTACTTCTCTCCCGGTGTCTGTGTAGCAAAACTGTCCATAGTCTAAAGGACCTCAGTGATTAAAAAGGCAAGCGATTCCACATGGGCACCATGGCGGCCCCTTGGGATACTAATTCCTGAAAACTGTCCAGGGTTCCCATCTGCGCGCTGATATAATACATTCAGTTCCTATGTTATAAAGCTCATGTTAAATTAGTCAATATATAGTCTTGTAGATTATTCTTATTATTCTTATTATTGTTATTAGGACAGTTTATACCAGTCCAGCACCTCCCCCTGCCCTAGGGGTGAGCCGAGCCTTTCTGCTGCCTGAGGCGAACCATAGAAAGGCACACCCCCCCTCCAAGAAAACACCCGGCTATCTCTGATGGGGCGTGATGGGGCCCCTCTAATTAGGACACGTCCCCCATTGGCTGATCAAAAAGTCCCCTTATTTGGCCCCCAAATAGTATCAAACACCCTTTTTTTGGCCCACTATGTAATACATGACCCAACTTTTTCTTGCCCCCATATGGTATATAACCCCCTTTTTCTGGCCCCCCCACACTATATATAACCCCCTATTTCTGGCCCATGACACGGTATATGACCCCTTTTCTTTTTAGCCCCCCACAAGGTATATGTCCCCTTTTATTAGCCCCTCACACAGTATCTGACCCCTTTTTATGGCCCCCACACAGTATATGACCCCCCACCTGGCGGAACCCAAATATATACTCCATGCTGATGGGTGCGGAGTATGGAAAGGGCTCAGGACAGGTACAGACTGTATCATACAGCAGGCACCACCACTAATAGCTGATCATTAACCCTCCTCCATCCAGATACTTATAGTCAGGTCTGGATGATCTACTTCATATGACTGGACACTTCACCTTCTATAGTCCATCCTCCGAGGTCACCTCATTCCTTCTATCATACATGTCCATTCTGTGTCACTGCAGTAAAGGTTCTTGTCTTCTCCTTCAGATCCCAGTATCCCGCTGCTCAGAGCCATGTTCACCTGGAAGCAGGAAGAAGCCAAGAGAAACTATTCACACCTGCTGCTATGACTGCGTGCCATGTTCAGAAGGAGAGATCTCCAATGTAACCGGTATATGGTAGTAGGAGTAGTAGTACTGTCTGACCAGTGATGATGATCTAGTAGGAGTAGTAGTACTGTCTGACCAGTGTGATGATATTCTAGTAGGAGTAGTAGTACTGTCTTACCAGTGTGATGTACTAGTAGGAGTAGTAGTACTGTCTGACCAGTGATGATGTTCTAGTAGGAGTAGTAGTACTGTCCGACCAGTGATGATGATGTTCTAGTAGAAGTAGTAGTACTGTCTTACCAGTGTGATGATGTGTCTAGTAGGAGTAGTAGTACTGTCTTACCAGTGTGATGATGTTCTAGTAGGAGTAGTAGTACTGTCTTACCAGTGTGATGATGTTCTAGTAGGAGTAGTAGTACTGTCTTACCAGTGTGATGGTGTACTAGTAGGAGTAGTAGTACTGTCTTACCAGTGTGATGTACTAGTAGGAGTAGTAGTACTGTCTTACCAGGGTGATGATGTACTAGTAGGAGTAGTAGTACTGTCTTACCAGTGTGATGTTCTAGTAGGAGTAGTAGTACTGTCTTACCAGTGTGATGATATTCTAGTAGGAGTAGTAGTACTGTCTTACCAGTGTGATGATGTTCTAGTAGGAGTAGTAGTACTGTCTTACCAGTGTGATGATGTTCTAGTAGGAGTAGTAGTACTGTCTTACCAGTGTGATGATGTTCTAGTAGGAGTAGTAGTACTGTCTTACCAGTGTGATGATGTTCTAGTAGGAGTAGTAGTACTGTCTTACCAGTGTGATGATGTACTAGTAGGAGTAGTAGTACTGTCTTACCAGTGTGTGTGACTAGTAGGAGAGTGTTTCCCTTTTTTTTTTTTTCCCGGTGGGGTGTACTAGTAGGAGTAGTAGTACTGTCTTACCAGTGTGATGATGTTCTAGTAGGAGTAGTAGTACTGTCTTACCAGTGTGATGATGTTCTAGTAGGAGTAGTAGTACTGTCTTACCAGTGTGATGATGTACTAGTAGGAGTAGTAGTACTGTCTTATCAGTGTGATGTACTAGTAGGAGTAGTAGTACTGTCTTACCAGTGTGATGTACTAGTAGGAGTAGTAGTACTGTCTTACCAGTGTGGTGTACTAGTAGGAGTAGTAGTACTGTCTTACCAGTGTGATGATAATCTAGTAGGAGTAGTAGTACTGTCTTACCAGTGTGATGATGTTCTAGTAGGAGTAGTAGTACTGTCTTACCAGTGTGATGTACTAGTAGGAATAGTAGTACTGTCTTACCAGTGTGGTGTACTAGTAGGAATAGTAGTACTGTCTTACCAGTGTGATGTACTAGTAGGAGTAGTAGTACTGTCTTACCAGTGTGATGATGTACTAGTAGGAGTAGTAGTACTGTCTGACCAGTGATTATGATGTACTAGTAGGAGTAGTAGTACTGTCTTACCAGTGTGATGTACTAGTAGGAGTAGTAGTACTGTCTTACCAGTGTGATGTACTAGTAGGAGTAGTAGTACTGTCTTACCAGTGTGATGATGTACTAGTAGGAGTAGTAGTACTGTCTTACCAGTGTGGTGTACTAGTAGGAGTAGTAGTACTGTCTTACCAGTGTGATGATGTTCTAGTAGGAGTAGTAGTACTGTCTTACCAGTGTGATGATGTTCTAGTAGGAGTAGTAGTACTGTCTTACCAGTGTAATGATATTCTAGTATTCTAGATTAATGTTTTTAATCACAGCATATCGGGACAGCGATGGGGGCAAAATACACCCCAGATTAAGAAAAATTTTTTCTTGGTAGAAGATTTTTTTATTATAATTTAAATAACTGCAAAGCCCAATGACAGACATAAGTGCTTAGTAAGGAGTCATTATATAGATGAGGTCTGGGGATGTGGAGGGGGGATGGGGATCAGCTTCAAAGTGACTTAAAAAAGGTATGATACATGAAATATACAATCTATGTGAGTCTGTGAAGTTTCCCAGGAAACAGATTTATATTTAAATGTCTCAAAAGATAAATTATCACTAGTTTAAACTTTTTTTTGTTGTTTTTACCCAAAGTATAATTTTTTCAGCCTTTTTATCTTCTCTATGTGACTCATAGCACCCCGGCCAAACCGCTTTATCAGCTTACAACCCCTAAAACCCATTTATCACACCACTTAGTCTCCTAGCCCTTAAGATAGATAGATAGATAGACTGATGAGCAAAAGGGTAACAATGTTTTGCACTTGTGACTTTCAGGCTCCATATCTCACCATCCACTACAGCTTGGAATGTGAGACTACCATCATGTTATAGACAGTCATCTTGGCTGTCTCATACATAAATGTGACTTGTAACTATTTAGCATATGATTAGTTCTGCAGATTCTTGTCATGTCACTACATTGTTACTGTTTTGCTCCTGGTGGTGGAAAAATCTTTCCCAAAAAAAGAGAAACAGCATCATCCAGCTCAATAGCGGTCTCTAGGCCAAGAAAATTGCCAAACTGCATCATGTGAGTGCCAGGACAGTTGGATGAATATGAAATAAAGTTCATCCATCCATTCAAAAGCCAAGAGGTGACGTCCGGGCAAAATATCAGTCAATAAAGTCTCATCACAAGGTCTATCAGTTCTGTCCTGACAGTGGAGATGGCTCGTAAGCTTCGTAATAGTGAGATCACAGATGTCTATGCAAGCACCGTGCGACACTCCTTACACAAGTCTGGAATGGTGGGCCAAAAAGGTGAAGAAGCCTTGACTTCAATATTGTCATAAGAAGCATGGGCTCGATTTTGCAAAAAAAAAGTACAAAAAATGGACAGTAGAAGATTAGAAACGGGTGATTTGGAGCAATGAGATGAAAGTCAAGTTTGGTGGAGGACGTCTGATGATATGGGGTTGTTGGATACTTGACCAGGATCGATGGTGGTCTCAGTGCTGAGTTATATGTACATAAAAAACCAGCAATGTACAGTTGCCAATAATCAGCGTCTGTACGCACCTCAAGTATAAAGTATTCAACCAGCAAGGAAATCACTTATAATAAAGATAAAACATAACTTTTAATAGGTCAACATGAAAAAAAAAAATGTCATGTCTAAAAAACAAAAACCATCACACTTCCGTTTAAGGAATCACTTGCAGAACCAATTCAAAAAAATACACTGCAGTAAAGATGTAAAGATATAAATGCAGGATAACCTGAGAACCCCATCATTCTAGTGTTTGCAAACATAGACATAACACTCAGAACTAGACAATTATTACATGGAGAAAAAATGTTCAATCTCACCCAATCAGGAGCGTTGTCTAGAAGGTCAGGTCCACAGGGAAGCCGCTCCACTTGTAATCGCCCTTGTTTATTTCTGTGTCCTGACCCCCGAAAAAAAAATTGACTCCCTCCCTTACAAGGGCAGTACCACAAAAGCTGTCTCTTTTTACCACCTGTCCCTCTCTGTCCCTACATTTCTTAGTTGGTAAGAACAATCGTCAGGGGACCTGTGACCTACTTGGACATCTTCACTAAACAAGACAGCAAAAATCCAGCTTTCCCAGGTATGAAAAAATCCAGCTTTCCCAGGTATGGTGCTCATGGGAAGTGTGCTAAAAAGCCTGCTGAACACCACAGTGGTGGTGCAGCACTCCTGCCTGATCACTAGCTACAGCTGACTGGTGACAACATTGGGGACAAGGATGAGAGACCTGGGATCAGATTTCGGTGGAGACATGCTTGAATTTGACCAAGACCATGTCCAGAAGGATTCAGGTCATGTTGAAGGCCAAAGGTGGATTTATAAAATACTAACAAAGTAATAAAAATTAAAATTTAGATTTTTAGGAGCAAAACAGTAACAATGTAGTTACATGACAAGAATCTGCAGAACTCATCATATGCTAAATAGTTACAAGTCCCATTTATGTATGAGATAGCCAAGATGACTGTCTATAAAATGATAGTAGTCTCATGTTCCAAGCTGTAGTGGATGGTGAGATATGGAGCCTGAAAGTCACAAGGTCAGATCATTGTTACCCTTTTGCTCATCAGTGTATAGAAAGAAAGATAGATAGATAGATAGATAGATAGATAGATAGATAGATAGATAGATAGATAATAAGATAAAAATAAGAAAATCCACAGTAGCACCAGGTAGTGGGAGGGGAGCTCAGCCCAGAGATCAAGATCTATCTCCACAGTAATAGCAAAAAGAAAGAGGCAGCAAAGCCAGGATAATGTCAGACATCAGTAGTGTGTTTTTATAGATAGATAGATATGAGATAGATAGATAGATAGATATGAGATAGATAGATAGATATGAGATAGATAGATAGATAGATATGAGATAGATGAGATAGATAGATATGAGATAGATAGATAGATAGATAGTAGATAGATAGATAGATATGAGATAGAAAGATAGATAGATAGATATGAGATAGATAGATAGATAGATAGATATGAGATAGATAGATAGATAGATATGAGATAGATAGAAAGATAGATAGATAGATATGAGAAAGGATAGATAGAAAGATAGATAGATAGATAGATGAGATAGATAGATAGATAGTGATAGATAGAAAGATAGATAGATAGATATGAGATAGAAAGATAGATAGATAGATAGATACTGTAGATAGATAGATAGATAGTAGATGTTACTTAACATGTGATATGGTATGGATTTCCCTACAGATGCCGAGAACTGCATGAAATGTCAAAGTGATGAATGGCCTAATGAGAAGAGAGACCGATGTCTGCCCAAAGTCATAGAATTCATCTCTTACCATAATGACCCCATTGCTTCTGTATCTTCCTGTGTCTCGGTCTCCGGATGTCTTGTGACTGTCTTCATACTTGTAATATTTATTTCCTACCGGGACACTCCTATTGTTAAAGCTAATAACCGGAACCTGAGTTATCTCCTCCTGGTCTCCATCATCCTCAGCTTCCTCTCTGTCTTCTTGTTTCTCGGTCGTCCCAGTGATGTCACTTGTAGATTACGTGAGACCAGTTTTGGAGTCTTCTTCTCAGTCGCCGTCTCTTCTCTTCTGGCCAAGACTGTTATGGTTTGTGTTGCTTTTAAGTCCACCAAGCCTGGAAGCCCCTGGAGAAAATGGCTGAGTGTGAAGCTGCCCTATACCATAGCGTTGTTGTGATCATCCTTCCAGGTTGTCATCTGTGTTCTGTGGTTGTCTATTTCTCCCCCATTCCAGGACCTGGACACTCAGTCTTATCCTGAGAAGATCATCATTCAGTGTAATGAGGGCTCAGATCTCTGGTTCTACTCCATGTTGGGTTATATGGGGCTCCTGGCCGCTGTCAGCTTTCTTCTGGCTTTCATGGTGAGGACGTTACCGGACAGCTTTAATGAGGCCAAGTACATCACCTTCAGCATGCTGCTGTTCTGTAGTGTCTGGATGTCCATGATCCCGGCTTATCTGAGCACCAGAGGGAAATACATGGTGGCCGTGGAGATATTTGCAGTAATGGCTTCCAGTGCTGGACTTTTAGCTTGTGTGTTTTTCCCAAAATGTTTTATTATTTTATTTAGACCTGAAATGAACAGAAAAACTGATCTGCTGGGGAGAAGAAAGGAATGACTGCGGAATATTAACCCCTGATAATAGGGATTGGCCCTGAACACTTAGAAACCATATTATACTAAAATTAAAGTTCCTCTTTGTCTTCTGTATGAATGAAATATATAAATTGTCTCCAGTAATTTCTTTGCCCATTAGAATATTAGATAATTTTATATAATAGATACATATATACATATTTATAGATACATATAGATTTATATAATAGATATATAATACAATAGTTTATGTGAAAGTGAGAAATCTGTGTCATATTACTGTGGTGTATGAGCAGCTTCCTCCATGGTGTACATCTTTGGATAAGGTACCTAGGGTGGTCTTGTCCTGCATCCACTATTTCCTCGATAAGCAATGTCTTATGCTGGAGACCAAGAAAGACAACTCTCTCCCAGGCCATATACTTGTGTCTGTACAGTATGGCCATCTCTCCACAGTGATTCAACAAGGCAAGGGATTTAGGAGAATCACCAGGAGTCTACAAGAGGAGCGGAGCAGAGAACAGAGGGTTGTCAGGCCAAGATAATCTTAGGTTCATTGATATGGATTAGAAACCAAACACCCCTTAAAACCTTCTTCATCAGTATAGGCAAGTTATAGAAATTATTAATGACCTTTATTAATTGATATTAAATTGAATTCATATTAATGTAATAATAATAGTGATGAGATATTATAAAATCATCCCAGCAGGGACCCTTCCTACATTTTTTGCAATGGGGCCCTATGTTATCTGTGTATGTCCCTGGAGGCAAACCTTAATGGATGGAGCACTCATGGCTGGATCACTGTCAATGAAAGTTCTGCACACACTACTTGGTGTTGGACCTACTGGTGGAGTTGGTAAGTAAAGTCCAGCTGTCTCTTACTGCACCTCACCAGTCCACCTGCTAGATGGGCCATCTGGCTTCAGGTACAATCTGCGCTCAGACTCTGGATCATTCTTTACCGCACCCCACTGTTCTTCACAAATGGATGAGACTGAGAAAAAAATAAGTGTCTTCCTCATTCTTCAGGTGGATTCTGCCTGAGAACTCCTATTAAAAATTAATGGGCGGCAGAACATACAACTTTTCCGCTGCTGTGGAATTGGGTGTAGAATACAGTGGAGAAAAAAAGCATTTAGTCAGCCACCAATTGTGCAAGTTCTCCCACTTAAAAAGATGAGGCCGGCCTGTAATTGTCATCATAGGTAGACCTCAACTATGAGAGACAAAATGAGAAAACATATCTAGAAAATCACATTGTCTGATTTTTTAAGAATTTATTTGCAAATTATGGTGGAAAATAAGTATTTGGTCACCTACAAACAAGCAAGATTTCTGGCTCACACAGCCCTGTAACTTCTTCTTTAAGAGGCTCCTCTGTCCTCCACTCATTACCTGTAGTAATGGCTCCTGTGTGACATTGTTATCAGTATAAAAGACACCTGTCCACAACCTCAAACAGTCACACTCCAAACTCCACTATGGTGAAGACCAAAGAGCTGTGGAAGGACACCAGAAACAAAATGGTAGCCCTGCACCAGGCTGGGAAGACTGAATCTGCAATAAGCAAGCAGCTTGGTGTGAAGAAATCAACTGTGGGAGCAATAATTAGAAAATGGAAGACATACAAGACCACTGATAATCTCCCTCCATCAGGGGCTCCACGCAAGATATCACCCCATGGGGTCAAAATGATCACAAGAACGGTGAGCAAAAATCCCAGAACCACACGGGGGGACCTAGTGAATGACCTGCAGAAATCTGGGACTAACGTAACAAAGGCTACCGTCAGTAACACACTACGCCACCAGGGACTCAGATCCTGCAGTGCCAGACGTGTCCCCCTGCTTAAGCCAGTACATATCCGGGCCCGTCTGAAGTTTGCTAGAGAGCATTTGGATGTTCCAAGAAGAGTATTGGGAGAATGTCATATGGTCAGATGAAACCAAAGTAGAGCTGTCTGATAAAAACACAACTGGTCGTGTTTGGAGGAGAGTGAATGCTGAGTTGCATCCAAAGAACACCATACCTACTGTGAAGCATGGGGGTGGCAACATCATGCTTTGGGGCTGTTTCTCTGCAAAGGGACCAGGACGACTGATCCGTGTACATGAAAGAATGAATGGGGCCATGTATGGTGAGATTTTGAGTGCAAACCTCCTTCCATCAGCAAGGGCATTGAAGATCAAATGAGGCTGGGTCTTTCAGTATGACAATGATCCCAAGCACACCACCAGGGCAACGAAGGAGCGGCTTCGTAAGAAGCATTTCAAGGTCCTGGAGTGGCCTAGCCAGTCTCCAGATCTCAACCCCATAGAAAACCTTTGGAGGGAGTTGAAAGTCCGTGTTGCTCAGCGACAGCCTCAAAACATCCCTGCTCTAGAGGAGATCTGCATGGAGGAATGGGCCAACATACCAGCAACAGTGTGTGCCAACCTGAGATGAACTTTTGTTATTGACCAAATACTTATTTTCTACCATAATTTGCAAATAAATTCTTAAAAAATCAGACAATGTGATTTTCCGGATTTGTTTTCTCATTTTGTCTCTCATAGTTGAGGTCTACCTATGATGACAATTACAGGCCGGCCTCATCTGTATAAGTGGGAGAACTTGCACAATTGGTGGCTGACTAAATACTTTTTTTTCCCCACTGTATGTCAAAATTCACTTGCAGTATTTGGAATTTGGCCCTGCCCAATAAAGACAAAATAGGCTGAATACAGCATCAAATTCCTACATGTGAACACCTCCTAAGACTCCATTCACATCACGTTTTCTGCATCTGTTTAGCAGATCCATTTAGCGGATGCAAAAAAACTTCCATTTTGCACGGACACAACAGTACGGTATATTACTTTGTTGTGTCCTTTAAAAAGAAATTGGACAGAAACAGATCAGCTTTTTTACATTGGTCTCTGTATATAAATTGATGACTTGTATCCTTTTGTGTCCATTAAATCTGCTAAACGCAGGTATAAAACATGATGTGCATGGACACTAAGATAAGAAGCTCAATGAGACTGTCCCTGCTCTCACTTTCTGGAGGGCTTTGTATGTCTATAATATATTGCTCCTTACGTGGCTTCTTATAACGTTACCCACACTTGGAAACCCCGTAGTCTGGGAACAGGCAGGGCGTAGTCTGAGAAATCCTCGCCCGCTAACCCCCTGCGATGTACACATATCTCATCCACACTGCTGAGAAATCCTGCAAGACAATAATTGCAGCGGCTTCTAACATTTGTAATAGAAAGTTTCAATGTCAGACTAGCCATGTGGGAAAGTTTACGTGAAATCCATTGTGAAAACCAGTTGAATTTGGGGTTGCCGAGGAATTGGAGCAACCAATGGGGTGGCCGGGTGTGGTGTAAAAAAAAGCCTACTCATCTCCGTTGTTCGCTGATTGTGCCCTTTCTGTCTCGTGAGCCTCAGGGATTCTGGGAAGAGACAGAAAGTGCACAAGCAGGGGAAAATAGAGTGCCAGGGACATGTGAGCATGCTTATTTTAACCCATTCAGGACTGGGCCTACTTTGGCCTTAAGGACCAAGCCCAATATGACATGAGTAATTTTATATTGTAATAACTTGGAAATGCTTTTACCTATCCAAGTGATTTTGGGATTGTTTCTTCGTGACACATTGTACTTTAAGTGTACTACGTTTCAGTAACATTTTCTACTGCTCGCAGTTGTCAGCCCAATTCTGCTGCTGCTCTTCTGAAGATTTGTTCTTTTCTAGCTTGTTATTGTGGCCTTGCATCTGAATCCTAACAGCAGTAATCTAAAATAATCACAGTTTCTTAAGGATTTTTTTTTTTTTTTTGATCGCTCACCCAATAAACAGCGTAACACAGTCTGGTAATCGGAAAAATCTCAGTTTTTTTTTCTAGGTTACCCAAAATACAAACTGACGCCATTGTAAAAACAACAACCTGACTGACGCAGTTCTAGTCTGATACTCACTGACCATACGCACAATGTCATAATTGTTGCCAATCACTATTATAAGTAAGAAGTGTGCAGAGAAATAACTGGAAAAAACTGTCTATCTAACCCTCCATCTACAGATGTAGCCAAGCGTAAGATTACTCTTAACAAGTTAACTAAACAGTTACAGCCATCTTCAGCCTGACATTGTTATTGGTTTTCTATGGTGCTTGTTTTGAGATATCACAAAGCAGCAAGTTATCAGATTCCAGATAAAGAAGGCTACACCTGTATCTATAGACTATTAGTAAGGAAACAAAGAAGACTTTGCAATGATAAATACTTTATTCTTGTGGATCAAAAAATTAAACTGGAATGATATTTTTTTTTCTCATTTACTAAATTTATTATAAAATCTTTGAACATTCAATAAAAGATTCAGCAATTGTTATTAGGAAATACAAATCTCCTGCACAACCACACGTGTCACCGGCCGCTGCATATTCCATAGAGAGCTGAGGATGTGCTGAGCTGTCAGGGTCACAATTACCTGCCATAACCCTGTCTATTCCTGACCTGCTCGCTGCAGCCTCCGGAGGTTTCTCTGCTTAGACTCATTGTACACTTAATTGTTTTGTGTTCATCATTTTGTAGAAACCTGATACAGAATTTCTCCACCCAATGTAAACTCTTCTCCACTGATATTACATGACATTACCTATATGTTGTGTAAGGAGATCCCATAATTGTAGAGCAGGGTCTGTGCGTCATGTAATAGACTGATGGAATCTCCTCCATTGTGTATAGTACAGGAGGCTTCACTATAATAGGGAAGAACAAGATGAGAAATTATCTCATTACTAACCAATACTCACATACCAAATAAAAGATAACGTCTCCTATGGACAGTAGTATCACAGGTCTGGATAGAGAGGAGGAAATACAAGAATATTGGTCCGGAAACAAGTTGGACTTCAGCGAGTCGTGAGACTAGAAATATTAGGGCAGGGAAAACACCCGCAATGTTTCATCCTTCACAGAAGTTTTCTCCAACTGTAAGAGATATATAAGAGATATATAAGAGCTAGAATGTTAATAAGACATGTATAAGAGATATAAAATGAATTTTCTGTACATAATGGAAAATTTATAACAACCCCCTGCAACTGTAATGTATTGTATATAGTTTAGGAGATTCGCTTTTTAGGCCTCCTATGGTTCCTGGAAGAGATGAGTGAATTGAAGCTGCAGAAGTGGAATTCGATCCGAATTTCAGGAAATCTTCGATTCGCCTCGATTCCAGATTTCCTCATGCTTCAATGCATCGAATCGCTTTTTTTTTTTTTAAATGGCCACCGCACATGTTAGGACAAGGGACAAGGGGCAAGGGACTCTGGGAATGCGGAATCACCCACAATGCCAAGCGTGCAGCTAATCAGCAGCCAGCAGGACCTGTGATGTCGCAGCCCTATAAAAACCTTTGGCCATTTTAGGTACAGTCATTTCACATCGCTCTTAGTGCAGGGACAGACGTCAGCAGGAGCTAGGGAAAGACTTAGAAAACAGATAGAAGTTCAGGGAAAGAACCTTAGAACTGTAGGGAAAGGATAGGGAAGAATTGAGAGAAGAATTTGGGGTGGTTGCAGCATCATTAACAGCAAGAATTTTTATACACATTGCAGCACTCACTGCCGTTATACTGCTGTTCATTACTCATACCTGTGTCTTCAAGGTGGAACACAACAAGCCTTTTGCAGCGCAGTACAGCAAAAAACAGTGAATTATCATCCACTAATATCTGCACTTGTTTGTAATAGACGCCTTTTTCAAGGCATTTCTTATAAGGGGCTTATTCACTGTTCTTCCAAAGCATAACATTACAGGCCATTTGTCAATACTACTGTGCCAAAGAAAACTGAATTCTGATCAACTAATATCTGCAGTAATTTGTTCTAACGCCTTTTTCAAGGCGTTTATTAGTGGGGAAACAAACAACGGGCATATTCACCATTTTGTTCAGAGTATAAAATTACAGGCCATTTCTCAATACAGTAGTGGAAAAATTCAATAATAACCACTGATCTGTGTAGATAGCTGTTATCCTAACACTTATTTAAAGATGTTTATTAGTGGGGAAAGACATAATGACCATATTCACCATTTTGTTCCTAGTATAAAGTTGTTGGCTGTTTATCAATAATTCTAATGGTTATCACTTATTTAACCCTTTCACTGCCAGGGGTCTCCGGAAAGCCACTGCAATTTTCACAGTTTGAAATGGACAAATCAAACCTAAATAGCAACATTAAAAAAAATCATCCAACCCCCCCATACCTATATATTTTCTTAAATAGACAACTGCAGCATTGTCAGAATGCCACTTGGTACTGTATGCGAACAAGCACCTTCTTGCAATTTTGATTTAAAGTGAAAGCTTTATAAAAAAAACCTAGCAAATAAATGTATATTACTTGCTAAACGTGGAAACCAAACAAAAAGTTATATGCACCAAACCTCCTAAAAATAAGAGATCAACATGTGCAGAGTTCATTCATATCAATAAGGCCTAAACCTGCAAGCCCATGTCTTCAGAAAATCACTAGAATGAGCAAAAATCTGCTTTGAAGTTGGAAATGTTAAAAAAGTTTCATCCTATAAAATGTAGGGATTACACACCATGGAAAGCAAGTGCACCATTAAACTATATATATTTTTTGAAAGTAGACAACCTGAAGATTACATGTGTCTCAATGGGTTATCAATAGACACATCCACCTTCATGCAACTTTGTGACAAACACAAATAATTTTTTTAAAAAATGCACTAAAACATATATTTGCACTTAAAACTCCTATTCAATCTTACATTCACACACAAAATACATTTAAAATAAAAGATCAAGTTGTACACAATTTATATATATCACAAACATCAGCTACAACAAGAGCTCATACTCTCAAAAACGCTGATACAGAAGACAAGCAAGATTTTGCTGTTATTCACTAATATGTTAAAAATCTATACTGCACCTAACTGTGACTGTGATACCAAAATCTAACTTTTTAGAGATTGCACAGCATACCGTATATAAAAACACAACTTCATATTTCATATATACAACCACCTTCATCCAACTTTGCAGCAAACAGAGATTGTAAGCAAAAATTGCACAAAAGTTAAAATTTGCCACTAAAGTGCATGCTCAAGCAGTCCCTTTCTGCAAACAAAATGCACTTTCCAAAAAACTGCAATATGTGAGGAATTCATACATACCACACACACACACACATATATATATATATATATATATATATACAGTACAGACCAAAAGTTTGGACACACCTTCTCATTCCAAGAGTTTTCTGTATTTTCATGACTATAAAAATTGTAGATTCCCACTGAAGGCATCAAAACTATGAATTAACACATGTGGAATTATATACTTAACAAAAAAGTGTGAAACAACTGAAAATATGTCTTATATTCTAGGTTCTTCAAAGTAGCCACCTTTTGCTTTGATTACTGCTTTGCACACTCTTGGCATTCTCTTGATGAGCTTCAAGAGGTAGTCACCTGAAATGGTTTTCACTTCACAGGTGTGCCCTGTCAGGTTTAATAAGTGGGATTTCTTGCCTTATAAATGGGGTTGGGACCATCAGTTGTGTTGTTCAGAAGTCAGGTGGATACACAGCTGATAGTCCTACTGAATGGAGTGTTAGAATTTGTATTATGGCAAGAACAAAGCAGCTAAGTAAAGAAAAACGAGTGGCCATCATTACTTTAAGAAATGAAGGTCAGTCAGTCCGAAAAATTGGGAAAACTTTGAAAGTATCCCCAAGTGCAGTGGCCAAAACCATCAAGCGCTACAAAGAAACTGGCTCACATGAGGACCGCCCCAGGAAAGGAAGACCAAGAGTCACCTCTGCTGCGGAGGATAAGTTCATCCGAGTCACCAGCCTCAGAAATCGCAGTTTAACAGCAGCTCAGATTATAGACCAGGTCAATGCCACACAGAGTTCTAGCAGCAGACACATCTCTACAACAACTGTTAAGAGGAGACTGTGTGCAGCAGGCCTTCATGGTAAAATAGCTGCTAGGAAACCACTGCTAAGGACAGGAAACAAGCAGAAGAGACTTGTTTGGGCTAAAGAACACAAGGAATGGACATCAGACCTGTGGAAATCTGTGCTTTGGCCTGATGAGTGCAAATTTGAGATCTTTGGTTTCAACCACCGTGTCTTTGTGCGACGCAGAAAAGGTGAACGAATGGACTCTACATGCCTGGTTCCCACCGTGAAGCATGGAGGAGGAGGTGTGATGGTGTGGGGGTGCTTTGCTGGTGACACTGTTGGGGATTTATTCAAAATTGAAGGAATACTGAACCAGCATGGTTACCACAGCATCTTGCAGCGGCATGCTATTCCATCCGGTTTGCGTTTAGTTGGACCATCATTTATTTTTCAACAGGACAATGACCCCAAACACACCTCCAGACTGTGTAAGGGCTATTTGACCAAGAAGGAGAGTGATGGGGTGCTACGCCAGATGACCTGGCCTCCACAGTCACCAGACCTGAACCCAATCGGGATGGTTTGGGGTGAGCTGGACTGCAGAGTGAAGGCAAAAGGGCCATCAAGTGCTAAGCATCTCTGGGAACTCCTTCAAGACTGTTGGAAGACCATTTCAGGTGACTACCTCTTGAAGCTCATCAAGAGAATGCCAAGAGTGTGCAAAGCAGTAATCAAAGCAAAAGGTGGCTACTTTGAAGAACCTAGAATATAAGACATATTTTCAGTTGTTTCACACTTTTTTACGTATATAATTCCACATGTGTTAATTCATAGTTTTGATGCCTTCAGTGTGAATCTACAATTTTTATAGTCATGAAAATACAGAAAACTCTTGGAATGAGAAGGTGTGTCCAAACATTTGGCCTGTACTGTATATATATTTACAGGTGTGGGTGTTAAAGAAACGCTAAAATCGCAGAAATGCGCCAACCAATTTTGTGCATGCAAATTAAATAGGAGTTTACATAAAAATGTAATTTTCTATTCCTGTAACATCTCTGCCTGTTCGTGTCTCGGCGCCACCCTCCGCTCGCACGCTGTGGCGAAGGAGGCGTGTTCAGTTTGGTTATTTGTGTAGGTTTCTTGTTGCTCAGTCTGAACATGGTCCTAGACAATTTAATGGATTTCCAGCCACACCCGTGTTCTGAGCATTTCTCTCAGGACTTCATGGAGTTAATCTCTTCCTGGCCTGTGTGACTGACAGCCTGTGTACCTATCAGGTCTGGTGCTGGTCCCAGACTTTCTATAAACAGGTTGTCAGCCCTCACATGGTCGCCGGTTATTGCTCTGACTTTGCCTGCTCTCTTTGTGCCCTTGATATTTACTGTGCTATTTCTCTGACCTCTGGCTTGCCTTTTGACTATTCTCTTGGATTGTGATTTTGTACTGCATTGCTCGTTTGTTACCGACCCCTTGGCTAGCTGACCTCTCTTTTTGTTGTTTGTTTTGTCTTGTCCTGTTCTATGTGTCACTTACTCAGTATAGGGTTCGTCTTCAGGTTGTCCTTTTACCGTTTAGGGTAACTGAGGCAATAGGAAGGGTCAGTGGCTGGGGTGAGATTAGGGCTCACTTGTCTCTTTCCTTCCTCCCAGACCCCTGCAGTAGTGTCAGGGTATTGCTACATTTGGCAAGACCCTAACAATTCCCCTATAAAAATTGTATCAATTTATACGTTCATCTCTAGTGATAATCGTTATTGCTATTATTTTAGCGTGTAACGGATATCGTTAGAGGTGTATTTTACTCTATAAAGATCAGGTATGGACAGGACAGGGATTAGGTGAAATTGTAAAGTTTATTGATGACTTTGTGCGTGTGTTGTGTAAGTGTTTGGTGCGACTCTTTTGGCGCTGCAACTTGGACAATGGTAAACATCTGAGTCACAGCGCCAATAAACTTCCTGGTTATGTTCATAGGGGTGTTACATAAGAATACCCCTCTAGTAAGGCTCAGTGGGTGTGATGATACAAGACTCAGCTATGGATTTATTGTACTAATATTCGCTCATATAGTGTGGCTCCTGTCGGTTATCAGCAATTTGGTTATAGGCTTGGGGGATGTGGTTCTTAGGATCTGTAATCAACAACCCTTTGATCCCCAGAGAGTCACTGACACAGGCCTTTATTTGCATAACACTGCTACATTCATGAACCTGGCGGGGGGTCCTGCAGAAAGGATGTGCTGGGGAAGCGCTCTGTATACCATCTACAGACAGACCGGAGCCAGCTTTACTTCAAAGGGATTATGGTTTTATGACAATATCTGCCCCAATAAATTCCCCAGATGTTTCAGGTCAAGGCACACGCTCAGAATACACACATTTCACAGTTCAAAGCCCAGAAAAGGTCCAGACACTGATCTCCTTACCCAAAGGGGATTGGGGTGTCAACCTTGGAGTCTAAGTGTTGAGGATCTCTCCACGAACCTTATCATACCACTGGCCTGACTCTACAGTCATCGTGCGAGGAAGAAAGAAAAATGCTTCTGAGAGATGTAGAAAGGGGGGTGGGCTTCTCCTCCTAGTGACCTCACTTAGGGAGGAGACCAGGGGAGATAAAAGGTCTCAGACCAGGTTGAGACTCGCTCTTTGTCTTTGGTCTTTGTCTACTGTCTTTTGTCTTGTGCTGTTCCTGGAGGAGATGTGTGGGGAAGGTCAAGTTGGAGACTTCAGCCATGTGGTCTACCACGTGGCCACGCATTGAGGCCTGAGGCCCTTTTGTTAACCTGGAAGAGGTGTAACAGCATGTAGGAAACACATGCTCTGCAACTTTCTAAGGAAAGAACCCTGCAGCGTATGACATGGGCTCAGAGAAACGGACTATCTACTAGTTCTGAAAATTGTATTTTGCCTTTGGTTCTGCTGAAAGTCACCTGGATAGCACTGCCCAGGGTGTTACCACTGGAATAGAATGCCTGGAAGTATGCTTTTGTACTTTTGAAGTACGTGCCCTGAGCTCATCATCATCCAGAGCCCAAAGAACCAATCACAGGCTTGTGTTGGTAATTTTTGCTTTTCTTTCTAGTTATTCCCTTTTTTATTTTGTGCACCATGTCATGTTGCTTTCCACTTGTATTTGCTTGCTAATCGCTGCATGTATTCTCTGTATTTGTTAAGTGTCCAGTACCGATCCGTTTAGGGATTAATAAACATATAAAATTTAGAAAGCTCGTTCTGTACTATGCTATCAGCCCAAAACAGTCACTGGAGGTGGGTGTGAGGTAATTGAAGCGATCTCAGGTGTGCTGAATGCAGGTTCGGCAGGACGAGATCCTTCACAGAGGGGTATTACATTATCCCTCTATGTGACAATCAGAGAGCAAAAGTATAGTATGCTCTCTGATTGATAGGAGAGGGGATAACATGGAAAGAAGTCCCTACTATCCCCATCTTTAAAATGATATCAAGACCTTCATGATAATTCAGAGCAAATTGCTGTAAAGATTCTCATCTTCTTTATAGTCCTAACAGATCCTGAGATATTGGCATTAAAGTAAGGACGTATCCTGTGATATCGGAATTAGAGTAAGGACGTATTAGATACCTGCTCAGCAACAGAAGTGCCACCCTGGGAGGATGTATAGATACATGGAAATGGTTAAAGGTGTTTATTAGTGTGGAAATACATAAGGACCATATTCACCATTTTGTTCCCAGTATAAAATTGCAGACCATTTCTCAATACAGTAATGGCAAAAATCAATAATTCTTAGCCACTAATCTCTACCTTTATCACACTGTTTTTATAGGTGTTCATTAGTGGGGAAAGAAATATTTGCCATTCTCTTCAAAGTAGAAAATTACAGGCCTTTTTGCCCTGTATTTATTTTCTTTGCAATTATGTTTTTTCATTGAACAGTATGTCAGACAGAGAAGCAAGAGGCCATGCACAGGGTATGGCCACAGGCCAAAATGTTTCTGGCGCAGGCACAGGTCACAGCAAAGTAAGAGGGCATGGCAGCAGGGGTCAGTTACAGAGGCCTGAGCTCCCAGTGTCAAATAGTAGTTATGTCTTGACCAGCAACCCAACAGTTATAGACTGGTTGACTCGGTCATCCACTTCATCCCAAGTCACATCAGACACCCCCAGCCAAGAGTCGGTGGGTTCATCAGACACAACCCTTAGTTGGCATGGACCGGAAGCAAGCCCTCACCTGTCCTCAACCTGCCTCTGTCCTTTTCTTTTTCCTCAGCTAGAGAAGTACTCAATGCTGTGGGCTCAGATCCACTATACAGCGAGGAGGGTGTACTAGAGGACAGTCAGCTACTCCTCAGCCAATATCCTCCGATAAGCGGGCAAGTAGTGATGAGGAGAGTGGCGTGGGGGCTGGTGTTGAGGAGGACATCAGTGACCTGGCCTCCAAAGGCTGCTGACACCTCCGCAATGTCACTGGGTCACTGTATGTCCTCCTCATGCTAATTCCACAGGATCACTTCTGACACTGGGTAACTGTATGGTCTTCTAAGACTACTGACACCTCCACACTCTGTTACCGGGTCACTGTATGCCCTCCTAAGGCTGCTGACACTTCCACAATGTCTCTGGGTCACTGTATGTCTTCCTCATGCTGCTTCCCCTTAGTCACTCTGATACTGGGTCACTGTATGGCCTCCTAAGGCTGCTGACACCTCCTCACTCTGCCACTGGGTCACTGTATGTCCTCCTCATGCTAATTCCACTGGGTCACTTCTGACACTGGGAAACTATGGCCTCCTAAGGTTGCTGCCACCTCCTCATTCTGCCACTGGGTCACTGTATGGCCTCCTAAGGCTTCTGACACCTCCACACTCTCTTACCGGGTCACTGTTATGGCCTTCTAAGGCTGTTGCTACATCCACCTTTGCCACTGGGTCACTGTATGGCCTACTGATGCTGATGTCAACTTCACATTATGTCGACTTGCCACTCTGTGTCCTCCTCATGCTGCTGCCATCTCCACATTGTCGCCTTATCACCAGCAACTTGGCCAGGTGATGCCGCTTCCGCCTCCACGTTCTCAAGCCATTGGTCCTGCAACAATGTCCACCCCATCCTCCACTGTTTCCTCAGCCTCCACTGCAGGGACAATTCATAGTGCTCCTCCAGCATACCACATGTGCATGGCACAGCGGTGTCACGGTGTTCTACACATCGTTTGCCTGGGTGAACAAAGTCACACAGGGGAGGAACTGGGTTACTGTATGTCCTCCTACGGCTACTGACACCTCCACACTCTGTTACCAGGTCACTGTATGGCTTCCTAAGGCTGCTGACACCTCCACACTCTGTTACCGGGTCACTTTATGTCCTCCTCATGCTGCTTGTCATGTGCGTGTCATACTAACTCACAGTATTGTTTCACTATCACAGTAGGCTCCCTATGCGTGTTACTGCAAGGCACAGTGTTCTACACCACTATACAGGCTCTCTGCAGCCAGGAAATAGCTGTTTTTTAACGATATTTGCTGTGAATTAATCCCGATTGAAGCAAATCTTTTTGGAAATTCTAATCGATCTGCAGAATCGAACTTTTGAGAAATTCGCTCAATTGGGCTTGAGTGTGACCACATCTTCTGTATCCTCTCAAATTACCCCCTTGTTTTCAATCCCCTCAGTGCATATTTATGACATTTACAGATTTATCAATTGTTAAACTAACAGCCCAAGGTTTGGCACACATTTCTATGTTTGAGCTATCACTCACCTCTTCAGCATGGTTATCTATCCAGGGTCAGCCTGTTCCGGGGTGTTACATGTTTGTTCTACTTGACTATTCTGGGTACATTCAGCTCTATTATGTTGTTATGTTTGCTTTTACATTCAATTACACTCAACTACTGCAATCCAGTTGTTATCTGTTTATGGCTGCAAAATGCTACACAATTCTCTGCTTAAAACAGTGCTACACAAGTCTCTGCTTTACACAATGCTACACAATTCTCTGCTTTACACAAGGCTATTTCTTGGTCTGTTTCTAATAATGAAGGTAACAGAATCTGTTATAAAACCTTACCCTGGGTTATCACCTATGTCTGTGGATTAACATACAGGTCACAGAACGATTTCTGAGAAAATTCTGTCTGCCTACTATGTCCTGTGTCCTCATTCCACCCTTTGGTTGAAGACATTGGGAGAAACTTATCATGCCTTGGTATTGGTATTTTTACCATTTTGTGCCCTGTTCACCACTTTTCAAAAAAGTGGGTGAATGTGGCAGGAATCTAGCTGGGCAGGGGCAGAGAAGTGTGAGTTATATCAGAAATAGCTCTTTATGATAGCTCTTTATGACACTCGCTGGCGCCACTGAAGTGGCTGCCTGTTAGGCAGCTCTGAGACTCTCTATCTTATTTTTCTTTCTCTGTCTGTTTTTTTTTTTTTATCTCTCTACTTAATGGACTTTACACTATGAAGAAATGAAGAAACAAAGACTTGGAATTGGACCTTTGTGATACTTTTTTTTTGTTTTTATCTGTCTTTTTGTCCTGCTGAAATGGGAACTCTTGTGTGTGCAGGCATTTCTTTTGTCTACACAAGAGAGAAATTACTGCAGCTTAGAGTCACAACAACAGGGCTGCATACCATTTGCCCATCCATCCCCCAAGAACTCTGGAGAAAGAAAAAGCAGGGGAGGGGCTGCAGAGCAGGAACTCTTCAGAGGATTAAAAAGAGGTGTTACCGACCAACTGTTCCCTCCATCATTATGGGCAATGTGAGATCTCTTGCAAACAAGATGGATGAACTAACAGCGCTCACCAGGCATCATCAGGAGTTTCGGGTGTACAGCATGATGCTACTTACAGAGACTTGGCTCACTGAAGTTACTCCTGACTCTCTGGTCTCCTTGGATGGTTTTAAACTCCTTCGGGCAGACAGGACAAGGGAGAGCGGTAAGAGGAAAGGAGGGGGGCTGGTAATGTTTTTGAATAATAGATGGTGCAATCCTAGGCACATTGTGATTAAGGAGCAAACTTGCTGTAAGGACATTGAACTATTAGCTGTGAGCATGAGACCTTTCTATCTACCAAGGGAACTATCACATGTCATTGTGATAGCTGCATATGTCCCCCCCTCTGCGAAAGCTGACGCTGCCTGCGAGGTCCTATAAGCCACGCTGAGCCAGTTACAGTCTCAGCATCCCCAGGCCCTCCTTCTTGTGTCTGGCGATTTCAACCACGCCTCTCCATCATCCACACTTCCCAGTTTCACACAGTATGTAACCTGCCACACATTAGACAACAAAACACTGGACTTGTTCTTTGCTAACGTGAGGGAGGCATATAAATCATCAGCCCTACCGCCCCTGGGAAGATCGGATCACAACCTAGTACATCTCTGACCTGTGTACAAGCCACTTGTACGTAGAGAACCAGCTGTCACCCGCACAGTGAGGATATGGTCCGAGGAGAGTGATGAGGTTCTGAGGGATTGTTTTGACACAACCGCATGGGAAGTTTTGCAGGATTCGTATGGAGAAGATATAGAAGGACTCATACACTGCATAACGGACTACATTAATTTTTGTGTGGACAACACAGTACCCAAAAAAGTGGTGAGGTGCTTCTCCAATAACAAACCATGGATTAACTCTGATATAAAAACACTACTTAAGGAGAAAAAGATGGCATTCAGGACAAGAGATAAGGAGGGGTTGAGGGAAGTACAAAAGGAGCTGAGGCATCTAATCAGGCAAGGAAAAGCCAGTTATAAGGAAAAAATGGAAAAGCAAATGGAAAGAAAAGACATAAGGGGGGTCTGGGAGGGGCTTAAGTCAATTTCGGGTCATAAACAGTCTGTCTGCCAGATTGTGGTAGATGTTAATTGGCTTAATGAACTAAACCTATTCTTCAACAGATTTGATCACACACCAGCTCCTCCCACCCCAGCATGTCCTTCAGCTCCCCTCACCACAATGACTTTGTGAACCGAGAGCAAGGCAGGTGGTTTGGACTCCGCAACCAGAAATGAACGCACACGCGGTAGTTCAAGAAAAAAAAATATATATTTACTATAAGTTAATAAAGGCTAGTTAAAGGTAAAATGACAGGGCTAAAGACAAGCAAAATATACAATATAGCATGAACAATTTCAAGGCAAATTCTGCAATGGTTTCTACTTTTACTCTGTCCACTTCTGCAGTATGGACACTGAATGAACAATATACTCAAAACTATCCCTAACTGACCCTGACTTCACATTTGGGTGCACCCCCTTTTCCCCAGTGATCCAGGTGGACCGCTTACAGTCCGTAGAAGCGCGCGGTGGGGCCCAAAGTCGGTCCTTTCTTTTATAGTGAAGCGTCCTCTCCTCACGGTTATCAGGATCTTGGGAGAAATGAAGTCCTCTTTAACAGACAGGGAAACCAACTGAATGCAATGTAATCCAACAGCAGATTCCACTCAGCACACTGACAGTCCTGCCGAATCCATACACTGAGCTGGGATGTAAGCCGGGATTTAGCAGGTGCTGTCCAGTACGTCAACAGCACTGCGAGTCTCTATCTGTGGTATCCATATACACAGTCACAATGTCAGTCTCACTGATCAGCCACTGAGCACAGTTCCTTTCACGTGGACTCACTAGTCCTGTTGTCTCTTTACACTCTGTTTGTCTCTGGACCAAGATACAGCTTAGCTGTACAGAAAAATCTCCACACCAGTTCAATACAACACTTGCCAAGATGTCTGCTGCTCTCTGTCTCGTCACTTCCTGCTTCTCTGCTCACACTCTGTCTGCAGAACAGGCAGGCTGACATAAAAGGGGGGGGGGGGGTCTCACTCCAGCATCATGTCACAATTACAATGGCTGCTGTCTTAAAGGAACAGAATCACAGAAATACATTCAACATTAACAGTTTATACAGACAAATGAAGCTTAAGACAACATTGGCTGTCTCTTACATATTCCCCCCCACTTTAAGATTGGCAGTCCCTGCCTATGACTGTATATCCAGAGGGTTGTACTTTTATGCACAGGGTGGTAGTATACCGATGTATGGCAGGCCAAACAAACTCATCCTGCGCATACCGAACAGGGGGAATACCAGCATTTGGCCTAGTGGTCCGTCTGAGGACCGGTGGTATATTATGGGGTGCTGCAGCTATGGGCTGAGAAGGACCAGCGGATTCCGCACCAGAGGGGGCACAGGCCGGAGATACAGTAGTCACAGGTGGAACATCCCCAGGAGCAGGGATCGGCCAACAATCATCCTCCTCGTCGGAGGCCCATTCCGCACCTCCATTCTCTGACTGTGGGAGCTCATTCACATTGGCAGGCCCATCGTGATTTGTCCCTTCAGAATGACACAGGCGCAACATATTTCGGTGAAGTACTCGAACACAATCAGTTCCTTCTTTCTGGACCTGGTACACTGGCCCATTCGCATACTTGCGGCCAACAACACGATACGGCAAAGCCTCCCATCTGCTTTCCAATTTCCCTTGGGGTTTCTTGACACGAACTAGCACCAGGTCGCCTGGTTGCAATGGTGCTTCTTGCACTGGGGTCTTATCAGGATGGGGATGTTCTTGCAGGCGCTGCCGCACCAATCGATGGATCGTCTCAAGTCTCTGCCGATGCGCCCGCACCCAAGAGGTTGGATCCCTCGGAGGGAACCCATCCACATCATTCAACTGTAATTCTCCTATACTTCGCCCAGACCGCCCAAAGAGAAGTGTATAAGGAGAGTACCCCCGTTGTAGAATGGACCTGATTGTTATAGGCCCACACCATTTCAGACAAGAACTGAGGCCACTGTAACTTCTTGTCTTCCTCCAGAGTCCGCAGCATCTGTAGCAGAGTTCTGTTGAATCTTTCACAGGCCCCATTTCCCTGAGGGTGGTATGGAGTCGTGTGCGACTTCTTTATCCCGTAGATACGTTGAACTTCTTTCATTACGTGTCCCTCAAAGCAGGCGCCCTGGTCGGAGTGGATGCGTTGGGGGCACCCATATACTCGAATGAAATCTTGGCACAGAGCACGAGCTGCTGACTCAGCTGTCTGGTCCTTGGTGGCGGTTACCACCGCAAATTTGGTGAAGTGATCCACCATTACGAGGCAATACTGGTGTCCGCTATTGGATGGGCCCACCATTAGATAGTCTATCATGACGATTTCTAAAGGTTCCTGGGTCACGATGGTTTGCAGGGGAGCTCTCTGTTCTATTGCCTTATGGATCTCACAAGTTCGACAGCTGCGGCATACTTCTTCGACCATTTGACGAAGACCAGGGCAGTAAATCAGTCGCTGTAACCAACGAAAGGTCTTCTCATGACCAAAATGTCCATTCTTATTATGAGCCTCAACTGCCAAGGAGCGAGCCAGTTCACTAGGCACCACAATTTGGTATCGAATGTCGATCTCAGAAGGTAAATAGACCTTTCGGCATAGCACTCCATTTTTCATCTCCAACTTTTCCCACTGACTCAAAACAGATAATATCTCACGTGTCAGTCGTTCTCTTTCCTCTCTACAGGGCTTCTGGCCTTTCTCAACACACTTGATCATCTGCGCCAGCCCCTCATGGGTCTGTTGTATCTGTGCCCATTCCTGTCGTGAGGGACCAAAGAAAGGAGCCATTTCAGTCCCCTCCATCTCAAACTTATTACTGGCGGTCAAGGCCTGTGAAAATCTGCTGAAATCGGGCACCTCCACATGCTCCAACTCATGATCCACGTCTTCTGTGGGGGTCTGGGCAGTTACCCTAGAAAGTCCGGCAGCATTCTGGTTCTCTGTCTTGGACCGATACTTAATGCGGTAATTGAATGTAGACATTCGGGCTATCCACCTCTGCTCTAACGCCCCGAGCTTGGCATTTTCCAGGTGAGCTAGTGGGTTGTTGTCAGTCAGTACTAAAACTTCAGCACCGGTCAAATATTCAGAGAATTTCTCGGTCATGGCCCATACCAGTGCCAACAGCTCCAATTTAAATGAACTATAATTCTCGGGGTTTCTTTCAGAATCTCTCAAAGACCGGCTGCCGTACGCTATGACCCTCTCCTGGCCATCCTGAAGCTGGGAAAGCACTGCTCCAAGACCATACAGGCTTGCATCTGTATATAGCTGGAACGGCAAGTGGTAATCAGCATATGCCAAGATTGGGGCTGTTGTCAGTGCATCCTTCAATGCCTGGAAGGCTTGTTCCTGTTCAGGTCCCCACTTCACGGACCGGTTCTTTGGACCACCGGATGTGCCTCGTAGGAGAGCATTAAGTGGTGCTGCTACCTTGGCAAAATCCTTAATAAACCGTCGATAGTAACCGGCTACTCCAAGGAACGCCCTCACTTCTCGCAGGGTAGTCGGTATTGGCCAATCTTGAACAGCCGCTATCTTGTCTCTTGATGGTCTCACCCCTTCTCCTGATACGCGGTGACCCAAGTAATCAATTTCAGATTGGAACAACCGACATTTACTGGGTTTCAATTTGAGCCCATGTTCCCGCAATCTTCGAAATACTTGCCCCAACTGGTGGAGATGGTCTTCAAAGGTCGCAGAATACACTATAATGTCATCCAAGTAGATGAGAGTGAACTCAAAGTTGAAGTCACCGAGACATTTCTCCATCAACCGCTGAAACGTTCCGGGTGCATTTGTCAACCCGAAGGGCATCCGGTTAAATTCGTATAGTCCCATGGGCAAGATGAATGCCGTCTTCTCCTTGTCTTTTGTGGCCATCGGCACCTGCCAATACCCATTAGCCAGATCTAGTGAGGAGAAGTACCGGGCTCTCCCTAGCGCTGAGAGGGACTCCTCAATCCGTGGCAAGGGGTAGGAATCTCGTACGGTGCAAGCGTTTAACTTCCGATAGTCTACGCAAAATCGGATGGACCCATCTTTTTTTCTTACTAACACCACAGGAGCCGCCCAGGGACTCTGGCTTTCTTGGATGATCCCACCCTGTAGCATCTTAGCTAACAGTTCTTTCACTTCCTGATACAACTGTGGAGGAATTTGTCGGTAGCGCTCTCTAATTGGAGGGGTGTCTCCTGTGGGAATCTCATGGTAGATCCCTGTGGTACATCCAAAATCTTCAGCATACCGTGCAAAGGTGGCTTGGTTCTCCCACAACAGCTCATCTACCTTCTGCACCCATTCCAGAGAACATGAACTTACATCCATCTTCATCTGTTCTCGAATTGCACAGCCATTCCATTCAGAGGTGGGTTCCTCATCTTCTCCCATGGACACAGTTACGGTCCACTCATCCCTTTTCAGTCGGCTTCAGCTGCATTGGAGTTACTTTCCTTACTTCCTCCGGAGTCACATAGATGTTAGCCAGCAGCCTCCCTGGGGTCAGGTCCACACTCTGGTCCTGAGTGTTTACACATCGAAGTGGTACTCTTCCATTGCGAACTATTGCCAAGGAACGGGCCACTAGCGGATCAACACCTCCTTCGGCTGCCTGCAGTGGTTCTACCAACACAGCTATGCCCTCTAGTTTCCGACAGGTGCCTACGGGCATGGACACTATTGTCTCCCGACTGGGTGGCAGTGTAACTTTTGTATGCAAAGGAACTGAAATTCGAGCCAGAGGACGCTGTGCATCTGAACTTTTCTGTAAGCCACATGTCCGGATCAGCCGCTGGAAAGCTGTTTGAGTAGGCCGATGGGTGGTGGTTTCTTTCCAATAACCGTGACCTTTCTTTTCAAAGAGGATCTGATCTAATTCTTTTAACACATTCATCCCCAAAATGACAGGGACCTTTACTTCATGTGACTCCTGTACCACCACAATGCCTTTCCTACCTAGATCTTGGCCACATACCCGGACATTCATCCAGGCCACTCCCACGACCGGAACTGGTAACTGGTTAGCTGCGACCACTCGTACGAATGTATGGGGATCATATTTCACATGTTGCCGGAAGTACCGTTCATAACAGTCTCTACTCAAGGTCGTTACTTGGGAACCCGTGTCAATCATCCCGGTAACCGGAATACCCTCCATTTCCACCTGTATGACAGGACTTGCAGCGATCAGGTCATCATCAGGGCATTCTCCCCACATAGTCTCCTTGTCAGTCTCCCCTACTACACGCCCTTCAGCAGCAGGGGACTTCAGTTTAACGGCGGTCTCTCATAAGTTTGTCGCTGCTCTGGACATCTAGCAGCAACGTGGCCCATCCGTCCACACTCCCAGCAGCGTATCCCCCGTCGTTCTGGCCATCTGTTTGGGCCCCTTCGGTAAGCCCCTTCGATTTCTCCTGAGCACTGCACTAAATGATTTGGACCCCTTCGGTAGGTCCTATCCTCACCCCTCCAGCGGGGTGGTGGGTGATTCTGACTTGCTGGGTGTGGATGGCTCACCCTTTCATCTCCAGTCTTCTGGAAGTCTGCAATTTTCATAGACTGCTCATCACAACGAGTGTGCAAGTGTTCCATTTGTTCTTGCAGTTTCTGCATTACTGTGAGAATTTCTTTAACCGTCCCTTTTTCTACTGTCTCTGAGCCAGAACTAGCCCCCTGTGACAAAGTAACTCCAACTGCGGTCTGCGGCCTCGGGACCATACTATTGGCACAGGAGATGGCCTCTACCTGTACATCATGGAATTTAGCATCAGTCTCTCGTCGTATAAAATCCTGCATAGTCACAGTTAAACTGCCGTCACGTATCCCCAGGACAAACTGGTCACGGAGAGTCCGATCAGGGTTACAGAAGGCTGGCGAGCCCCCTCTTTCCTTCCTTTGAATATCTCGGAGCAGTTCTTGTAGGGCATTTGCATATTGGGGAAGGCTTTCATTCTCCTGTTGTACCCTCTGGAAGAACCGAGCCTGCAGAGACCCCAGCAATGCAGTTTCTCCATAGATGGTTTCTAGAATCTGGACTACTTGCTCAAATGTCTGCCTTTGTTCAAATGGCCTCAGTATCACCGTGGTCTTAGCATCCCCTTGTAATGTCAATATTGCTAGCTCTACTAGTACTTCTGGTGCGGTCTGGTACATTCGCTGTATCATTCGTATCTGTTCCACCCACATACTCACTGACATATTATTGCCATCAAATTTAGCTAACTGACTCATTATAGCCCCTGCTGGCATTCTTCCTCCAGCACCATTCTCCCGAACGGGTGCGTCACCGTCCATTCTGGTAAGCGGATCCTGCCGACTACGCCAATTTGTGAACCGAGAGCAAGGCAGGTGGTTTGGACTCCGCAACCAGAAATGAACGCACACGCGGTAGTTCAAGAAAAAAAATATATATTTACTATAAGTTAATAAAGGCTAGTTAAAGGTAAAATGACAGGGCTAAAGACAAGCAAAATATACAATATAGCATGAACAATTTCAAGGCAAATTCTGCAATGGTTTCTACTTTTACTCTGTCCACTTCTGCAGTATGGACACTGAATGAACAATATACTCAAAACTATCCCTAACTGACCCTGACTTCACATTTGGGTGCACCCCCTTTTCCCCAGTGATCCAGGTGGACCGCTTACAGTCCGTAGAAGCGCGCGGTGGGGCCCAAAGTCGGTCCTTTCTTTTATAGTGAAGCGTCCTCTCCTCACGGTTATCAGGATCTTGGGAGAAATGAAGTCCTCTTTAACAGACAGGGAAACCAACTGAATGCAATGTAATCCAACAGCAGATTCCACTCAGCACACTGACAGTCCTGCCGAATCCATACACTGAGCTGGGATGTAAGCCGGGATTTAGCAGGTGCTGTCCAGTACGTCAACAGCACTGCGAGTCTCTATCTGTGGTATCCATATACACAGTCACAATGTCAGTCTCACTGATCAGCCACTGAGCACAGTTCCTTTCACGTGGACTCACTAGTCCTGTTGTCTCTTTACACTCTGTTTGTCTCTGGACCAAGATACAGCTTAGCTGTACAGAAAAATCTCCACACCAGTTCAATACAACACTTGCCAAGATGTCTGCTGCTCTCTGTCTCGTCACTTCCTGCTTCTCTGCTCACACTCTGTCTGCAGAACAGGCAGGCTGACATAAAAGGGGGGGGGGTCTCACTCCAGCATCATGTCACAATTACAATGGCTGCTGTCTTAAAGGAACAGAATCACAGAAATACATTCAACATTAACAGTTTATACAGACAAATGAAGCTTAAGACAACATTGGCTGTCTCTTACAACTTCACCCCATTCACCTCATGTGGCTACTTCCCAACAGACCAGTAAATCCAGAAATCTGCCTTTATCTGACCACAGTCTGACCTTCACACGGGCCCAGGTGAGGAAGGAGATGAAAAAGATCAAGGCGAGGAAAGCCGCAGGGCCAGATGACATCAGTGCAAGGCTAATTAAGACTTGTGGGGACCAGCTGTGTGGTATAATTACATATATGTATAATATGAGCCTGAGGCAGGAAATAGTCCCTGAATTATGGAAATCTTCTTGTGTGGTACCAGTTCCAAAGAAACCTCACCCTATGGACCTCAACGACTACAGACCTGTAGCACTGACATCCCACTTGATGAAGATCTTAGAGAGATTGGTTCTCACACATCTCCGCCCTCTAGTGAGCCCCGCTATGGACCCTCTCCAGTTTGCTTATCGACCGGGCATTGGGGTAGATGATGCCATCATCCACCTTCTGCACAGGGCTCTGTCTCACCTGGAAAAACCAGGGAACACGGTGAGAATAATGTTCTTTGATTTCTCCAGTGCTTTTAACACCATACAGCCCAGGTTACTGAGAGACAAGCTGGGCCTTGCTGGAGTGGACCACCACCTCTCCAACTGGATCCTAGACTACCTAACAAATCGACCTCAATACGTGAGAGCCCAAGACTGTGTGTCAGGTACCGTTATCTGTAATACGGGGGGCACCTCAGGGTACGGTTCTCGCCCCTTTCCTCTTCACACTGTACACTGCTGATTTTAGGTGCAACTCATCCAGCTGATACCTACAGAAGTATTCTGACGACTCTGCAATAGTAGGCCTCATCACAGACGATGATGACAGGGAGTACAGAGAACTGAACCTTTTTTTGTGGACTGGTGCCACCAGAACCACCTGAAGATTAACACGGGGAAGACCAAGGAGATGGTGGTGGACTTCCGTAAAGGCAGATGCCCTCCAAAACCAGTGGACATCCTGGGGACGGGCATCGAGATTGTGAACACCTATAAGTACCTGGGTTTGCTCCTTAATAATAAGCTGGACTGGGCAGATCATATGGAGGCCCTGTACAGGAAGGGCCACAGCAGGCTCTACCTGCTTAGGAAGCTGAGAGCCTTTGGAATCCGGGGGGCACTTCTTAGAACTTTCTTCAACTCTGTAGTGGCATCAGCCATCTTCTTTGGAGTGGCCTGCTGGGGGAGCAGTATATCAACCAGGGACAGAAATAAACTTGACAAGCTGATTAGAAGGGCCAGCTCTGTCCTGGGGAGCCCACTGGACCCAGTGCAGGCGGTGGGTGACAGAAGGATACTGTCCGTGGTGAGCTCCATGCGGGAGAATAACTCCCATCCCATGCATGAGACTGTGATTGCGCTGGGCAGTACTGTCAGTGACCGACTGCTCCACCCTAAGTGTGAGAAGGAGCGCTATCGGAAGTCTTTCCTCCCCACCGCGGTTAGGCTGTACAACCATCACCGACCTAAGCGGAGATCATTACACACAGAGAACTGAAATATCTCTCTGCCTGCTAAATCCCCCCACCCCTCTGCTACGTCCTATCTGTCTGTCTGCTATTAATGTAATGCCTCTCACCTTGGAACATTCCTTTACATGTTGTATTTGTGTTTGTATCTGCTTATCTTATCTTATCTTATCTTATCTTTGCTGCTGTAACACACTGAATTTCCCCATTGTGGGACTATTAAAGGACTATATTATTATTATTATTATTATTATTATTATTATTATTAGAAATCCACACTGGTCCCTGACTGACATAGATTTCATTTCACCTTGTGGTGCACCAAAAATTAAGAGGTGAGCGCCTCTCCATAAATCTGGTGCATCTTGTGTCTATGCACACATGGATTAAGATCGGTGCTAAAATAAATCTGCCCCATTGAGTTTTTGTTGAAATTTTGTTGCAGATTTTGCTACAATTTTTTTACCTAAAGCTCCAGCCTTCTAGTTTGTCTGCTCCTAAGCAATCAATATTTGATTCAGATTAGCGCAGGCTAGACAGTATATTGGGTGAACAAAAACAAAAAATTTATAAATAACAGAGTTTATTTATCCAGATCTGTGCAGGTGGAATCATCGCTTTGCCGTTAGAACAGAAGTATGTATGTAATGAAAAAATGTTAACTCTTTCCTAAAAAAGTCCTTAAAACATTTTTCACTTACAGGATTGTCTTATCAGTATAAAGTATTTTTTTAAAGAATATGTATCTAGATGGAACTCCTCTATTACACAACAGATAGACCACATTAGATTGTTGGCAATGAAAGGGTTGACTGTCCAGTCTGTGTCAGTGGCACAGCTATGGCCTCACTCCTATGGTCTTATCCAATCTATTGATTTCTAGCACTAACCTGCCTGCCTGTGTAATTACTTGATTCTCTAAGTTCTCCTAGTCCTGTAACTATTGCTGGAATTCCTATTGCTCTCTCAGATCTGTTCTCTGTATGATGCAGTGAGACGGATCATAGATGTATTTGCATGTCCACCATTTACAGCAACTAAAGGCTAATCACAAGTGCACCACATTATATAGTACATATGACATCAGCACTGTAAGGTGTCACCTACCGCTGTCTATTGGCTGTCAGATGGTGCTACTATATCTCAGACAGTGTCATATACACGTGTCTCCTCTGTATTTTCTGATCAAACACTAGGCAGCGGCCATTTTCACATAGCAGTGGCCATTTTTGTTCGTCTGAATTTGAAATATTTGGGACTCACCCGGCTCGTGATGAATCGGTCTGCCAATTTCTACATTTATTTTCCAAAATAAAGGTGTGGAAATAGCTTAAGCTTAGTATAGGCAGAATAACCTGGTTATAAATATTTCTTCTGCTGTGGAAGAATCTTCTATATGTGAGGTCCTGGATACTCGGAGGTTAGGATTATGCCCTTCTATAAGTTACCCTAATATAAGTTACTGTATAAGGTCTCGGTTAAGCCTAAATATATTTTAGCATAAAAAGTTTCACAGATTTCTCCCCTTTCTTGGGGTATAAATTCCCCCATTGATTACATTGTGGCTATTCCTCAGACACGGCCGTGTCCACCTGCTCAGACTGCGCCATTTGTTATCAGCCCTCTGAGAAAGAGCTGCCCCCTACAGCACCAGTGCAGGACTGCCAGGCAGCTCCTGAGGATGTCACAGACACACAATGACACATTTATCTTTGTTACCTTTCTTAGCCAAAGCAACCAATCATAGCACAGCTTTCATTTCTTATGCTACTTGTGAAAGATGAAAGCTGTGCTGTGATTGGTTGATACAGTATATGCACAAAGACAGTTTCTCCATTAGGCACTTTGATAAATCTGCCCTAAGGCGACGTTCACACAGTCATTATTTGCTCAGTGTTTTCTATCAGTTTGTGTAAGAAAAAGCCAAGAGTGGACCCTACAGAGAAACACTATCATCAGCATCAGCAGGCAGAATGGCACATTGTAGACTCAGAGACATGCACCCTCAGCAGGAAGCATGGAATATCCTAGGCTCACAGACATGTACCCTCAGCAGGCAGCATGGAATATCCTAGGCTCACAGACATGCACCCTCAGCAGGCAGTACAGCACATGATAGGATTAAGAGAAATGTACATTTAGCATGCAGTATCTGTCATAATAAGCCAAGAGACATGCACCCACGGCTAGCAGTAAGGAACAAGAGGCTTAGAGACATGCACCCTCAGCAGACAGTATGCCATACAATAACTTTAGAGACATGCACCCTCAGTATGCAGTATTGCACATGGTCATAGTCTAAGAGACACAAACCTTCAACAGACAGTGAGGCACAGGATTGCCTTAGAGACATGCACACTCAGCAAACAGTTTGATATATTATGGTTTAGAGTCATGCAGGCTCAGCATTAGGTTTTGTACAAGTTAGGCTAAGAGACATGCATCCTTAGCAAATGATATGACAGATGATAGACTAGTAGAAACAGACCCTCAGCCAGTATGGCACGTGTTAGGCTTAGAGACATGTATCTCCTGCAGGCAGTATGGTCCACAATAGTATTAGGGACAAGCACACTCTGCAGGTAGTAAGGGAAATATTAGGCTGAGAGATATTCAGTGACTTGGATCTTCAGTAAACTACATGGCACGTGATAGGCTTAGAGACATGCACCCTCAGCAAACAGTATAGCACACAAGAGGGTGAGAGTTATGCCCCCTCAGCGGCATAGACTTAAAGATATGCACCTGCAGAAGGCAGTATGTTACAATAGACTTAGAGTCACGCACCCTCAGCAGTCAGTATAGCACATAGTAGATCTAGAGAAATGCACCCTCAGAAGTCAGTGTGGTCAACAATAGTATTTGAGGCACTCCCTGCAGAGGTTACATGGTACATGACACACTTAGAGACGCACACCCTTAGCAGACAGTATGGAACATGATAGACCTGGATGACTGCACCCTCAGCAGTATGACATACAAAAGGATTATTAGACATGCACCCTCAGCAAGCAGTATAACACACAATAGACCTAGATACATGCACCCTCAGCAGTATGACATACAAAAGGATTAGAGACATGCACCCTCAGCAGGCAGTATGACACACAATAGACCTAGAGACATGCACCCTCAGAAGGCTGTATTGCAAACAATACTAGAGACATGCACCCTGACTGGTCATGTACAGATATGTAATTCATGGGATGACCACAGTATCGCTGTTTTTCGGTCACCCCCCCCCCCCCCCCCCCCAAAAAAAGTAATAAAATGTAATGTGACGTTGTAAGTCCCCCAGAATGGGATCAGTACAAAGTGTAGCCCATCATGTTAGATACAAGTGGTCGTCCAGCTCTCTAGATGGAGAACAAACCCCGACACTGCTCATAGATGGGAATGTTATGGCAGAATATGGGGATATAAGAGAGATTCTCAGATATTTGTAGTGTAATAATCGTACCAAGAGAATAAAGTTATCCTAACAATATCATCACACAGTGAGCAACGTAAAAACACCGCCCTCCAAAAACGCCTTACAATTGCTTTATTTGCCAATTTCACCCCATAAATATAGATTTTTGACACTTTCTCAATAAACATTAAATCATGTTACTAAAAACACACGTTATCCCACAAAAATCCCCGTATGTGGTTATAGGAAGAGAAAAATAACAATTTATGGTTCCTGGAAAGTGGCTGAAAAATGTATAATCCGAAAATGTCTCAGGAAGGGAAAACCAAATGTGAGGTAAAGTAAGTGTGAACATGTCTGTAACTGCTGAGACTCCATATCCATCCTGTATTACACAAGATTTACTAAGGACTTTATCAGGACTGGTTTTCCACTGATTTCAATGGCTCTTGTTGTGAGAGATCGCGGGGCAGCGAGTTATCAGATTCAGTCACATCTATCTATCTATCTATCTATCTATCTCTCATATCTAATATCTATCTATCTATCTCATATCTGTCTATCTATCTATCTATCTATCTATCTATCTATCTCTCATATCTAATATCTATCTATCTATCTCATATCTGTCTATCTATCTATCTATCTATCTATCTCATATCTAAACAGAACAGAATGGCAGCACTCCAAGGTTCTAGTGAACTGAAACATCGCTCTGAAATAAATCCACTATTTTTTGAAACCTTGGAGTGCTGCCATTCTGTTCTGTTTAGACATTGAGAAGAAGGAGACGTCTTCTGTTGGATTTGCACCCATCCAGTTTTGTTACTGTGCTACTTTGAACTTTGTTATTTTTATCTCCTATCTATCTATCTATCTATCTATCTATCTACAGTACAGACCAAAAGTTTGGACACACCTTCTCATTCCAAGAGTTTTCTGTATTTTCATGACTATAAAAATTGTAGATTCACACTGAAGGCATCAAAACTATGAATTACCACATGTGGAATTATATACTTAACAAAAAAGTGTGAAACAACTGAAAATTTGTCTTATATTCTAGGTTTTTCAAAGTAGCCACCTTTTGCTTTGATTACTGCTTTGCACACTCTTGGCATTCTCTTGCTCAGCTTCAAGAGGTAGTCACCTGAAATGGTCTTCCAACAGTCTTGAAGGAGTTCCCAGAGATGCTTAGCACTTGTTGGCCCTTTTGCCGCCACTCTGCGGTCCAGCTCACCCCAAACCATCTGGATTGGGTTCAGGTCTGGTGACTGTGGAGGCCAGGTCATCTGGCGTAGCACCCCATCACTCTCCTTCTTGGTCAAATAGCCCTTACACAGTCTGGAGGTGTGTTTGGGGTCATTGTCCTGTTGGTCCAACTAAACGCAAACCGGATGGAATAGCATGCCGCTGCAAGATGATGTGGTAACCATGCTGGTTCAGTATTCCTTCAATTTTGAATAAATCCCCAACAGTGTCACCAGCAAAGCACCCCCACACCATCACACCTCCTCCTCCATGCTTCACGGTGGGAACCAGGCATGTAGAGTCCATTCCTTCACCTTGTCTGCGTCGCACAAAGACACGGTGGTTGGAACCAAAGATCTCAAATTTGGACTCATCAGACCAAAGCACAGATTTCCACAGGTCTAATGTCCATTCCTTGTGTTCTTTAGCCCAAACAAGTCTCTTCTGCTTGTTGCCTGTCCTTAGCAGTGGTTTCCTAGCAGCTATTTTACCATGAAGGCCTGCTGCACACAGTCTCCTCTTAACAGTTGTTGTAGAGATGTGTCTGCTGCTAGAACTCTGTGTGGCATTGACCTGGTCTCTAATCTGAGCTGCTGTTAACCTGCGATTTCTGAGGCTGGTGACTCGGATGAACTTATCCTCCGCAGCAGAGGTGACTCTTGGTCTTCCTTTCCTGGGGCGGTCCTCATGTGAGCCAGTTTCTTTGTAGCGCTTGATGGTTTTGGCCACTGCACTTGGGGACACTTTCAAAGTTTTCCCAATTTTTCGGACTGACTGACCTTCATTTCTTAAAGTAATGATGGCCACTCGTTTTTCTTTACTTAGCTGCTTTTTTCTTGCCATAATACAAATTCTAACACTCCATTCAGTAGGACTATCAGCTGTGTATCCACCTGACTTCTGAACAACACAACTGATGGTCCCAACCGCATTTATAAGGCAAGAAATCCCACTTATTAAACCTGACAGGGCACACCTGTGAAGTGAAAACCATTTCAGGTGACTACCTCTTGAAGCTCATCAAGAGAATGCCAAGAGTGTGCAAAGCAGTAATCAAAGCAAAAGGTGGCTACTTTGAAGAACCTAGAATATAAGACATATTTTCAGTTGTTTCACACTTTTTTTGTTAAGTATATAATTCCACGTGTTAATTCATATTTTTGATGCCTTCATTGTGAATCTACAATTTTAGTCATGAAAATACAGAAAACTCTTGGAATGAGAAGGTGTGTCCAAACTTTTGGTCTGTACTGTATATACAAAAAAAGATTCAGACAGCACATCCCAATGTGAACAGATGCAAGCTACTGTGGTAAAATATATAAAAACAAAAAAAAGGTAGCAGCCCAAGGGTATATAGAGAACAGAGAAAACTGCATTACTGCTATTAATGACATATATAAACTAATATGGTCTATAAACTAAATATAAATTTGAGGTTCTTCGTTATACATATTTGATCAAACAGTCGGAATCCCACCTGCCTGACAAGGTGACCTCATTAAAGTGGGACCCTATACTAATACCTCTATTGAACCCAAAATAAGTCTACAATGTGAACACAGGGCAATAACATACCTCTCTTGAACGGGTTTATTTAAGTTGAATAGAGGATATTTTTCAGTTCCCCATTTGCCCCAGGCTATTTTAAGTTGAGTATGCTCTGGATCCTACTTGCCCTGTGTTCACATTGTAGACCTATTCTGGGGCAAAGGGAGATATGTTATTGCCCTGTGTTCACATTGTAGACTTATTTTGGGTTCAATAGAGGTATTAGTATAGGGTCCCACCTTAATGAAGTTGCCTTGTCGGGGCAGGTGGGCGTCCTACTGTTTGATCATCTATGTATAACGAAGAACCTCAAATTTATATATTAATTTATACACCATATTAGTTTATATGTGCCAATAATAGCAGTAATGCAGTTCCTATCTCTGTTCTCTATATACCCTTGTGCTGTGTCAGAGTGCTATCTATCTATCTATCTATCTATCTATCTATCCCATATCTATTCTATCTATCTAGTAAAAAACAGGCAGCACTCCGTATTGTGGTGAAGTAAAAAGTGGGTTTATTGCCCCATGCGACGTTTCGGCTCTATAATGAGCCTGTATCAAGCAACACAATAGTGATGGATGCAAATATAAATAGGGTGTGCAATATCAATCAATTAGAAGTGGCAATCAAGCAATTAGATAAAAAATATATAAAAGATTGATACATAATATATCATACATAGTGCAATATAATATACATGAGAATACAAGTGCTGTCATAAAAAACAAGTGTAGGAGATCAGGTGTGACACTGAATAACAGAAACATCTATGATAATGAATAATAAGCAGCAGGTGTAGAGATATATATATATATATAGGTATATATAATATGTAAGTACCTAATACCATCCAGAAGCCGGTATAACATAGTCCCCATGCCCTGTCAGCGTGTAGTAACGTCTACTGCGCATAAGCGGAAGTATAATAAAGTTGTATATGTATTGAGCAGTGCTTAATGTCTCACGCAGGCGCCATCTTGGAAAAGGTAAAATACCTGAAACCAGCGCTGCATACTATAAATAATTGTTAAACACATGAATAGACTCTCAGAGCGCTCTAAATTAGATGGATTACCCCAAATTATAAGAATATACTTATAAAGAATGTACTGAAGCAAGAAAATATGTCCATAATATATATAAAGATATGTGAAACCACATAAAAACTGCAAGATGGCCGTCTATCAGTGTGAACACGGGCCTACACGTCATACCCTAAAGTTAGAAAATGGCCATATTACTATTCATTATTCATAGAATATAATCTCATATTTATAGACCCTAAGGTTCAATAGAGGGTGAAAAGGCAGTCTAGAGTAACTAGTGCTGGAACAACAACCCTGATCATGGGCTAGTGTCCATACTAGAGGGGGGGACATTAGCACTCCGAATACACATTGAGTTGGGGGCTCTATATATCTTAACCCCACTTTTTATAGTGATATTCACCCCAGAGAAACCTCTAATGGGTCAAGATAAACAAAAGCAGTATGTGCAATTCACAGAAAAAAGCAGTATGTGCAAATCACAGAAAAGCAGTATGTGCAAATCACAGAAAAGCAGTATGTGGAAATCACAGCAAAGCAGTATGTGGAAATCACAGAAAAGCAGTATGTGGAAATCACAGAAAAAAGCAGTATGTGGAAATCACAGAAAAGCAGTATGTGGAAATCACAGAAAAAGCAGTATGTGCAAATCACAGAAAAGCAGTATGTGGAAATCACAGAAAAGCAGTATGTGGAAATCACAGAAAAAAGCAGTATGTGCAAATCACAGAAAAGCAGTATGTGGAAATCACAGCAAAGCAGTATGTGGAAATCACAGAAAAGCAGTATGTGCAAATCACAGAAAAAAGCAGTATGTGGAAATCACAGAAAAGCAGTATGTGCAAATCACAGAAAAGCAGTATGTGGAAATCACAGAAAAAGCAGTATGTGGAAATCACAGAAAAGCAGTATGTGGAAATCACAGAAAAGCAGTATGTGGAAATCACAGCAAAGCAGTATGTGGAAATCACAGAAAAAAGCAGTATGTGCAAATCACAGAAAAAGCAGTATGTGGAAATCACAGAAAAGCAGTATGTGGAAATCACAGAAAAGCAGTATGTGGAAATCACAGAAAAGCAGTATGTGGAAATCACAGAAAAAGCAGTATGTGGAAATCACAGAAAAAAGCAGTATGTGGAAATCACAGAAAAAAGCAGTATGTGGAAATCACAGAAAAAAGCAGTATGTGCAAATCACAGAAAAAAGCAGTATGTGCAAATCACAGAAAAAAGCAGTATGTGCAAATCACAGAAAAGCAGTATGTGCAAATCACAGAAAAGCAGTATGTGCAAATCACAGAAAAGCAGTATGTGGAAATCACAGAAAAGCAGTATGTGGAAATCACAGAAAAGCAGTATGTGGAAATCACAGAAAAGCAGTATGTGCAAATCACAGAAAAGCAGTATGTGCAAATCACAGAAAAGCAGTATGTGGAAATCACAGAAAAGCAGTATGTGGAAATCACAGAAAAGCAGTATGTGCAAATCACAGAAAAAAGCAGTATGTGCAAATCACAGAAAAAAGCAGTATGTGCAAATCACAGAAAAAAAGCGGTATGTAAAAATCACAGAAAAACTTTAATGAGGTCTCCATCTATTAAAATAAGAGAAAAACATGCGAAAGAGATATAGCAAAATACGTGATAAAAAAAAAAATACATATACGCTGAGGGCATTGATAAAGGAATATACAGAATCACAAAAGTATGTAAAATGACATAAATCTGGATGTATTCAAGTAACAAGTATTCTTCCTTAGAGGTCATTCAATCCTACATATAGTGCGAGTGGTGAAGTTGTGATCAGTGAATAAGACGTCTCTAAAAAGACAAAAAACATAGTTGAAGAGACAATGATATAAAACCATCAATTCTATTAATAGTATACGGAGCAGGATACAAAGAGGAAGACTAAGGTCATTTATATGGGCAAGCCAACTAATCCAAAGTCATCTAAGTCAGATCCGAGGTGGAAAAATCCACATTGAGGCCTTTAGGTCGCAGCGTGTCTAATCTATAAATCAATTCAAGTTCCCTCAATTTAAGTAATTTTGTGCGATCACCTCCCAGTCTCATTGGTGCCCCATGATCAATAATAGTAAATGTGAGTTGTTTCTCTGTATGGTGTGCATCTGTACCATGCTTAGATACTGCTACATCTAATTTCTTTTTCCTAATAGTATACCGCTGCTGATTAATTCTTGTTTTGAAATCTAATGTGGTTTCACCGACATAGAGTAATTTACATGGACATCGTAATACGTAGAGGACATGATTGGAATTATCTATCTATGTATCTATCTCATATCTATATATCTATCTATATCATATGTATCTATCTACCCCATATCTTTCTATCTAATATCTATCTATCTATCTATCTATCTCATATCTATCTATCTATCTATCTATCTACAGTGGGGGAAAAAAGTATTTAGTCAGCCACCAATTGTGCAAGTTCTCCCACTTAAAAAGATGAGGCCGGCCTGTAATTGACATCATAGGTAGACCTCAACTATGAGAGACAAAATGAGAAAACAAATCCAGAAAATCACATTGTCTGATTTTTAAAGAATTTATTTGCAAATTATGGTGGAAAATAAGTATTTGGTCACCTACAAACAAGCAAGATTTCTGGCTCTCACAGACCTGTAACTTCTCCTTTAAGAGGCTCCTCTGTCCTCCACTCATTACCTGTAGTAATGGCTCCTGTGTGACATTGTTATCAGTATAAAAGACTCCTGTCCACAACCTCAAACAGTCACACTCCAAACTCCACTATGGTGAAGACCAAAGAGCTGTGGAAGGACCAGAAACAAAATGGTAGCCCTGCACCAGGCTGGGAAGACTGAATCTGCAATAGGCAAGCAGCTTGGTGTGAAGAAATCACCTGTGGGAGCAATAATTAGAAAATGGAAGACATACAAGACCACTGATAATCTCCCTCCATCAGGGGCTCCACGCAAGATCTCACCCCGTGGGGTCAAAATGATCACAAGAACGGTGAGCAAAAATCCCAGAACCACATGGGGGGTCCTAGTGACTGACCTGCAGAAAGCTGGGACTAACGTAACAAAGGCTACCGTCAGTAACACACTACACCGCCAGGGACTCAGATCCTGCAGTGCCAGACGTGTCCCCCTGCTTAAGCCAGTACAGATCCGGGCCCGTCTGAAGTTTGCTAGAGAGCATTTGGATGTTCCAGAAGAGTATTGGGAGAATGTCATATGGTCAGATGAAACCAAAGTAGAACTGTTTGGTAGAAACACAACTCGTGGTGTTTGGAGGAGAGTGAATGCTGAGCTGCATCCAAAGAACACCATACCTACTGTGAAGCATGGGGGGGGCAACATCATGCTTTGGGGCTGTTTCTCTGCAAAGGGACCAGGAAAACTGATCCATGTACATGAAAGAATGAATGGGGCCATGTATCGTGAGATTTTGAGTGCAAATCTCCTTCCATCAGCAAGGGCATTGAAGATGAAACGTGGCTGGGTCATTCAGCATGACAATGATCCCAAGCACACCGCCAGGGCAACGAAGGAGCGGCTTCGTAAGAAGCATTTCAAGGTCTTGGAGTGGCCTAGCCAGTCTCCAGATCTCAGCCCCATAGAAAACCTTTGGAGGGAGTTGAAAGTCCGTGTTGCCCAGTGACAGCCCCAAAACATCCCTGCTCTAGAGGAGATCTGCATGGAGGAATGGGCCAACATACCGGCAACAGTGTGTGCCAACCTTGTGAAGACTTACAGGAAACGTTTGACCTCTGTCATTGCCAACAAAGGATATAGAACAAAGTATTGAGATGAACTTTTGTTATTGACCAAATACTTATTTTCCACCATAATTTGCAAATAAATTCTTTAAAAAATCAGACAATGTGATTTTCTGGATTTGTTTTCTCATTTTGTCTCTCATAGGCCGGCCTCATCTTTTTAAGTGGAAGAACTTGCACAATTGGTGGCTGACTAAATACTTTTTTCCCCCACTGTATCTATCTCAAATCTATCTTTCTATATATCTCCTATCTATCTATCTATCTATCTATCTATCTATCTTTTCTCGTTTAATCCGCTATCTTTCTGCTAACTCTCTTCTTGACCCCTTACAATCTGGCTTCCGCACTCTGCACTCTACTGAAACGGCCCTCACAAAAGTCTCCAATGATCTCCTGACGGCTAAATCCAAAGGTGACTTCTCTCTTCTTCTTCTTCTGGATCTTTCAGGAGCATTTGACACTGTTGACCATCAACTCCTTCTCACTATGCTCCGCTCTGTCGGCATCACAGACACCGCTCTCTCCTGGTTCTCCTCTTATCCCTCTGACAGCACTTTCTGTGTATCATTTGCGGGTTCTGTTTCCCCTCTTTCCCTTGCCGTTGGGATTCCTCAGGGCTCGGTCCTAGGTCCCCTGCTCTTCTCCCTCTACACAGCACCCATTGGACAAACCATCACTAGATTTGGCTTCTGGTACCATCTTTATGCTGATGAAACCCAATTATATACGTCATCCCCTGCACTAATACAGAACACCAGGGACTGTCTCTCTGCAGTCTCAAATATCATGTCTTCGCTCTATCTGAAACTGAATGTCTCAAAGATTGAACTACTGCTGTTTCCACCATCTAATAGATCTGTCCCTGATATCTCCATTGCAGTCTTTGGCCTTACCATAACTCCTAGGCAATATGCCCGCTGCCTCGGGGTTTTCTTTGACTCAGACCTTTCCTTCACCCCCCCATATCCAATCACTCGCACGCTCATGTCATCTCCGCCTCAAAAACATCTCCAGAATCCGCCCTTTCCTTACCACAGATACACTAAAGACATTTATTGTTGCCCTGATTCACTCTCGCCTTGACTACTGTAACTCCTTACTAATCGGTCTTCCCCTTACTAAACTCTCCCCTCTACAATCTATTCTGAATGCAGCGGCGGCCAGGCTCATCTATCAGTCTAGACGCTACAGCGAGGCCTCCGGTCTGTGCCGGTCACTACAGCGAGGCCTCCGGTCTGTGCCGGTCACTACATTGGCTGCCTATTCAATACAGAATACAATATAAACTTATCACCCTCATCCACAAGGCTCTCCATAATGCTGCACCTCCCTACATTTCCTCCCTCATCTCTGCTATCGCCCAACCCGTGCTCTCCGTTCACTCAATGACATAAGACTAACATCCTCTATTATCAGAACCTCCCACGCTCGTATACAAGACTTCTCCCGAGTTGCACCACTTCTCTGGAATGTTCTATCCCGGACTATCAGATTAACCCCCAATTTCCACAGCTTCAAACGTAAACTAAAGACACATCTTATCAGACAGGCCTATCACAACTCCTAATGTAAACCCTTCCGTAGTTAGAATCCCTAAAACGTCCCCTCCTCTGTTTATGCTACAACATTACCCCACAGGATATGAGGCCGTATCAGACTAACTTTATATGTCCAGGCACCATCTGCAAATAAATGGACACGACTGGTGACGGCTCCTACAGCTTTATATATGTGTAATGACAGTAACCTCTATTACAGAATTGTCTGACCATTGTATAAGCAATGCTACCTCCGATGCCGCCCCTGCTACCTCCGGTGTCACCCCCTCTACCTCATAGATTGTAAGCTCTTGTGTCACCTCCTCTACCTCATAGATTGTAAGCTCTTGCGAGCAGGGCCCTCAGTCCCAGTGTGTGAATTGACTTTTTCTTTGTAATGTATCTTTTTTGTCTGTACTTGAACCCTACAAATTGTACAGTGCTGCGGAATATGTTGGCGCTATATAAATAAAAATTATTATTATTATTATTATTATTATTATTATTATTATCTATACATCTATCTCATATCTATCTATCTGTCCCATATCTATCTATCTATCTATCTATCTACAGTGCCTTGCGAAAGTATTCGTCCCCCTTGAACGTTTCAACCTTTTGCCACATTTCAGGTTTCAAACATAAGGATATAAAATTTTTATTTTTTGATGAAGAATCAACAACAAGTGGGACACAATCGTGAAGTGGAACGAAATTTATTGGTTATTTTAAACTTTTGTAAAAAATAAAAAACTGAAAAGTGGGGCGTGCCAAATTATTCGGCCCCCTTAAGTTAATACTTTGTAGCGCCACCTTTTGCTGCGATTACAGCTGCAAGTCGCTTGGGGTTGTCTCTATCAGTTCTTGCCCATTCTTCCTTGGAAAACAGCTGGAGCTCAGTGAGGTTGGATGGAGAGCGTTTGTGAACAGCAGTTTTCAGCTCTTTCCACAGATTCTCGAGTGGATTCAGGTCTGGACATTGACTTGGCCATTCTAACACCTGGATACGTTTATTTGTGAACCATTCCATTGTAGATTTTGCTTTATGTTTGGGATCATTGTCTTGTTGGAAGATAAATCTCCGTCCCAGTCTCAGGTCTTTTGCAGACTCCAACAGGTTTTCTTCCAGAATGGTCCTGTATTTGGCTCCCTCCATCTTCCCATCAATTTTAACCATCTTCCCTGTCCCTGATGAAGAAAAGCAGGCCCAAACCATGATGCTGCCACCACCATGTGTGACAGTGGGGATGGTGTGTTCAGGGGGATGAGCTGTGTTGCTTTTACGCCAAACATATCGTTTTGCATTGTGGCCAAAAAGTTGGATTTTGGTTTCATCTGACCAGAGCACCTTCTTCCATATGTTTGGTTTGTCTCCCAGGTGGCTTGTGGCAAACTTTAAACCAGACTTTTTATGGTTATCTTTGAGAAATGGCTTTCTTCTTGCCACTCTTCCATAAAGGCCAGATTTGTGCAGTGTATGACTGATTGTTGTCCTATGGACAGACTCTCCCACCTCAGCTGTAGATCTCTGCAGTTCATCCAGAGTGATCATGGGCCTCTTGGCTGCATCTCTGATCAGTCTTCTCCTTGTTTGAGATGAAAGTTTAGAGGGACGGCCGGGTCTTGGTAGATTTGCAGAGGTCTGATACTCCTTCCATTTCAATATGATCGCTTGCACAGTGCTCCTTGGGATGTTTAAAGTTTGGGAAATCTTTTTGTATCCAAATCCGGCTTTAAACTCTCCACAACAGTATCACGGATCTGCCCGATGTGTTCCTTGGTCTTCATGATGCTCTCTGCGCTTTAAACAGAACCCTGAGCCTATCACAGAGCAGGTACATTTATACGGAGACTTGATTACACACAGGTGGATTATATTTATCATCATCAGTCATTTAGGACAACATTGGATCATTCAGAGATCCTCACTGAACTTCTGGAGTAAGTTTGCTGCACTGAAAGTAAAGGGGCCGAATAATATTGCACGCCCCACTTTTCAGTTTTTTATTTTTTACAAAAGTTTAAAATAACCAATATATTTCGTTCCACTTCACAATTGTGTCCCACTTGTTGTTGATTCTTCACCAAAAAATGAAAATTTTATATCTTTATGTCTGAAGCCTGAAATGTGGCAAAAGGTTGAAAAGTTCAAGGGGGCCGAATACTTTCGCAAGGCACTGCATCTATTGTGAGTATGTGAACCCAGAGGGCGCTATTGAGCGACCCAGGGCCAGGCCTGAAAAGGCCCTCAGCCACACCTTTGGGTGGGGGTGTGAACCGAGAGCAAGGCAGGTGGTTTGGTCTCCGCAACCAGAAATGAACGCACACGCGGTAGTTCAAGAAAAGAATATATATTTACTATAAGTTAATAAAGACTATTTGAAGGTAAAATGACAGGGATAAAGACAAGCAAAATGTACAATATAGCATGAACAATTTCAAGGCAAATTCTGCAATGGTTTCTACTTTTACTCTGTCCACTTCTGCAGTATGGGCACTGAATGAACAATATACTCAAAACTATCCCTAACTGACCCTGACATCACATTTGGGTGCACCCCCTTTTCCCCAGTGGTCCAGGTGGACCGCTTACAGTCTGTAGAAGCGCGCGGTGGGGCCCAAAGTCGTTCCTTTCTTTTATAGTGAAACGTCCTCTCCTCACTGTTATCAGGATCTTGGGAGAAATGAAGTCCTCTTTAACAGGGAAACCCAATGAATGCAATGTAATCCAACAGCAGATTCCACTCAGCACACTGACAGTCCTGCCGAATCCATACACTGAGCTGGGATGTAAGCCGGGGTTTAGCAGGTGCTGTCCAGTACATCAACAGCACTGCGAGTCTCTATCTGTGGTATCCATATACACAGTCACAATGTCAGTCTCACTGATCAGCCACTGAGCACAGTTCCTTTCACGTGGACTCACTAGTCCTGTTGTCTCTTTACACTCTGTTTGTCTCTGGACCAAGATACAGCTTAGCTGTACAGAAAAATCTCCACACCAGTTCAATACAACACTTGCCAAGATGGCTGCTGCTCTCTCTCTCGTCACTTCCTGCTTCTCTGCTCACACTCTGTCTGCAGAACAGGCAAGCTGACATAAAAGGGGGGGAGTCACTCCAGCATCATGTCACAATTACAATGGCTGCTGTCTTAAAGGAACAGAATCACAGAAATACATTCAACATTAACAGTTTATACAGACAAATGAAGCTTAGGACAACATTGGCTGTCTCTTACATATTCCCCCCCACTTTAAGATTGGCAGTCCCTGCCTATGATTGTATATCCAGAGGGTTGTACTTTTATGCACAGGGTGGTAGTATACCGATGTATGGCAGGCCAAACAAACTCATCCTGCGCATACCGAACAGGGGGAATACCAGCATTTGGCCTAGTGGTCCGTCTGAGGACCGGTGGTATATTATGGGGTGCTGCAGCTATGGGCTGAGAAGGACCAGCGGATTCCGCACCAGAGGGGGCACAGGCCGGAGATACAGTAGTCACAGGTGGAACATCCCCAGGAGCAGGGATCGGCCAACAATCATCCTCCTCGTCTGAGGCCCATTCCGCACCTCCATTCTCTGACTGTGGGAGCTCATTCACATTGGCAAGCCCATCATGATTTGTCCCTTCAGAATGACACAGGCGCAACATATTTCGGTGAAGTACTCGAACACAATCAGTTCCTTCTTTCTGGACCTGGTACACTGGCCCATTCGCATACTTGCGGCCAACAACACGATACGGCAAAGCCTCCCATCGGCTTTCCAATTTCCCTTGGGGTTTCTTGACACGAACTAGCACCAGGTCGCCTGGTTGCAATGGTGCTTCTTGCACTGGGGTCTTATCAGGATGGGGATGTTCTTGCAGGCGCTGCCGCACCAATCGATGGATCATCTCAAGTCTCTGCCGGTGCGCCCGCACCCAAGAGGTTGGATCCCTCGGAGGGAACCCATCCACATCATCCAACTGTAATTCTCCTACACTTTGCCCAGACCGCCCAAAGAGAAGTGTATAAGGAGAGTACCCCGTTGTAGAATGGACCTGATTGTTATAGGCCCACACCATTTCAGACAAGAACTGAGGCCACTGTAACTTCTTGTCTTCCTCCAGAGTCCGCAGCATCTGTAGCAGAGTTCTGTTGAATCTTTCACAGGCCCCATTTCCCTGAGGGTGGTATGGAGTCGTGTGCGACTTCTTTATCCCGTAGATACGTTGAACTTCTTTCATTACGTGTCCCTCAAAGCAGGCACCCTGGTCGGAGTGGATGCGTTTAGGGCACCCATATATTCGAATGAAATCTTGGCACAGAGCACGAGCTGCTGACTCAGCTGTCTGGTCCTTGGTGGCGGTTACCACCGCAAATTTGGTGAAGTGATCCACCATTACGAGGCAATACTGGTGTCCGCTATTGGATGGGCCCACCATTAGATAGTCTATCATGACGATTTCTAAAGGTTCCTGGGTCACGATGGTTTGCAGGGGAGCTCTCTGTTCTATTGCCTTATGGATCTCACAAGTTCGACAGCTGCGGCATACTTCTTCGACCATTTGACGAAGACCAGGGCAGTAAATCAGTCGCTGTAACCAACGAAAGGTCTTCTCATGACCAAAATGTCCATTCTTATTATGAGCCTCAACTGCCAATGAGCGAGCCAGTTCACTAGGCACCACAATTTGGTATCGAATGTCGATCTCAGAAGGTAAATAGACCTTTCGGCATAGCACTCCATTTTTCATCTCCAACTTTTCCCACTAACTCAGAACAAATAATATCTCACGTGTCAGTCGTTCTCTTTCCTCTCTACAGGGCTTCTGGCCTTTCTCAACACACTTGATCATCTGTGCCAGCCCCTCATGGGTCTGTTGTATCTGTGCCCATTCCTGTCGTGAGGGACCAAAGAAAGGAGCCGTTTCAGTCCCCTGCAACTCAAACTGATTAGCGGCGGCCAAGGCCTGTGAAAATCTGCTGAAGTCGGGCACCTCCACATGCTCCAACTCATGATCCACGTCTACTGTGGGGGTCTGGGCGGTTACCCTAGAAAGCCCGTCAGCATTCTGGTTCTCTGTCTTGGACCGATACTTAATGCGGTAATTGAACTTAGTCATTCGGGCTATCCACCTCTGCTCTAACGCCCCGAGCTTGGCATTTTCCAGGTGAGCTAGTGGGTTATTGTCAGTCAGTACTAAAACTTCAGCACCGGTCAAATATTCAGAGAATTTCTCGGTCATGGCCCATACCAGTGCCAACAGCTCCAACTTAAATGAACTATAATTCTCGGGGTTTCTTTCAGAATCTCTCAAAGACCGGCTGCCGTACGCTATGACCCTCTCCTGGCCATCCTGAAGCTGGGAAAGCACTGCTCCAAGACCATACAGGCTTGCATCCGTATACAGCTGGAACGGCAAGTGGTAATCAGCATATGCCAAGATTGGGGCTGTTGTCAGTGCATCCTTTAATGCCTGGAAGGCTTGTTCCTGTTCAGGTCCCCACTTCACGGACCAGTTCTTTGGACCACCGGATGTGCCTCGTAGGAGAGCATTAAGTGGTGCTGCTACCTTGGCGAAATCCTTAATAAACCGTCGATAGTAACCGGCTACTCCAAGGAACGCCCTCACTTCTCGCAGGGTAGTCGGTATTGGCCAATCTTGAACAGCCGCTATCTTGTCTCTTGATGGTCTCACCCCTTCTCCTGATACGCGGTGACCCAAGTAATCAATTTCAGATTGGAACAACCGACATTTACTGGGTTTCAATTTGAGCCCATGTTCCCGCAATCTTCGAAATACTTGCCCCAACTGGTGGAGATGGTCTTCAAAGGTCGCAGAATACACTATAATGTCATCCAAGTAGATGAGAGTGAACTCAAAGTTGAAGTCACCGAGACATTTCTCCATCAACCGCTGAAACGTTCCGGGTGCATTTGTCAACCCGAAGGGCATCCGGTTAAATTCGTATAGTCCCATGGGCAAGATGAATGCCGTCTTCTCCTTGTCTTTTGTGGCCATCGGCACCTGCCAATACCCACTAGCCAGATCTAGTGAGGAGAAGTACCGGGCTCTCCCCAGCGCTGAGAGGGACTCCTCAATCCGTGGCAAGGGGTAGGAATCTCGTACGGTGCAAGCGTTTAACTTCCGATAGTCTACGCAAAATCGGATGGACCCATCTTTTTTTCTTACTAACACCACAGGAGCTGCCCAGGGACTCTGGCTTTCTTGGATGATCCCACCCTGTAGCATCTTAGCTAACAGTTCTTTTACTTCCTGATACAACTGTGGAGGAATTTGTCGGTAGCGCTCTCTAATTGGAGGGGTGTCTCCTGTGGGAATCTCATGGTAGATCCCTGTGGTACATCCAAAATCTTCAGCATACCGTGAAAAGGCGGCTCGGTTCTCCCACAACAGTTCATCTACCTTCTGCACACATTCCAGAGAACATGAACTTGCATCCATCTTCATCTGTTCTCGAATTGCACGGCCATTCCATTCAGAGGTGGGTTCCTCATCTTCTCCCATGGACACAGTTACGGTCCACTCATCCCTTTCAGTCGGCTTCAGCTGCATTGGAGTTACTTTCCTTACTTCCTCCGGAGTCACATAGATGTTAGCCAGCTGCCTCCCTGGGGTCAGGTCCACACTCTGGTCCTGAGTGTTTACACATCGAAGTGGTACTCTTCCATTGCGAACTATTGCCAAGGAATGGGCCACTAGCGGATCAACACCTCCTTCGGCTGCCTGCAGTGGTTCTACCAACACAGCTATGCCCTCTAGTTTCCGACAGGTGCCTACGGGCATAGACACTATTGTCTCCCGACTGGGTGGCAGTGTAACTTTTGTATGCAAAGGAACTGAAATTCGAGCCAGAGGACGCTGCGCATCCGAACTTTTCTGTAAGCCACATGTCCGGATCAGCCGCTGGAAAGCTGTTTGAGTAGGCCGATGGGTGGTGGTTTCTTTCCAATAACCGTGACCTTTCTTTTCAAAGAGGATCTGATCTAATTCTTTTAACACATTCATCCCCAAAATGACAGGGACCTTTACTTCATGTGACTCCTGTACCACCACAATGCCTTTCCTACCCAGATCTTGGCCACATACCCGGACATTCATCCAGGCCATTCCCACGACTGGAACTGGTAACTGGTTAGCTGCGACCACTCGTACGAATGTATGGGGATCATATTTCACATGTTGCTGGAAGTACCGTTCATAACAGTCTCTACTCAAGGTCGTTACTTGGGAACCCGTGTCAATCATCCCGGTAACCGGAATACCCTCCATTTCCACCTGTATAACAGGACTTGCAGCGATCAGGTCATCATTAGGGCATTCTCCCCACATAGTCTCCTTGTCAGTCTCCCCTACTACACGCCCTACAGCAGCAGGGGACTTCAGTTTAACGGCGGTCTCTCATAAGTTTGTCGCTGCTCTGGACATCTAGCAGCAACGTGGCCCATCCGTCCACACTCCCAGCAGCGTATCTCCCGTCGTTCTGGCCATCTGTTTGGGCCCCTTCGGTAAGCCCCTTCGATTTCTCCTGAGCACTGCATTAACTGATTTGGACCCCTTCGGTAGGTCCTATCCTCATCCCTCCAGCGGGGTGGTGGGTGATTCTGATTTTCTGGGTATGGACGGCTCACCCTTTCACCTCCAGTTTTCTGGAAGTCTGCAATTTTCATAGAATGTTCATCACAACGGGTGTGCAAGTGTTCCATTTGCTCTTGCAGTTTCTGCATTACTGTGAGAATTTCTTTAACCGTCCCCTTTTCTACTGTCTCTGAGCCAGAACTAGCCCCCTGTGACAAAGTAACTCCAACTGCGGTCTGGGGCTTCGGGAACATACTATTGGCACGGGAGATGGCCTCTACCTGTACATCATGGAATTTAGCATCAGTCTCTTGTCGTATAAAATCCTGCATAGTCACAGTTAAACTGCCGTCACGTATCCCCAGGACAAACTGGTCACGGAGAGTCCGATCAGGATTACAGAAGGCTGGCGAGCCCCCTCTTTCCTTCACTTGAATATCTCAGAGCAGTTCTTGTAGGGCATTTGCATATTGGGGAAGGCTTTCATTCTCCTGTTGTACCCTCTGGAAGAACCGAGCCTGCAGAGACCCCAGCAATGCAGTTTCTCCATAAATGGTTTCTAGAATCTGGACTACTTGCTCAAATGTCTGCCTTTGTTCAAATGGCCTCAATATCACCGTGGTCTTAGCATCCCCTTGTAATGTCAATATTGCTAGCTCTACTAGTACTTCTGGTGCGGTCTGGTACATTCGCTGTATCATTCGTATCTGTTCCACCCACATACTCACTGACATATTATTGCCATCAAATTTAGCTAACTGACTCATTATAGCCCCTGCTGGCATTCTTCCTCCAGCACCATTCTCCCGAACGGGTGCGTCACCGTCCATTCTGGTAAGCGGATCCTGCCGACTACGCCAATTTGTGAACCGAGAGCAAGGCAGGTGGTTTGGTCTCCGCAACCAGAAATGAACGCACACGCGGTAGTTCAAGAAAAGAATATATATTTACTATAAGTTAATAAAGGCTATTTGAAGGTAAAATGACAGGGATAAAGACAAGCAAAATATACAATATAGCATGAACAATTTCAAGGCAAATTCTGCAATGGTTTCTACTTTTACTCTGTCCAATTCTGCAGTATGGACACTGAATGAACAATATACTCAAAACTATCCCTAACTGACCCTGACATCACATTTGGGTGCACCCCCTTTTCCCCAGTGGTCCAGGTGGACCGCTTACAGTCTGTAGAAGCGCGCGGTGGGGCCCAAAGTCGTTCCTTTCTTTTATAGTGAAACGTCCTCTCCTCACTGTTATCAGGATCTTGGGAGAAATGAAGTCCTCTTTAACAGGGAAACCCAATGAATGCAATGTAATCCAACAGCAGATTCCACTCAGCACACTGACAGTCCTGCCGAATCCATACACTGAGCTGGGATGTAAGCCGGGGTTTAGCAGGTGCTGTCCAGTACATCAACAGCACTGCGAGTCTCTATCTGTGGTATCCATATACACAGTCACAATGTCAGTCTCACTAATCAGCCACTGAGCACAGTTCCTTTCACGTGGACTCACTAGTCCTGTTGTCTCTTTACACTCTGTTTGTCTCTGGACCAAGATACAGCTTAGCTGTACAGAAAAATCTCCACACCAGTTCAATACAACACTTGCCAAGATGGCTGCTGCTCTCTCTCTCGTCACTTCCTGCTTCTCTGCTCACATTCTGTCTGCAGAACAGGCAAGCTGACATAAAAGGGGGGGAGTCACTCCAGCATCATGTCACAATTACAATGGCTGCTGTCTTAAAGGAACAGAATCACAGAAATACATTCAACATTAACAGTTTATACAGACAAATGAAGCTTAGGACAACATTGGCTGTCTCTTACAGGGGCGTAACTCCAGAAGGCTGGAGAAACCTGCAGGAAGCAGGAAATCGTGGACCCAGCCAAAGGCAGACAGGGCGGTCTGTTCCTTAGAGGGCTTGGGTCCAGAGAAGACTTACTGA